>JARHVA010000766.1:2402500-2435000 GCA_037957365.1 Torreya grandis | reverse complement strand
TATGATATAACACTGATATTTAAAAATATATCTCTAGATATAGAAATGTTTGTATTGATAGATTGTTAGATCAATAGGGTTATGCTTAGATAGATATACCAATGTAAAATCATGTGTGATGTACTAAACTAGAATTACAAATATTATATGTTATTTGTTCATTTTCAAGGAGGGATAGAGCATGATGTCCATCATGACATCCAAGAAATCAAGGAAAATGCATGATATGGATCATGGCATTATAAAAATCAAAAAATCAATCAAGCAAACAAGCACATGGAGCAAGAATCAAGAAGCAAGAAGCATACACAGTTGGCCAAGGGGCCACACAAACAAGGGACATGGGTACACGTCACTCAAACTAGAAAACAAGCATACAAGGCATGTTTGAGTGCCACATACACATATAATTTTAAACAAATACCAATTCGTATGAGTGCCATAGGCACATAGAAGGGTAAAATCAAAGAACATTGGCAAATGTCTAAAGGTACACACACAAATAGAAGAAAAGGACATTGGAAGATGTCCTAAGACACATAAGAAACAAAAATAGAAATGGAAATGAAATCTCATCTAGCTACATATAGAAAGAAAATAGAGCATGTAAAAATTGGAAAGGTACAGTCACATATAACTGGTCCAACACTAGGTATATGCTAAGAGATGCACAAATGCTAGATACTAGTGAGATGTCTATATAGTAGTCTATGTAATATGGTAAGTAATGTACATCAGTATGATAAATCAGAGTGTGTAGTGTATAATTGACATAAATTGGATGGTGTTGTCATGTAGAAGATTCCCCCAGTGGGTATGTATATTGATGTATCTCTCTAATTTAGAAGTAGAAATACCCCCTCAATGGGTATAATGAGGCAATCAACTATCTAAATGTCACTTCACACACTCAAAGAAGATCAAGTGAAGTATGGTAATGTATATAATTGACAAAGCATAGAATGATAAAACACATGTAAGTTCTAGCATGATAGTAGTAATGTAAAGTATACAATCAAAATATTTTTGGTATTTTTGAATTTTATATTTTTTTTGTATTTTTTTTGGAAATGTTTGAACTATATACAATCAAGTAGAAAAAATTATATACAATTAGGCTAGGATAGGATGATAGTAACTGATGAGTCTCATGGGAGACTCCCTATTATGGTGTCCTATATCAAGGAGTGGAATCATGTGTGAATGTGAAGCACAATTAAAATGTTGAGACTGTGAATCTAAAAGTTGTATATATTGTAGATGCTCTATAAAATTTGAAGTGGAAACTAATTATGGGATCTTGTTGTAATTATAAGAAGTGGATGTAACTATAGGGCTCTTATAGACCCATCTAGAACTAAGAGATGCTCTCTAAACATGTGATTTATTTGTAGACCCATGATATCTCAATGAAACTACTCTGGATGTAAAAACTATAGCTAGTAGTTATCTAGAATCCCAAAGTTGTGGTAGTGTATGAACACTCTATACTGGTGATGGATGTGTCAATTGTTTTTGAATCTATACAAGAGGAAGAACTATAACTGGTAGAGAAACTGATAATATTGGAGAGGCTAGAATTAGTGACTATAAAGTAGATGGATTTGAAGTGGGTAGTGGTAACTCATACGGAAATCCACCAACTATAATAACCTAATTATCATGAATGAATTTCATGTATCTATGAATTGTAGATGGTACTACTCAAATTTTTTGATTACATGGGCTATCAAGTAACATATCAAAAACTCTTACACTAGGAACTATAGTGAAATGTGTGGTCACATGTGTTGGACCAGTTTATAAAGGAAGTACAATCTCACCCAATGAACTCTGTATGTTCCCATTGAATCCATTCATAATTGTATCTATCAAGGTGATATCCTAATTTGAATAGCCCAAATGTTGTAATAATGTAATGGTGCACATGTTGACAATAAAACCATTATCCATGAAAACATTATGAATGTGTTGACTATGAATATGTGCTTTGATAAAGAGTAAATTATAGTTTGAAATATCCTCCACAATATCTTGATTTGAGAAGGATATCAAATGTCTAGCTAGAACTATAGAATCATGCACACTGATCATAGCACTCAAAGGATGTGACTCAACTTAAGATGCCTAGTATGTAAGTGGTGGTGGATGTGCTTGATATGCATGGTGAACCCCTAATGGGTCTCCTGTACTTTTTATAAATACTATGAAAATGGATCTGAGAAGATTTTTAAATCTTTATCCTATGTTGGTTTTTCCTATGGAGGCTCAACTGAAGTGCCAAGATCAATTAGGTTGTCATCTATCAAGTCTTGTATCTTATTTTTCAAACTGATGCATTTATTTGTAGTGTGGCTTAGTGACTTATGGTAATCATAAAATGGATGATGATAATATCCCTTGGGGAGAGGTTTGGTTGGATCGACTTCCCAAATAGGAGGGAGGGATATGATATTATAATCTAAAAGCTACTATAAAACCTTGGATAGAGGAATTAAAAGATGTGAGAAAGTACATTGAGGGGGTACTGATAAAAATATACACTAAGGAGGCTTGGAAGTAACATTTACTATAGGTTGATTTTACCCTTTTATATCATTAAACTTGACCTTATATGGGACTTTGTTTTTACTCTTATTAGTTGTGTTTGAAATTCTTGTATACTTGAGTTTTCCCATTGAAATGAGTTTTACTTCTCTTTCCTTTAGTGTATGACATAATTCAGTGAAAGAAGAGAATCACATGAACATAATTGATTCATGAAGTGGTAGTAGAATACTCTATTTGAAGAGTTCCTATAACTCCTGATCTACCATGGGACTAGTCATCTTAGATAAGATGGTCTTATACTAAAGAACATAGTCTATGAGATTCTCATTTGGTCATTGTTTTTATTGAGAAATTTGAGCATATGAAACCTTATCACCAATGTTAATGT
Organism: Torreya grandis; assembly: GCA_037957365.1. Taxonomy (NCBI): domain Eukaryota; kingdom Viridiplantae; phylum Streptophyta; class Pinopsida; order Cupressales; family Taxaceae; genus Torreya; species Torreya grandis. The sequence continues at coordinate 2,432,062 of JARHVA010000766.1, read as the reverse complement.
TAAAGTGTGCTAATAACATGTCAGATAAATGATTGAATACATGAATTGATTGATTTGATAAATTATAGAGCCATTATAAAGCATAATCCTTTAGGTTCCATGGAAATAACTTGGTAAGTAGCCAATCATTGGGTATATAGTCCAAGTATGCTACATGAAATGCTCTCAAGTGTCTCTGTATCACCCTTGCCATGATAAAGAGTAAGCTTAGGTTGAACAAAACCTTGTCTAAAGGGTATAAAAGCCATATGACATGCCAATGGCCTATGTAGAAGATCAAAATAATCCAAATCCTACCTAGGTCTAGTGGTACCTTGCTCAAGATGTAGCACCTTAGATTGAAGAGATCTTATCTCTTGTATAAGGGTTGTGACATTAGGGGAAAGGGATGTACTAGTTATAACTAGTGGCACAGAGGTAGGTTGGGCTACTATAAGGAGTTGTTGAGACATAGTTACCCCCGTAGTGTCATTTTCAATTGGTCTCTCAGTGGTGATGGAAAACTCAACTTGTTTATCCTTTTTGATTTCAATTATAGATTGCAAAATTAGTGTATGATATTTAGATTATTATTTAAGTCTTTCTCTAAAGTTTTGGAGAATCAAATATTTGTTAAGTACAACTTCATTATCAATAATGGGTGGAAGTGGATCAATATTCCAATGTGGTAGAGCATGAATATTTGTGTATATGTCGTCATTGTTATTTTCATACTGCTCTTTGTAAAAATTATCCTCATTGAAATTGGTGTAATATGGATGTGTAAAATCTATGACTGGAACCTGAGTTGGTTGTATATCCATGGTATATGGTCAAGTTATAGGAGTTTGGGTTAATTCAAGAAGATTGCCACTAAGTCTTATACTTTTTATCAAAAAAATAAATGCAAGGAAATTAGGTGGCATAAGGAAAACAACTTGGATACTAATAGAAAATATAAAGCTGATATAATCTAAATAAGGAACTAGAATATGCATAGAAAGGATATAGAACTCTCAAACATGTAAGATGATACCTCAAGAAGTAAATAGGTGCTAGTATATACAACTAAGGAATTTTATAAAATATTTATGCAAAATACTATGAATTTTTGAATTTGAAATTGATTTTTTGAGTTTGATATGCAACTGAAAATTCAAAAAATGATTTCAAATTTATTGGAAAATAACTAGGAGATAGTTGATACAACTAGGGTTTTTTAAATGATTTTTTTTTTAAATTAGTATGATAATTTTTTAAATGAATGTGTTTGTATGTAAAAAGGACCAAATATGTAGAAACTGGGTTTTTAAAAAAATATATGATAACTCTAAAATTAATTTTTATATTTCTAATTTTTGAATATAGAAAAATTCAAAAAATTATGGCAAAAAATCAAAAATAATTTACCCCAGGGTTTCTAGGGCTTTTGTGCAAAATTTTAAGTTAGGTTCACCAAATGTTTTATTATTTTTGGAAATAATGGATTTTTATTCCTATTTAATAAATAGGTCTAAGTAGGGAAAATCAGTAAATAATATTCCTAATTATGGCTACTAATTTATGAAATTTAATTTCAATTTGACCTTTCTAAAAATAGTAAGAGAGTAAGGAGAAATGTAGCTTATCTTATTTTGTGTTGTTCAATCTAAGATAGGGTATGATAATTCAAGTATAGGACTAGGATAGTGTCAAAAATAGGTCCTTAAACTTCATTTTTTGATTGGATAAGAGTGCTAAAAGTGGGATACGCTATTGTTTAGCACTATAGTCATTTGTAGTGCTTTTCTCCAGGTGATCTAAGTTTTTTAGGTTCAGCTCAGTAGGTCTATGTTGCTTTGTCAGTGAAATATCAAAGCCTAAAAGTCTAGGAATATTACCATGCATCTCTTTTAATATTCAAAAGCCTTAAGAGATCTTTGTGCTTGCACTTGAACATAAATTTGGGAAAGAGAGAAAAAGGTTTAGTGTGTAAAGGATACGTTGGATGCACATCACACCCCATGTGTGGGAACGTTACCTACATACAAATATTCCAAAGAGGGATCATGATAATGTAGTTGTCCCATTGAAGTTATTGGTGCAATTATGTATGAAAATGCAAATAGATGAAAAATTGGGTGTACTTTAGATAGCTAGGGACTTGTGTAAGGGTTTGAATAGGCTTGGAATAATATTGGAAGGTTGTATGTACAAAATAGGTAAAATTTCTTGAGTGTAATTAATTCTATTCTTGATTCTCTCTTGTAAATGAGTGTCAACCATTCTAAATGGACTTTGAATTTTATAAGGAATTTAATGATAGTGTGCTAAATGAATTCACATTTGGCTGACATGAATTAGGATAAGGATTTAGGAGAAAATGATCATTTGAACCAAATTTACACTTGGACAATAGCACCAAAAATAGGACACCCTAAGTTTCAAAATGCCCATCCATGTTGAGCACTATTTTCTAGAGGGAATGAGACCTATGGGGATGGATCTGGTCCTGAAATAGCTACCTAGGTCTATAAGGGTTGATCTCGAAGGCTATGGATGATTGGGAATTAGTGAAAGAAAAGCCTATAAGGGTTGTGCAAGTAAGTAGGAATACCTATGGATTAGGTGTCATTATCCACACTAAAGTAACCAAATTTTGCATTTTACATGAATACAATTTGATTTTATAGAGGCTTAATTGGAGTGCCAAGATCAATAAAATTTCCATCTATCAAATCCTGTATCTTGTGTTTCAAATTGATGCATCTATTCATTATTTGGCCTAGTGCCCTATGAAAATCTCAAAATTCATTATGATCATATCCCTATTTAAAATGCTTTATTGGATTAACTTCCAAAATAGAAAGGATAGATATGATGTTACATCTAATAGCTATTATAAGACTCTAGTTGGAGATACTGGTAGATTTGTAAAAGTTCATCAAGGAAGTGCTAATAAAACCACTCACTAAGGGGGCTCTAAAACCACATTAATTTTTGGTTGATTTTGAATTTTACTATCATTAACCTTTACTTTATATAATACTTTACTATTACTTTTGTTTTTTATTTCTGATATTATTGTGTACTTGATTTTTTCCATTGAAATTAATTTGACTTATATTTCCTTTAGTGTATGACATAACTCAATGAAGGAAGAGAACCTTTTGAATATTATTGACTCATGAAAAGCTAGTATAACACTTTATTTAAAGATATATTGTAACTCTTGATCAACCATGGGGTTTGTCATTTTGACCAAGATATTTTTATATCAAAGAACATTATCTTGTGAGATGCTCATTTTATCTTTTTTTTTGTTGTGCAACTTGGGTATAATAAACCTTGTCACTTATGTTAATGTTGAAATGAGCTAGCAACATGTCAACTAAAGGATTGAATGCATTAACTAACTAATTTGGTAAACTATAGAACCATTTTAGAGTATAATACTTTAAACTTTATGGAAATAGCTTGGTTAATAACCATTCATTTGGCACGTAGTCCAAGCATGCTACATGAAAACCTCTCAATTATGTCTCTAGATCACCGTTTCCATCATATAGAGTGAGCTTGGGTTGAACAAAACTTGGCTACAAGGGTGTAGAAGTAATATGATGTACCAATGGTGTATGAAGTAGATCAAAATAATCCAAGGCCTATATTGGTCTAGAGGCATCTTGATCAAGGTGTATCACCTTAGATTGAAGATATTTTATGCCTTGCATAAGGGAAAACACATTAGGAGATAAATATGTACTAGCCATACTAGTGGTACCTCATAAGAAGGTGAGGCTGATATAAGTGGTTATTGAGACATAGTTTCCCCCATAGTGTCTTTCAAAACTAGTTTCTATGAAGGAATAGAAAACTCAAATTGATTAGTATTTTTTATTTTCATGATAGATTTTAAGATAAGAGTATGATCTTGAGGCTATTCCCTGAGTCTTTCTCTAAAACTTTGTATAATCAAGTCTTTGTTCATGACAACATCAGTATCAACAATAGGTGGAAGTGGATCAAGAACATGATGTGGTGGGTCATGAACATTAGTGTTTATATCATCATTATTATTCTCATACTATTCATTGTTGAAATTATCCTCATGGAAATTGGTGTAATCTAGATGTGTAGGATTTATAGTAGGAAGCTGAGTTAGTTGTTTATTCATGGTATAATATTGGTTTGAAGGAATCATAGTTAAATCCAAGAGGGTTTCCACTAAGTATTTCACTTCATCTCAAAGGAAGAGATGAAAGGAGCTTAGATGGAGTAAGGAAAACAATTTAAAAAAATTAAAGAGAATATTAAATAAATATAATCTAAACATTGAACTAGAATATGCATAGAAAAGGATACAAAGCTCACAAACATGTAAGGTGTTACCTCAAGAAGCAAAGGGACCTAGTATATTCAACTAGTGTTTGAAATAAATTATTTTTAAAATTACCAAGGTAAATAAAAAAAATGTGAATTTATATTTTAAATATGTAGGAAAAAGTCAAAAAAATATTGGAAAAATTAGAAAAGAATTCTCCCTAGGGTTTATAGGGTTGATGTGTACAAAAGAAGTAAAGCGGGTTCACCAAATGGTTTAAAATTTTTGGGAATAATGGAGTTTTATTTATATTTTAATTAAGGGTATATATTAATAAATCAATAAATAATATTAAAATAATTACGATATTGATTTGTATAATTTATTCTATCTTATAAACCTTTCTAAAAATAACAATAAATAAGGAGAAATACAACTTAGCTTAAAACTAGACTAAGATGGTTGAGACAAAGGATTAAAAAAATTGTGTAGGACTAGGATAGTATCATAAATTATAATATATCTTTTTCTAGGTTAAAAGATATCACCATAAAAAATAGGACACTTTAAGGTCCAACGTTATAGTCTGCTCCTACCGCTATTGTCTAAATTGATCATAGAGATCTAAGTTTTTTGGGTTTTATTATCTTTCCATATATGAATCTACATATGAAATATTAATTTTCAAATTTTGATATAAATATTTATATAATTTATTAAATCTTAAAACCTTAGACCTTCATTATACTTGATAAAACTTGAGAAAGAGGGGGGTTAGTGTGTTTAGGAGGAACTAAATGTGTATCCATACCCCTTATGTGGGAATGTTACCTACATAACAATACTCCAAAGAGGAATCAATAAATATTTAGTTATCCCACTTGATGTGATTTTTGAAATAATGTAATGTGGATACAAAAATGCTAAATTGAGAGTGTTTGAAGTGGCTAGGGACTAGTGTGAGGGTTGGAATATATTTACAGTTGTGTTGGGTGACTATATGCAGAGAATAGTTAAATTTTACTTAGTGGTTTTTTTTTATTCTTCCTTTCTTTTTAAGATTTATCACCTCCCTTTGTAAATGACCTTTGGATGGACTTTTATATAAAACTATTGATCATGGGTTAGATGTATTTGCACTAGGTTGACATGATGAAGGATATGAATTAGATGAAAATGATCATTTGGGCTCATGATGCAATTGGAAAAGAGTACAAAAAATGGGACTCGCTAGGATATAACTCTATATTCTAAGTATAGCACTCCAATCCTACAGGCTCAAGACCTATGGGGATGGAATTCACCTAGGAAATAGAGTCTGAATAAGCTGAGATGATTTTATGAAAGGCTATGGATGACAAGTAATGATAAAAAAAGGTGTCTAGAAAGGTCAAAAAAGCATTTAATAAGGTCCTATGGATAGGGTGTCACAATACATAATCAAGCTACCAATTTTGAAATTTTATATGACTACATGACTATTACTATTTCTATAACATATACTCATATGTATGTGGGAGACTACTGGCTCTACCCAGATTATACTATTATCATGATTGTTGGTCATAAGGTGGATATTTTTCAAATTTCCAAGTTTGTTATTGATAATTTGGTTGAACAAGAAATTTCATTCCAAATAAGGAATGGTATAGATGAGAAGCTAACAAAGGCCAATAAATTTACCTTTCATGACTCCCATATCACTATTGAGAGGATTTAGTACACCATCAAGAGGAAATTTAGATAAGATAGAAATGTCAAGAGAGAATATTCATCAGCTAATATTCCTTATAGGTATTAATCCCCCATGGGAAATTTTATTAAAAGATCCATAGACTTGGCCTCTCATATAAACATGAGACATTTGATCATGACTTATTGTTTGTTAATGAAAAAGATGATTGGGAAATAACATAAAGATCTATGATATTGTGCTTGATAAAATAATTATTGAGGGTAATACAATATGAAAACTCCTTCACACTCATCCAAGTGAAATTTAGGATCCCACTACTAGGAGGATGGATATCCTCTAAATTCTAGAGTGATAGGCCATAATAATAACTAATAGACAAAGGACAAGATCCCCAATATCAATCCATGGCTCAAGATTAACAACAAGAGTAAGATAAAGTAGAATTAGAAGCATAGGTGGCTTAATAATATGAAAAAATATCAAGGGATGGAATAAATACCCACTCTTGATCAACAAGAAAAGGAATAGACTCCTATAGTTCAAGCATCAATTGTTGAACTAAGGAAGGTTAAGCAAGAGCTAGCAAAGGAATTGACCAAAGTAAAGGAAAATACCAAGAGGGAAGAGATGGGGATAATTTTCTTAGATTATTTTTATGAATAATAAATCATGTCTTCAAAAACCCTAACATCCATCATGACTATCCCTCTTCTCTAACAGGTGACTTCTTCACAATCTAGAAGAATAACATGATGTTGTCAAAAGAAACTAAAGGTACATAGAAATTAGACCCCATACACATAAGTACTCAAGGAGGCACAATATTCACTCATATGTGATCTAAGTCAAGAGGTGGATGAATAGGAACTATAAGGAGCCAAGGTATTGATCTTGTGAGAACTAAAACCAAAGGTGCCTCTCACCAATGATTCATCTAGCAATGGTGCTCTTTTCACTTCCCTATGGGATTTTCCCTTTAATTAAATTTAATTTTCCCTCTATTATACCTATTATAATTGTTTTCACTTTCATTTTGTTACAATCAATTTTAGTTGGTCTTCTTTTCATGCACCAGACCTCTACTCTTCCAAATTCCACCTTTGTTCTCACTTTTGTAGTCTATACTTCATTAAACTCCATCACTATAGTTTCCATTCCTTAAACCATAAATATTTAAATCCCAACCATCATCCAACCCATCACCTAAATTTTTTATTCTTTTACCTAATTGGGTTTACCTCAGCCTTCTTCAACACTAGTCTTAGCCACAATAGTAGTGGAAACCAAGAGGCTTCCTAAAAGGTAACCAATCTATGTTGTACACCCAATTCCATAATTTGGGAACATAGAATGGTCCAAAATAATTTATCCCTCAATACCCAAACCCTATTTTGAACCTAAACATGAACCTAAAGAGCATGAAAAAGTAGAATCCCAACCATTAGATCCTTTATATCTCACTCTTTTAGACTAGACCAAGGAGTTAGGATCTTTAGCCTCTAAGAGGTCCAATTTAAAGATTATTGAGCTCCCCATGGTAAGATCACTATTTAAAAAGGATATAACCTCAATCCAGAGGGTCAAAAAGAGAAATATTGAGGATAGTTCTGGGAGAGGGTTAATTTTGGAGGAAAGGGAAGAAGTTTATAATGTATTAAAGGGGGAAAATAGGAATAGGGGTCATTATCCATACATTGAGGACCTTAAGTATTATATAGAAACCCATATTGAAGTGATCCTAGATATACATGAGGGAACTAAATTAGTTAGACAAGATTTGGAAGAAGAGTTGGAAAATATCATAGAAAAACAATAGGTGATACAATTTCTCCCTAGTATAAAATAGGATGTATAAAATATGGCACACAGGTTATATGATATTCTATATATAATTCATTCTTTGAGAGTCTAGATGGATTTGCATGTGAATTAAATAACCAAATTGTTAAATATTCCTAGATAATATGAGAATAAATTAAATTTATTTGTATTGTACACCCTTAATAAGGCATTTAATGACATATGAGGTAGCTAATGCATTGAATTTATTTCTCATCTAAACAAAGGAGACCCAAGATTGGGTGTCATCTTTTGAAGCTCTAGTGAATAATCTTGTATAACAAGAAAAACAAGTATTTCAAATTTTGTCTAAGCTTGAATTAAATAGAGTCTAGGATAATTTATGGAAGTTTGTATCTTGAGCCACTTTTGATCAAATTATTTAACAAGTCTCAAATGGATTCAAATAGAGTTTGGAAGGACTTATCTTGGAGTACATTAAAGCCAGGTTCAGCAAAAAAAGGAGAAAGAAAACAAAGGTAGAATTATTTTACATTGGATTTCAAGCCACCAATAAAGAGAATAAAAGGTTCATGGAAAAAACTGGTAGGGTGACAAAACCTCACATTCTTAACATGAAATTAATTCACACACAACATGCTAAGGCATATAAATATTACCAAGAGTTGGATGCAAAGAATAAATTAGTGTATGTGCCACCTACTAGATTTTCTCCCTAGACCCCACCTATAGTGCCAACAATAATACTAAAATTAACTAAAACCCCTTCTAGTTCAATAGCTACATAAATTCCACCTCATAGTTCAACCCCAAATGTAACTCTAGTTCAATCAATGAGTGTATCACCCAACATAACTCTAGTCACCACACCCATAACAATAAGCACTAATGCAATTACAATAATTTTTTTGAAAACTATTAAAAAAGAGTTAATTTAGCCTAAAGTTAAAGAATATGTTTTTACAAATTTGCATGTAATGGTCATAAACAAACAATTTTGTTTTAGTTACATCCATGTTCTAATTAGATAAACTATTTTTGCCAGCATACACACATTGCATGTTTGAAGTATCTATAAGTTATGAATTGTAATTAATAATTGTGATCTAGTCATTTATGGTGTAGTAAAAAATTTCTAAACTTTAAGGATGAAGAAACCCCTTCATCAAGTTCTTTATATACATGCAAAACCCTCTTTTTAAAGGGTCAATGTTTTGGCTGAATATATAGGAAGAGATAAAAATAATTATTGTCATGTAACTTTGTTTGTTCATTATTATTCCCTCTCTATATTAATGAAATTAAAATTTTATTTGTCTGTATTGATTCAATAATTTTGAACTGTGCTAACACTATGAATGAATCTAATTGTTTTATTATTGAATATTAGTTTTAGATGTGCAATAGTAATTGAGGATTGATAGGTTTCATTGATTTACATAGTTAGCAAAGGTTGAATTTATAAGTAAAGGTGTGTATAGGTATCTCTTTTGATATAGTCTTATAATCATGAGCCATAACTACCCTAGACAACTTATTGGTCTAAATTGTAATCTCTTATACAAGAGTGTGCAATAACAGCCTTAAGAAGATCAACATTTAATTGAGATCATTAAGGATCCTATATTTTTTATCATAAACTACTAACCATGCTTTTTAATTATTATTAAATAGATAAAAATGATAAAAAATGGTTTTAGAGATACTTTTCCACCAAATAAATAGTCTCGGAAGCTACCTTTTAGTAACACAGAACTTTCTTTTTTGCCTTACCCTTCTTTGCCTTTTTGAGTTTCTTTTAGATCTACCCACCATAAAATAATTATATAATCATATATCTTTCCTAGTTATTAATTTATATTATATTCCATGCATCCATCCATAAAGCCTAGTGATGCAAATAATCTAGTAACTTTCTCTTCTCCTTACACTTTTGTTGCAATCTGACCAATCTTTTTTGACCAACAATATGTCTATCTTGTAAAAATGGACCAAAACTCAAATTATTAATTATAAAAGTTTAAAATCCCATAAAACATTCAAATAATTCATTTTAATTCAAATCAAGACACTTCCATCACTCATCACCCGACATTTCACTTAATAGTCCACTTCTTGTCTTTTAAGCCTACTAGCCCTATTTTTGAGTAAATATCCTTATTGGGAGTAGTTGACCACATTTATAAAGAAAAAATACATTTTAAATGACCCTTTATGGAGTTCATACTTTATAAAAAATCTCACCCTTTGAATCTTCTTCAACCCTACTTTTCTAGTCTTTTTTTAACTTTGTTTAGTCTATTAGGCCTTCTTTACACCTTTCAATGCACAGTTGTCAAAAATAGTATGTCACAGTATGGAAAAAAATTAAAATCTTTTTAATCACTTAAATTTCATGCCAAGATATCAAATTAATAATTTTGAGAAAATTCTACTAGTTTAAACTCCATATATTCAACTTTTTCCACTTTAACCCTAAACTAGGTTTTTCCTGAACTATCAAAGGCTCGAAAGGGCTCAAAATGTTTTTATTTATTCTTGTGAATATTTAAAAACATTAAAAATATCTTTTAAGGTTTTTAATACCTATCTCAACCTTATCCAATATTTATTTCATCCATGTCAATGCACAAATATGTTCTAAACATGAATTTTCAAGGGCTCTATTTACCCATTCTACCTGTGTGGACTAATAACTAGGTTTGCATGCAAAAAGAGACTCATGTGACACATATTAAGACTTATTAAAAGGTATTTAGAGAATAAATTCAACTTATTGATTAATTAATTATTTACTCTTATTTTTCTTTTATTAGTGTTTTCTTCCTCATTCCACTATATTTTGTACCTATAGTCAACTTGTGTAAACTTAAACAGGGGAATAAGAAAGTACCTCAACTTACAAAAAATTGTCAAGTATCTCCTCCAAGGTTATATCACTATATATATATATATATATATATATATATATATATATATATATATATTACTATATTGATATCATAACAAACCTAATTTATTCACTACTCAGTCATTATTTTTATTAAAAATAACTAGTTTTATGAATAAAAAGGATACCTTCACATTATCATCCTAAAAATACACATCATTTAGATACTTCATAATAATTAACACATCAATTTTCTAGTTTCCTTATCCATTAGTTTACAGATTAAATGAATATAAAGAAGGTTCTTGTCATAGTCATAATTATCACTATTTGTTGCAATGCTTATTACAACCTATTGGTCCTAAAAGTTTTAAGGATATTAACACAAGAAACATGAATACATGAAACACTATCAAACCAAATAAATATTAATATTCCTATAATATTTTCAATTTTATTTTATTCTATGTAAATATGTAATCATCACTATCACAGTGCATAGGGTACAAAGTTCTTTAATTTCATTTTCTTCTCTCTTCCATACTTCTACCTTGTATCAACCTATTCACTGACCCCAAAAACTTCATACCTTAAAAAAAACACTCTATATATAATTATACTCACATTTTTATACTCTTAAACAAAATAAATAACTATTTTTTGATTTGAACAAACTCCTTTTACTCATCCATGTAGGGTGGTGGATTTCTACTTTCCATTATCATTGCCACCCCACACATATACTTATAGTATGACCTTTATGGATCCATTACACAAAATTTTCCCTTAAATTTCCTTTTAGACCCAAATACACTCCTAAACTCTCATGAAAATTTTGAAAATTCAAATTAGACCAAAAGGTAGGAAACTTGTTTTAGACTCAAATTCAAATTTGGCTTACAATCATGACTCCTTATCAACTTGACATAACCCTTAGAACACTTAACCATCCTTATGAATAAAAATTTGGATAATTTTATAATTTCATACATCATACTCCCAAAGTAAGAAAAAATTTAGTCCTCATCATTCAAATTCTCATATAAGTGTGTGTGTTCTTGACTGTCACACTTATACCTTGACTTTTTTGTCCTCCTTTCCATCCATTTCATGCTTTGATTTTCCTATCTCTTCTTTTCATTCCTCTATTTTTATAATTTTTTTATATTTACTCCTCATTTATTTAAAAATCATCTTCCATCTTCATGGCATTCAACAATAGCTACCATTCTCTATCTATTGCCTCCTCCAACATTATTCTTTCTAACTCCTCATTATCATACCTATTCCATATTATACTCTTTCCCTTATTTAGTGACCATTCTAGGGTATATTTATTATTAATAATATTGATGGAAATATCCTCCATTTTTATGTCATCCATTATAGTTTTTCCTTTTTTGACTGTCCAATTAGTCAACTCACTACTTAGCCTCTCCTCTTCATGGACTGGTAAATTAGACACTTGTTCCTTAACCTACTCAACACTTTTCTCAATAAATTCATGTGATTATTGATTTTCCAATGCTCCAATGTATTCATAAAAAAAACTTATTATGTATTTATATAAAATATCATCTTGATCTTCAAAATATTCATCAAAAATTATATTCACTTCATTAGCTATTATTCTTTTGCCTTCTTTATCTAGCTTTGCTAACTATATATGAGATATTGTGTCTTATTTATCACATTATCTTTGATTTTAATATCTCCACTCTTATTAATCAAGTATTTCACCATCTTAAAGATAGAAAAACACCTTATCTTCAATTGTACCTTCACTTTTCCATTCATCAATTTCTTCTTCCCAATGGATTATTGTTCAATCAAGTTCTTCATCCTAATCATTCTCTTCACTTTTCATTTATTAACCTACATTCAACCATGAAAAATAAATGTTAGAGTAAATATTTTGAGGCTGAATTACCTCTATCTACTTTTCCATGGCAAGTTATGTTTCCATCTTCTTCAATTGTCTCTCCATATGTTTTATTACTTTTTGGTTTTCCCTCTCTTGTACTCTTTTTCTAAAGCTACACTTGAGATCTTTGTCTAAGTTTGATTCCACATCTCAGACTATATACACTCCACATCTATATTAAATCTCTTTCCATCCTAAAAAATGCATCCTTCATTTCTTTTATCTCTATCTCCATCATTCTCTAACCATGGCACTCAAATCCATCCCTGTTTCTCATTTTTATTTCTACCACTCCTTTCATTTTCATATTTAGTACCTCACTTGGGTACAAAAACTTTCTCTTTTTTTGGCCACACTTGGATCCACTCTCACTCTCTATCTAAGACCTCACTAGGGCCTTTCCACCACTTGTCCTTCACACTAAGACTGCCTTCTCTTTCCTAAGTTCTATTTATGAGCTTATATCTTTTGAGATTATTAATAACTCTCTTGTTTCAGGGCTTTCCACCACACTATTCACTTTTTTTATTTACTTACTTATCATATACCATCATAAATGTATCGAAAGTGACTTTCCTTTCTCCTTACACTTTTCTTGTAATCTAACCAGTCCTTCTTGACAAACACCAGGTCTATCTTGTATAGATGGACCAAAACTCAAAATATTGATTATCAAAGTTCCAAAACACATAAAGCATTCAAATACTTCATTTTAAGTCAACTTAAGACAGTTATATCACTCATCACCTGACATTTCATTCAATTTTCCACTTGTCTTATGAGCCTACTAGCCCTATTTCTTAGTAAATGTCCTTTTTAGGAGTAGTTGACCACCTTTATAAATAAAAAAATAAATTTTAAGGGAAACTTTATGTCTTTAATACTATATAAAAACTCTAACCCTCTCAATCTTCTTCAACCCCACTTTTTTAGTATTTTTTAAAACTTTGTTTAGGCATATTAGGCCTTCTTTACACCTTTCTATGCATAGTTGTCAAAATTAATACATCATAGTAAAAAAATATCAAAGCACTTTGAATAACTAAATTTTAATTCCAATCTATAAAATGATGAAGTTTGAGAAAATTTTACTAGTTCAAATTCCATAAATTCAACTTTTTCCTCTTTAACCCTAAATTAGGGTTTCCTAAACTATCACATGCCCGAAAGGGCTCAAAATATTTTTATTTATTCTTGTGAAGTTTTCAAAACATGAAAAAGTTTTTTAAAGTTCTATAAGACCTATCTCAACCTTATACAATCTTTAGTTCATCCTAGTCAATGCATAATCATATTCTAAACATGAATTTCTAAGGGCTCTATTTACCTAATCTACCTATGTGGATTGATAACAAGGTTTGAATTCAAAAAAAGACTCATCTGACACCTATTAAGACTTATTCAAAGGTCTATAAACAATAAATTAAACTTATTAATTCATTATTTACTCTTAGTTATCTTTTATCAATGTTTTTTTCCTCATTCCATTGTATTTTTTTACCTACAATCAACTTGTGTAAACTTAAATAGGGGGCTAAGAAAGTACCTTAACTTACCAAAAGTTTTTTAGTCTCTCCTCCAAGGTTATATCACATTATTTATATCCTTATGATCATATTCATATCATAACAAACCTAATTTCTTCACTACTCGTTCATTCAAATGAAATTTCATTGACTATGTTACTTAAATAGAGTAATCACGGTTTGCTTACCTTGAATCTTTATTTTTATTGTAAACAAATATTTTTATGAACAAAAAGAATGCCTTCGCATTATCATCCTGATAATACACATCTTTTATCTACTTTCTAATACTTAACATGTTGCTTTTCTAGTTTCCTTATCCATTAGTTTGCATATTGAATGAATACAAACAAGGTTCCTATCATAATCATAATTATCACTATTTATTTCAATGCTCATGACAACCTGCTAGTCCTAAAATATTTAAGGCTATTAACACAATAAAAATGCATCCATGAAACACTATCAAACATGATAAATAGTAATAGTCCTGTAATAATTTATATTTTATTTGATTCTATGTAAATACATAGTCATCACTATCATAATGCACAAGGTACAAAGTTATTTAATTTCATTTTATTCTCTCTTCCATATGTATTCCCTATATCAACCTATTCACTGACCCCCATAACTTCCTAAATCAAACCACACACTCTATATATCCTTATACTCACACACTTAGATTCTTAAACAAAACAAATAACTATTTCTTGATTTGAACTAACTCCTTTTACTGATCCATGTAGGGTGGTGGATTTCTACTTCCCATTTTCATTGACACCTCACTCATATCCTTCTAGTATGACCTTTATGACTTCCATACACAACCTTATCCCTTGCAAGTCCTTGTAGACCCAAACACACTACTAAAATCTTATTACAATTTTGAAAATTCAAATTAGACCAAAAGGTGGGAAACTTTTTTTAGACTCAAATTCAAATTTGGATTACAATCATAACTCTTTATCAACTTGACACAACCCTTGGGATACTTAACCATCCTTATGCATCAAAACTAGGCTAGTTTGAGGATCCCCCTATAACACCTAGTTAAACAACCCATAGGTTCAACCTACTATTCCATCACCTAGTTGTTTAAACTACATACCTAAAATTCATGCCCTAGAGTGGAACCATGTTCCATAAAGATCTTGAAATATTAAAGACTACCTCATTTAAATATTATAATATGTCCATAAAACACACATCAATAAAAATTTTGGCACTATAAGGAGGGCACACTTGTGTGTTTTCCAAATAAATAGGGTCTAGTCATTATGGAGACACCCGAGAGATTAATAAGGTCTAAAGCCCAAGATAGTCTTTTTGTTTAACCATTATTTAATCTTAAGAGTCCTAGGTCCATACCTATCATCCCTAAGACACACTAAGTAAGGTAACCTTTTCTTGTAATAAATTTCCCACTTAGTCAATATTCCTATGGTTTAGCCTTGTTTACTCAAATCTACCATTACTATATCTAGGGACTAACATGATCTACGAAGGAATCCATAAAAGTATTTTCCTACCTTCTCCCTATTAAGTGGGAAGATGGAATAAAAACACATCAAATCTTTGAAGGCCACTCTGAGGTTAATGAATTTCATCCATGAGGATGTTGCATGCAAGATTTTTCCATTTACTCTACAAGATTAGTCTTATGATTTGTATCTCAATTTACAAGAAAATTCTATCACCTCATGGAATGAGTGTTAGAATACATTCATTTCACAATTTGGACAAGTGCTTAATCCAATCCTGGTATATCATCTCTTTACCAAAATGAATATGGAATCTAGCAATTCAATATAGGCTTTCAATTCAAGATTTTAGATGTACACTCAATTAAATGTCATAAATAATCTAGATGTGAATTCGATGCTTGAGATATACAAGAATGCCCTGGATCCTATTATTGTATTATCCTTATGAAGAGATACCACTATCAATACTCTAGATTTGGAGTTTCAAGAAGCTATTAACATTGATAATCAACTCAATACAAAACTTATCCCTCATAATATATGGGGCCAAGCATTCAATAAAAGACTCCCATCTTTGAATACAATTCCACATGCCAATCAAATTTCCCTTATATTCAATTGATATCAATTATACACTCTACCTCCTATGATGTAGTAAATAAAAAATTGGAATTATGATTTATTGAGAAATCAAATAGAAATGAATGACCACCAATAAAATCAACATCAGGATCACACTAATGTAGTAGTCACTTAGGGTTCTAAACCTAACAATGTTGAATTGTATTCTATATAAAGAATGGTCTAGAAGCTGAATAATAATTTCTTGAATATTTAAAAGAGGATAGGTAATACCAATAATCAAAAGTACAACTAGAATTATGGATTCCAAAGATACTATATACCTTTCAATAGGCCCACCAACATTGCATAACAATAATAGTCTATTAAGCTACCATAAATCAATATCATGGAGACATCTTTACCCGATTGGTGTAGGGTTCATAACACATCACAACATGGGTAATTGGACTATATAGAGTTATATGTAGCCTTTGAAATATTATAGAGATAAATTATTAGAAAAGATCAAATGATGAATCCTCTATATCTCCCTTATGAATCTAGCCATTCAAGCTTAGTTATGGTCTTTAAAACCTATGAGTCTTCCTTTCCCAATGAAGATGACAATATTATAAATGATAATTATTATGAAGTACAAGTGTTAAAATAGTTCAAGAGGAAGAATTATAACCTAAGTAACATGTAGCCTCTTAATAATTCTACTCCTCTCACTAATATAGGTATACCTCCAAATCCCAAAGATGACAATAATCCTCCTTCACCTAAAGGGAATGATCACCCTCAACATAGAGAGGAACACAATAAAGGAAGATAAAATATTATTAAGGATATGAATAAAATTAAGGACAACATCACTCTTCATGAACTAGCACAAATCATAGAGCAAAATGAGCTCTTTTGTAAGTCTATCACAAGTAATTATATTATATAAAAGTCCAAGATATCCAACATAAACATTATATACAAAATTAATCAAAAGGATCCCCCTTTCTTACTAACCATTTAGGAATTTGGCAAGAATATACATAATTTTCTAGTAGATTTTGGATCTTTAGTAATAGTAGTGTTGAGTTCTATTTTTTAGAAGCTTGGTTTAACACCAAATCCATCCAAGAGGACTATGTCATAGCTAGATAAAATAGTAGTTCTAGTATTGGGAGAACTAATGATGTAAGAATTTAGGTTTCCTTAACCTAGAGTATAAATGACTCTTAACATCTTGCTAATGGATATTCCTAAAGGATAAGTATTAAATGTATATTTTCCCATATAATTTTCACATATATAGCTACCTTGGAGAGGCATTTCCAACCATATCAAGATCAATCAAGAGCTAAAGATGAAACATCTTATTACAAAGTACAATACCATCAATGAAGATTTAAGTTATAAGTCTCCTAGTCTTGGAATTTATATTTTTACCACAAAACATGAAGTGCCAAAAAAAAGGTCCTTCCCAATTGTGGACCCTTAATTTTTATGGAGTAATATCAAAGTAAGGATCAAGCATTGGTATTGATCTAGTTGATCTATAAGGAAATAGATTATTAACATCATATAGGTTTCAATTCTTATGCACCAACAACAGAGTAGAGTATGAAACCCTTATTCTAGGATTACAATTTGACCTAAATAATAATGTCAAAGAATTTTTGATATATGAATACTTTAAAATTATGATTAACCAAGTTAAAAATAAATATTAATTCCAATTTTCATATTTAAATAGATACAAACATATATCTTAGGATCTAATTAAATCATTTGAAGCTTTCAACATAGTAACTATCTCAAGGGAAAAAAACCAATATACCAATTCATTTTCCACTTCAACAACAATTTTTTCACCCTTACAAGAGATAAAAGTCCACAAAATTTCAATTAAATTAGTACCTTGTCCTTTAGTAATAGATAGTGTTTAAAATTTTCAAGTATTTGATAATGACCAGTAGATCATCCAATTTTTTACAAACTTGAGATAGTTCAAATCTCAAATAATTGATGTTGAGGAAAGAAACCATAATTTCCATGAATAATTTGATGAAAAATGTATTATCCAACTAAAGGAAAATCATTTCCCATTGGGAACGGTCTCCCTGGAAAAGAACTTTGATACAAACCCTCAAGCATAATCACAGAGGTAGCTCAAGGTTAATGAATCTAAATTAAGTTCAAAAAACATAGGGGATGAGAGGGTTTCACACTTCATAAATATTATCTTAATATACACACTAGATAAAATGTGAAAGGTTAAGGAACTGATTATCAAGTATAAATATGTAATTGCATGGACCTATGATGACTTAAGGATACTCAACCCTAATGTCATCACCCATATAATTCCACTCAATCCTAATCATAAAACATTTAGGCAAAGGAAAAGGCAAGTTAAGCCTATCTTATAATAATTTATATAAAAGGAAGTAGAGAATTTGATAAGTGTTAGGATAGTTTGAACTATCAGGAATTCAACCTAGGTGGCCAATCTAGTTTTAGTTAGGAAAAAGAGTGGCAAAATCAAACTATGTGTTGACTTCAGGAATCTAAACAAAGCTTATGGGAAGGATAATTATCCTTTATATTTCTTAGATGAGGTAATTAAAATTTTTAGTGGGTCTAAAATGATGTCTTTCTTAGATAAATTTTCAAGTTATAATCAAGTACTAGTTGGATTGGAGGATTGGATGAAAATTGCATTTACTATGAAATGGGGAACATATGCATACAAAAAAATGCCATTTGGGTTGATCAAAAATTGATCTAATTTTAAAATAGTAATGGATCATTCATTCCATGGAATAATATGAAAGGGCATAATTATATACATGTATGATCTCACTATTTTATCTAAAAATATAGTTGATCATATCGACCACCTCTAGTCCATTTTTGAAATATGTAAGAAGTTTGGTGCATCAATTAACCACAAGAAGAGTATATTCAATGTTATCAAAGGTAAGATGTTAGGTCAAATTATTAATAATTATAGGATCACCATTAACCAGATAATATGTAGAGGATTTAAAAAATAATGTTTCTAAATAATAAAAAGGATCTCAAATCCTTCTTTGGGAAGACAAATTTCATAAGGAAATTTATATCAAAATTTTCAAAGATTGTCAGGCCCCTCAACATATTTATCAATTATAATGTCAAAGTGGAATGGACAACATAAGATAAAAATTCCTTATAAGACATAAAAAATTCTATTTCATAAGCCCCATTGCTAATAAACCTAGAATTTACTAAAGACTTTTTCTTATACTCATTCACCTTAGAGCATACTATTGATACCATACTCACACAAAAAGGGGAAGAAAGTGAGAACACTATCATATTCATGAGCACTAATTTTAAATATGTAGAGATTAAATACTCCCTAATTGATAACAAAATATTCTCTCTTGTCGAGGTAGTTAATAATTTAAGGTACTATGTCCTCTAGAATAAGACCATCACCATAGTACCATATCCTACTATTAAGCTTACACTTGGACATAATGAATTGGGGGAGCATAGAGGTAAATAAATGGAGAAGTTTTAGGAGTTTGATATTAAATTTAAACCTACCAAGATTTTTAGAGGATAAGGAATTATTTAATTGATTATTAAACCTAACTCATACATCACCATTGAAGAAGTATGCTAGATGTAAGTTTCCTAAAAATATTTATATTTAGGTATTATTCAATTTTTACTCAGTAGAACATGCCCTCAAGAAATCAAGAGAGAGAGAAAAAGAGATTTAAGGATCAAGTTTAACCATTACATGATCATGAAAGGAGTCCTCTATAAGAAAAATTACAAAGGAATTTATTTAAGACGTGTGCCATGTAGAGAAGCTCAGGAAATCTTAGAAAATATGAATCAAAATTTTGGTAGTAACTATCCATCTAGCAATATCATAGACCATAAAATACTCATAATGGGTTATTATTGGTTTATGGTCTCTAAGGTTGTTCATTTCCATGTGAGGACATGCCATAAATTCTAGGTTCTAGTGAAATGAGAGGTACACACTGTAATGCCCCTATAGCCTCTGATTGAAGGTAGATCATTTGCCTAATGTGAATTGGATTTTATTGGTTTGATAAACCCAAATTCCTTAGCTAGGCACAAATGTATTCTCACTACTACAAATTATTACACTAGATAGACTGAGGTAGCAACCACGAAAGACTCAAGAGCATAAGACATGATTAGTTTTCTTAAATAACATGTCACAACCAAGCTTGGCATACCTATATATTTGGTTTGTGATAATGGGCCATCATTTCAATCAATTAAGTTCATGAATGGGCCTATGATAATTATATTTCAATCAAATCATCCTCTAATCACTACCTGTAAGGGAATGAATTTGATAAGTTAACCAATAAGAACCTTATAGATGTTATTAAGAAGTCAGTTATAGATAAACATAAGAAGTGGCATCTCTTAATAAAATATGCACTCTAGGTAGGCCAGACTACATATAAATAGGCCCTTAAATCCTTTTCATATCTACTAGTTTATGGGAAACAACTAGTGTTCCAATCATGTTGAAACTTCTAACATATCAATTTATGCAAGAATACATGGAGACCAATTATAAAATAGAGTCAAGTTTTTTGGATATCATGTAAATGGAAGACTCTTGGAATTAAGAATAATAAAACCTTAACAAACATTAGGATGTGGTTAAGAGATGATTTGACAAGAGAGTAAAATTCAAAGCATTTACGATCTCTAAATTTGTACTACTATGGGACAAATACCATGAAAAAAAAGGAATGCATGATAAGTTTACCCCACTATGGATAAGATCATATTAGATCCTTGGTATCCTAGGTAATAATGTATTCCATTTAAAAAATATTCAAGTTAATGATTTGACATACCCATTTAATGGATATTTTTTGAAGCATTACTTCATGGTTACCCTACTTGGAGACGTATTTGAGTAATGATATATGTTTTGGTATATTTAGGAGTAAGTTATATTTACATCATTAGTTAGCTTGCTACTTTTAGTCACTTGCTTGAATTAGAGTAGTTCATGTTTTCTAGATTAGAATTATTTGTTTTCAGTGGTTTTCCTACTTTATAGAATAGTTTTCTTTTGATTTCATGTTAGTAAAAGATATATCAATCCTAGTATAATATAATTATAATCTCATGTGTTTTGAATCTAACCCAAATTAATGGGTGTTGTTGAGAATTCTTAATTTAGCTAAGAAATGAGAGAGTTATCCATGACCATGTCCCAAAGCTAGTGATTCCATTAGGTATGTGAAAATTGGTCCCATATTTATATGAAAATTTAGAATACTCTCCTTATCCCCTTGGGTCAAATGCACATAAAATTATAATACTTGTTTAAGGTAATAACCATTGACATTGTAAAAAGATTAGGGACATTTTGATTAAACCAAAAATTTATGAAGACCAGTTCATGGTGGTCACCTTATTCCCTCTTTCATTTAGAAATTAAAAAAAGAGAAAAGTTTAAAAATAAAAAGGCATAATCCAAAATTCTATAAGAAAATCAAAGAGGATTTGAATCATACATGATGAAATAAGATCAATGTATCATGCATCATGAGAAATATGAAGAAAGAGAGAAGAGGTGATCAAACATATCTTTGTTGGGGCTATGGGTGCCTTGATGGTAGTTGAGTAATGTCTTAACCACCCAATGTATAAGAACCTAAAACCCAATTAAAATGAAAATTATAACTCACCCCATGTCTTTGACTAAAACCCTAAGATAAGATATAAAAAACATCACTTTTCACACATAGATCTAAAGTATAAGTGAATTTAGTATGTTGCATTGGGATAATTAAAATTTTATTTTCATTTTTGATTAAATAATTTCATTTAGTATGGTTTATGGTTGAAATTGGGATTACAAAACCATGGATTATAGGTTCTTCAAAACTCATGAGTATTCACCCCTATGAGTCACCATTTGTTGTATTTAACAAACTCCACTTGTATTTTTCTTTGAAAATTAGGGATCACCTTTTGTCTGTAGATTAACTATATTTTATCTAGGTGTGTATGTGTTTGTGTTGGTTATTATTATCTATATAAGATCAAAATTTTATACATTAAATTACATTGAGGTCTAATTATTTTCCATTTGAAAGGACATGTTCTAACTAATCTATTAATGGATTATTGGGAAGAAATAATTTGAATGGTAAACATTCATATTTGTTTATTAAAAATATTTCATGTTAGAATATTTTTATTTGAGGAATTTCAATCAAAAAAATCTTTGGAAGGTTTTTCTTTAACAACATAGTCTTTAAAAAAAATTGTTTTTAGAACTATTTATTTAAGAACTTTATTTTGGGGACTTTTCTATAGAAACTTTGTTTCATTTAGCAATTTTATTTTCAAAAGGTTTTCAATAGGTAACATTCACCCAAACTACAATTTTTTTTAATAATACTTAGTCTTCAGTAACTTCATAAACTTTGGTCATTGAAAGCAATGTGAATAATTTTTTTGAAACTTTGGTTCTCTTTGGCAACTTTCTCATCAGAGACTTTGCTTTGAAAACTGTCTCGATTGAAATATTTTCATTCAGAAGATTCAATTTGGAATTTTTTATTTCAAAAAAATTATCTTCAAAATTTTTCTCTTTAGAAACTTTCTCATCAAGAGATTTACTTAGAAACTTTCTCTTTGGGAACTTTTTATGCGATAATTTCCACCAAATTACAATGTTTCTAAATATTAATTAGTCTTTGAGAACTATTCCTTCGATAGATTTTGAAAAAATTCTTTCATAATAATGATTTTTTCTGAAAATCATTTAGATTTTTAGGGTATTTTAGGATCTAAGGAAAAGTTTGACTCAACCATTTAATGATAAATGTCAAAATGAAAAATTCAAGATCATGGAACCTTGAATGACAAAACATCCTACATAGCATATAAATTAAAACTAGGTGGTTAATTTTAAATTTAATGAATGTGACAATATTTTATATGTTATTGATTAATGGTACACCAATTGGAAATTAATGTAAAAATCTATAACATCAACCCCCCAATTGAGTTCATCTCATTCAATTTTCAAGATCTCAATCAAACTTAGCCTTCTTCCATCTCAAAATCCCTAGTTGTGACAAGATGACTCATAAATCATGTAATTTATATTATTTCCTACCATTTTTAAAAGGTTTAATCATATTATCATCCATCAAAAAACCATGGCATCTTCATCCAGGTCATATAAGGAACCGTGAGTACCCTCTAGGTTTTTCATCAAGGATTCTATTAAGTACTTAGACATTACTTTTGATGCAACTATGTTTGATCATATCTACCCTATTTACTAAAATTTATGGGAGGTCATACAAAATAGGTATTTCTTTGAGTTTGAATAATAAATCTCAATCAATGAGAAATAACTAGTAAAGGACCTACTCCCATTCAAGGAACATGCCCTTCACTATGCAACTGCTAAGTCATAGGTCATGCCATGTATAGACTTATTATGAGGCTTATTTTTTAGGATATAATTATATATGATGATTATATTAATTATGTTAAAAATAAAACAATTATCATATTCATCTCTGGATAAAAATTCATGAGGTATTTGAGTCTCCTTATCCTAGACATTATATTTGACTTGCATATCATATTTACTTAAAAGAAATGAAACAATATGGAGTGATCACTAGGTAAGTGTATCCTCCTAGGTGAGACATTCAATCTAAGATAACATGTTAATAATCCCATCCCTATCACATAATTCAATATTGACATTTACATAAGCATGTTAGTGTTGAGCTAAATCTTTAGCCATGAAAGCATCCACTTCCTACATCTAGAATGGGTTCCCCTGCTAGACATGATCATTACTTAAGAGTGAACCTATGTGTTGGGGGAATTCATTAGTGCCTACCTATATAAAAAAATTAATCACAAATATAGGAGTCCCCATGGGGGAAATTTTTATATGATGTCTTATCTATTAGATGCAGTCATGATAATAGTGTATAAGGGGGTTCTATGGAGTCCCAACCCATATGTTATTAAGAATAGAATATGTGACTATTAATATATCATTTATATGTACTCATATTTCAATAAAATTACCAAAAATATAGAGGACCTCTACCTTTAGGTCTGTATGGCCATTTATGGTCAGCCTCTAGCTATGATTTCACCAAGCACTGCTAAAACAGTAGCCAATGTGGGAGACTATTGGATCCACCCTGATTACACTACTATCATGGTTGATTTAATAGGTTTTATCCTCTTTATCTTCCCAATTTTGTTCCTAAAAATGTGGTTAAAAATAAATTACATTCTATATATGTAATGGTAAGAGGAGCTAACAAAGAACAAAAAAGCTACCTTCCAAGTCTCCCATATCACTATTAGGAGGATGCATTACACCATCAGGAGGTAATTAAGAAAAGATATAAATGCAAGGTGATCATATTAATGAGATACTCTAACCCATATGGATTTAAAATCCCATGGGAAAGTTTAATAAAATATCCATAGCATTTGTCTTTCATATAATCATGATCTATTTGATCATGACTTCCTATTTCTTAACACCAAGGGTGATGAGGGAGTAAAATAAATAAAAGTAATAATGGAATTAAGTGATTAATTATTGAGGTAAATATAAATATACCTTCCCTCACACTCAACCAATAAAAATTTAGGATCTTGACACTAGGAGGATGGAGATCCTCTAACTTCTAGAGTAGAAGGCCATACCAATAGCTAGAGAATCAAGGACAAGATCCCCAACATCCATCCATGGCTCAATATCAAAAATAAGAGCAAGAAAAACTATAAATAGAAACATCAATGGATAAAAACCATGAACAAAATCAAGGGATAGAAGAAATACCCACTGCTACTTAGCAAGAAGAGGTATACAATCCTCTAGTTCAAGCATCGATTGTTGAACTAAGGAAGGTTAAATACGAGCTAGCAAAGGAGATGACCCAAGCAAAGGACAAAACCAATAGTAAAGATATGGGGATAATTTTAATTGGATTATTTTTATGAAGAATAAATGATGGATTCAATATCCCTAACATCTAGCATGACTAGCCCTCCTCTTCCCTAATAGGTTACTATTACACAAGCTAGGAGAATAACACGATGTTATCAGAGGAAAACAAATGGGTTTAAACCTCTAATCCCACTCATGGAAGAAATAAAAGAGGAAAAACATTAAATGGAAGATGATCTAAGTCAATATTTGGATAAATAATAACTATAACAAGCCAAGGTCTTGAGATTTTAGGCATTGAAAGCAAAGGTTATTATCACTAAAAATTCATCTACTAAGGGTGTTATTTTCACTACCCCCTTGGGATTTTTCCGTTTAATAAAATGAAATATTTTTTATATTATACCTATTCCAATTATTTCTACTTTCATTATGGTAAAATAATTTTCAATCAATCTTATTTTCATGCACCTGACCTCTACTCTTATAATTTCCACCTATGCTCTCATTCTTGCAGTCTCTAATTCATCGCCCTCTACTTCTACATTTCCCATTCTTTCAACCATAACTCTTTTCATCCCAACCATCAACTGACCCATCACCCAAATTGTTGCTTCCTCTACCCAATTATGTTCATCTCTACTTTATTCAACACTAGTCTCAGACAAAATAGTAGTGACAACCAAGAAGGATCATAAAATGAAATAAGTCTATTTTGTGCACATAGATTGGTCTAAAATAATTTTTCCCTCAATGCCCAAAGTCTCTTTTGAGCTTGAACATGAACTTTTGGAGTATGCATAAATAGAATCCCAACCATCAGATCCTTTAAATCTACTTATTTTTGACTAGCCTAAGGAGTTAGGAGCTTCACCCTCTAAGAGGACTAATCTTAAGTTTACTGAGCTCCCCATGGTAATCTCACTATTTGACAAGGCTATAGCCTCAATATAGAACGTGAGAAAGATAAATATTGAGGATATTTCTAGGAGAGGGATGATTTTAGAGGAAAGGGAAGAAGTTTATTCACTATTAAAGAGGTAGAACGAGAAGAAGGGTTGGTCCCCATACATTGAAGACCTTAATTCCTATATACATACCCATACTGAGGCAATCCTAAATATACATGAGGGAACAAAGTTATCTAGACATGAGCTAAAATAAGAGTTAGAAACTCTCAAAGAGAAGTAATAGGTGATATGAGCTTGGTATAGAACATGATGCATAAAATATGACACTTAGGTTATATGAGATTATAGATATAATTCATTCTTTAAGAGTCCAATTGTCTCCACATGTGAACTTAATAACTAAATTGTTTAAACTTCTTAGAGAAGATGAGAATAAATTAAATTTATTGGTATTTTACACACCCAATAATTTATTTAGCCACCTAGTCCTGATGACCCCTCTAGAAGTAGCTAATGCATTGAAGTTATGTCTCATCAGAACATAAGAGGCCAAGATTGGGTGTCATATTTTGAATCTCTAGTGAATAATATTGCTAAATAATAAAATTAAGGAGCTCAAAATTTTGACTAACCTCGAATTAACTAGATTATAAGATAATAAAGGGAAACTAGTAGCTTGAGAAACTTTTGATTAAATAATTTAGTAAGTATCAGATGGATTTAAATATAGTTCATAAGGACTTATCTTAGAAGATATTGAATTAATTTGATCTTAATAAAGAGAAAGGAAACAAAGGTAAAAGTCTTTCATGTTGGCTTTTGACCACCAAGATAGACCATACAAGGCTAATGGAACAAACTAGATGGGAGACAAGACCTCATATTATTGACATGAACTTAATTTTCATGTAACATGGTAAGGCATAAAAATAATACAAATATTTGTATATAAAAAAGTAATCAATGTCGATGCCACGTACCAGTTCCACTCCTTAAACCCCATCTACAGTTCCAAAAATAACACTAATATTAAATACAACCCCTTCTAATTTAACAACTACATCAATGCCACCTCAAAATTTATCTATGAATGTAACTCTAGTTTAATCAATTACTTTATCACCTAGCATAACTCTAGTCATCACATCCACAACAACAAGCACAATGGCAGTTACAGCAACAATTTTGAAAACTATTACATAAGAGTAAATTTAGCTTAAATTTAAAGACTATTTTTATTAAAATTTACATTAATAGTTATAAATGAAAAATTAATTTTTAGTTACATCTATGTTGTAATTAGAGAAATTATTTTTTGAAAGAATTCACTCCTTTCTTGTCTAAAGTATCTATAAATTACGAGTTGTAAATGAGACTTATGATCTAGTCATTTATGATGTAGTCAAATTTTTCTAAACTTGGAGGATGAGGTGATGCCTTCCCCAAATTATTTATATACATGTAAAACCCTCTTTTCAAAAGGTTAAATATTTGGATGAATATATAGGAAGAGATTAAGAAATTGTTTGTCATGCAACTATGTTTGTTCTTTCTTCTTCCCTCTTTGTGTTAATGAAATTGAAAGTTTATTTTTATATATTTATTCTAAAAATTTGAAGTGTGCTAATGATATGGATGAATTTGTGAAATAATAATTAAGGATTGATAGGTATAACTGATTTATGTATTTAGTAAAAGTTGAATTGATAATTAGAGGTGTGTATAGGTATCTATTTTGATATAAACTTCTAGGCATGAGCCATCACTACCCTATATAACTTGGTCCAAACTATAGTATCTTATATAAGGGTGTGAAATATCAGCCCTAAGAATATTAACCTTTAGTTGAGATCATTAAGCATATTATATTTGTTACCCGAGACTGATAATCATGATTTTTTTATGAATATGCAATAGATGCAAATGGTAAACACTAGTTTTGGAGATACTTGTCCACCAAAGAAATAATCTTAATTGCTACCTTTCAGTAACATAAAAAATTATTTTCTACCATACCCTTCTTTTCATTTTCAATTTTCTTTGAGAATGACACACCATAGAATAATTATTTAACCATCCAACTCACCTAGTGATTACTTTATATTAGATTCCATGCATCCATCCACAAAACCTACTTAAACAACCCATAGGCTCAACCTATTAATCCATCACCTAGTTTTTAAAACTATGTACCATCAACTTGTGCCCTAGAGTGGAACCTTTTTCCATAGATATATTAAAATGTTAGAGGCTACCTCATTTAAATATTCTAATATGTGCATAAAAATCACATCAAAAAAATCCATATACAAATTTTTGGGATTGAGGAGTCACTTAAATATTGGAGACCAAAAGTAGGGATTTACTATAAGATTGGATCTTTCTACCTACTTTGGAGAATAGGTGAACTTCCCTAGCCAAAAACAAAACCAAAATCAAACATTGATATTTGAAATTGAAAACATCTTTTCATCACTTTTTGACTAGAGAAAAATTAAAGAGAAAGGAAAATCTCTTGGTGAAAATTGATTTTTGACACCATTAGATGGGTATGTTCACCCCTCTTCCTATTAAGCATAAGATACCTATAGGCCACAATATTTTTATGGATCAGATATCATTATTGAAGAGTGCTAGACTTTTACATAGATTATTCAAGAGTGCCTTAAGGTATTTATATCATGGACAATGAAAGCATTAGGAGATTATGATTCATCTTGTTTAGGAGAATTAGATGAGATAATCCATCTAGAGGAATTTGCCATTGCTAATTAGTTCAACTCCTTGCCAATTATTTTAGATGATGGTTCTAATTATTTTTAGGACAATTTAGAGTTAAATATTAGGACTCTAGATGACCCAAAGTAGATTAAACAAGGTGCATCCCTCACTTAGGAGAAACATGAAGATTTTGCATGCCTTTTGACGGAATTTATTGACATATTTGCATGGGCCTATTCAAACATGCATGTTTTGGACCCTACCTTACTTTTACACCATATTGTTGTACATCATGATGCTAAGACTATTAAACATAAGTTGTGTAATATGCATATTAATATTATTGTGTTAGTAAAGAAAGTGTTGGAAAAAATATTAGACATGAAATACATTAGGTTAATTGACCATTTAGAGTGGATTTCAAACATTGTGATAGTATGAAAGAAATAAAAATGTATTAGTATCTTCAATGATTTTAGAGACATAAGCAAATCCTACCCAAAATATGACTTCCCTTTACCTAATATTGACATGATAGTTGACTCAATAACTAGTTATCAAATTCTCTCTAATGCATAGATTTTCAAGTTATAATCAGATCAAGATCACACTAGAAGACCAACATAAAATAGTACTCACCACTCCCTAGGGAATTTTTTGTTGTCAAATGATGTCATTATCCTTAAGAATTTTTGATCCATTTATCAAAGAGCTATGATAGTGATTTTTCATGACATAATGTAAGACATTGTTGAGGACT
>JARHVA010000766.1:2105000-2397500 GCA_037957365.1 Torreya grandis | reverse complement strand
TTACCACCTTCCCCACTGAGGGTATAAATACAGTGACTTAAGGACCATATAAACTCTATAGGTAGTGCTTGATTCATGTTGAGGTTAGCTTAATCACCCCTTTTCCATGATCTCACCATTTAATGATAATTTTAAGTTTAATGCTATCACCATTTTGTGAGCAACCTAGGCCACACTCTCATAATTTTATGAGTTACACCTATTGTCACAAAATATTTCACCCTATAATATGGTGTTTAAGCCTCTTCCATATTTAAGCAACATAGGAACACTTCTAGGTATCAGGGTGTACCTATGGTGGAAGTGAGCCGCTAGATATTAGGGCTAGATCCTTGAATGTATCTAGAAATGCTTATCACCTATATAATGCTTGATTATGGGGAAAAGAGTTAAAAAATTACATGAAATTAACCTATTATAAGGGGGAGATAAACAAATATTATTTCCACATGACCATCATATTCCTATCATAATGAAATAAGGAATATAATACTAGCTTCAAAGTCCTAAAGGATTCTAACATGAGTTTTTAAATATAGAGGTGATGTGCATGAAAGCAACATAAGGTAAATGAACTAGAGGGTATAATTCACACTCTAAGGAAAATATTACAAATTAAATGAAGCTAACACACTTGAATTCACTCTATATGACCAATCATAATAGGAACTCTCGTATAAACATGAAAAGATAAGGTAAGCAAGGATAGAGAATTATCACTAACTCCACCATAAATCACTTTAAACACTTAGAATTTTTTTTAATAAACTTGGAACCAAACTTATATTAATTTTAAAAATCAAAATTAAATGTCATTCTATCAAGGTTTCACTATACATGGTGTGGTATTATATTACAAAGGCTAAAATGGAAGCTACTTATAAAAATTGAGAGAGAAGTGGGGAAAGAGAAGTTCAAGAGTCATAAGAAAAATTACCATGATAAGAGGAGGATATAAATATGTATTATAATGAATTATGAAATATACCATGTAATTTATTATATTACAATGGCAATCCAAGCTATGAAACTCATGAAATGTGGTGTAAGAATCTTCATACTACACAAGAAAACTACTTTCATCATTTAGCCTTATTGAAACATACCAAAAATAACTAGGGATATATATCATGATTTTAATAATATGGAGGGATTTAATACATTCTCCACCATTCATTTGATGCATCCCTAATCATCTATATTGTTATGGAAGTGATCTATCACTGCCTATAGTTAATGAAACTCCTCTTTCACTCACCCCTCACACTTGGACTAAAAATGGATTAAATTTTCCATGAAAATAAATAAAATGGGCTTAATGAAAAATTTAAAGACCCTATATGTAATTATACTACTTAGATTGACCTTAAAAGTCCATCCACTTTAAGTTCTCACCCTTCTCACTTTGGCAATTTTGACTAGCTAAGATGAAGGTGATGGTATACACACTTAAGAGTTTTTATGAATAAAAAAATTATAATATATATTTATATTAAGTCATGATACTTCCTCAGAAGTTGTTTTCATCTCTTTAAAGTCCTTATAACCTACAAAACACCCAAAATAGTAAAAAAATCTAATTTCACTCTTGTTCATACGAGTAGGGAACAAATAAAATGGATGGGAAAGGTATATAGAGATTACCATAAAATAATAAATCAATTTAATGTTCATTACACCTTATATTGATATCCCTCCATCCTTATTTTACCAATCAAGTCTTTATCCAGGGTTTTGTAGGGTTTTAGGTACTTTTTGATCATAAGATTTATTGATAGAAATGTGACATTGAAATTTCAAAAAAATAAAATAAAATAAATTATAAGGACCCATTTGAACCTCCCAAAACTCCTTAGACATATATGCACAACCTCTGAGATGATGTGAGCATCTAAAGTTACCCTATCGAGTTTAGATCCTCAATTTGCATAGGTATAAGTTCTTTCTGAGTGAAAAGTGGTTTTATTGTGAACTTGTATATATAAATATAGTTAAAACACATATTATATTCTTTAATAAAAAAAATTTAACACATTTTAATTCTCTCTTAAATTTGGAAGTGAAACTGAATTACCATTTGGGCTTTAGGTCAAAACCCTACCTAATAGGCTTATCTACATCCTTAAAGTTATACACCACTCTATTGAGATTATTCCTTCTATAAAAAATTTATTATGTATTTTTATGTGTAATTAAACTTTACACACCTCATTTCAAGTTCCAATTATCACATATCTCATATGATCATCTTTTCCCCTAAGACTTGTAGGGTTTGCACTCTAGGAAAGTACCCTATATTTGAGATAAAATAAAGGGTACTTTCCCTATTTACTTAGAAAAAATGATTATTGAAGGATATTATAAAATTTATGGATATTATATGTATCAATTTTCATCCATTTTTATATCATTAGACCTTATACCTCCTTCAATTCCCAAGATAGGTAGTGATGAAGGGGACTGTGTGCAAGGTTTAGGATATATGCTATTGATTGTGTTATTTAGAACTTTTCCTAAATTATTCCCATATAATGAGGTTATATTGAGGTAAATTCCATCATTTTTTATGTATTTATAATATGTTTATCATCTTAACCCCTAATAACACCTCTCATTGCATACCTCTCTATTTGACTAGTTTAGACTGTACATTGTCTCCTTATTTGGGAGGGATCCTTGTAGGTAGTCCCACATGGTTGAAAGCCTAAGAAAAATGACCCAAGATATACCAATATTATTTAAGGTTATTTTTATTTTTATTTGACCTATTTTCCTCACATTCATGCTATATTCATACTGAGAGCACTAATTCCGTGCTCATTGTTTGTGATAGTCAACTATAGTTAACTTTGTTAAGGCAAAATGGGTTATAGGAAATCGTTAGTATTTGAAAAATCTAACAAATATTATTTGGAAATCCTATATAATATATTTTATTAAAATTATATCAATAAAATTTTGTGTCTCCATGCTTAATCCCTACTATGGTTGATGTAGGGGTTTGCACCTTGTTATAGGTGGATAGTTTCAAAGGAGAAGGCACCTGTAGGTGTATATAGGCTCAAAAATTTGAATATAAAACTATTTTGATTATAATTGTGTTAATTTTATTCCTTTCATATTAAAAATATAATTCAAAAATTAATAAATGTCTTATTTTCACTTTGAAATGATAGAGTCATCTAGAAATTCAAATCCTGTAGATGACAATAAAGAAACTCAATGAACAAATGGGCAACTTTGAAGCCCCAATCTACTAATTTCCACTAGTCAAATTCCTCAATCCTTTTTTAATGGTTTTATAATATTTGGGGGATTAAATATATTCAAATATATTGTAATATAGAATCTTGGTAACCTTGTCATATGATATCAACAAAATGGCAAGGTGTTATGTTTGTGCTTTTAGAGAAATGGTCCTTGAATATAGTCTTTCCATCTTTGATCATGGTTTCCACTCCCATTTTGAAAAATAACACTTGAATAATTATTTTAATATTCTCCCCTACATATTTTTCACTCTAGGAAACTTTCAAAATATGTTCCAATCTCATCTAATCAACTTTTCCAAGTCTCTTCTAGTGTCACCTATAGGTGGACATTCTAATGTGCAAGTAGTGGATGAACCTATAGGTAATATGCATGGTTGATGGGTATAAATAAGGTTTTTAACATTTAAAATGTTTAAAATATAATACTATACTTATATATAATCCTATCCATCTCAAATTTTGCTTCTCAATGTGATTGCTTCTCATGAGAGCACATTTAGGCCCAGTTTGAGTTGTGTACAAACAACAAGCATGAAATGATCAATATACTGAACAAATATTCTTTAATATACAATTTATATCCCCTAAATTTAATAAAATGAAAATCATTATGATTTAAATCTTTATATAATCTCTCACACCTCATTTTAATGTCTTCCCTTCTTGTAGGCACCTGTAGATGCATCTCTATCTCATATGATTGTGTGGGTGCTTGAGTTGATTATGTAATATCCCCTTCCAAATAGGAAATATAGCAACACAAAAATCTAAACCAAGATATAATCGCTGTTGAATAAATTCAGAAAGATCACAATAATATAGTCTCTTAATAACAAATTACAGATTGTATCACTTGGCCTTCTAAATTATTACAATTGCAGTCTTCTAATATGCATATAAATATGAAATACAGTCTTGAAAACCCTGGCTTTGCAAATCTGGAAGTGCAAATTGAGTTCTGGAAAGTCTCAGCCCTTCTGTGTCGACACACAGTCACCGTCGTCGGTCGATATCTCGCCGACGTCGGTCTCTGCCGGTCGGATTTCTGCCGACGTCGGTCTTCAGTCGACCGATGTCGGTCACTGAAACCCTCTGTCTGCCGAGGTCAGTTCCTGCACTGATCTGTATGAACCCGTACGGATTTTGTACGGCTGCAAATTAAGTACCACTTCCTTGTGTTTCAACCCCTGATCTGAAGATATATGTCTCTAGCACAGTAGATCTCTAGCTATATAATTTATTGAATCAAAACATAAAGCAATAAATACCTGGAATATCTGTGATAACTTCTGTGTGAAGTTATCTCTCAAACCTGAAATTCTATTATAACTTTTGGATGAAGCTATCTCTCACTTTGGCAATAGATCAGCTGATATTCCACAGCCTCTTAATTGCACACACTGAAGAGGGAACGTTCTCCAATGCAAGTGGAATCCTTGAACCCTAGGCTCAGTCTTCACAGAAGAAATTCTTCAATTTTCAATAATCAATAATCAATGGCATAATGAACAATGGCCTCCATGAGAAACCCTTATACCCTCAAAAGATATGCTTGCCCTAATTAGGGTTTCTTAAATTAGAATTAGGGTTTCTAATTAAAAATAGGCTAAATAATTAATATTTGATTAAATCAATCAAATATTAATATCTCCCTCAATACATGTCGGATCCACGAACCGATCGAAGCTAGTGAATCAGGGAGTGATTCTGCACATAACCATGCCACAATAAAGGCGCTCCGCTGCATATCAAATATCCCTAAAAAGTAGGAGCTCAAGCCAAGTGTGTCTGAAATACCTTGAATGAAAATCAAATGAAGAAATCCTGTGAATCAAAGTCGAGCCAAGCTCCATTATGACCCTCTATCCATCTTATTAGCCTACGAAGGTCGCATAATAGGCTAACCATGAACTCAGAACATGTCAATTGAAAAGGGGACATGACAATCCGCCCCTCCTGAAATTGGTTGCCCTCAAGCAATCACTGAATGACAAATCAATCAATCCACCTAGATCCCAAATGTAGTTAGGATCTCCACCACTGTCAATTATCACGAACCCCATGCCATGTTCATCCCAACATCCAATCCATAAATGAAAATTTGCAAGAAAACTCCGTACCTGAATAATATCTAAAACTGGATTGTGAAGGCTAGACATAGTCATATCATCATCAACCTGTGTTCCGACTGTAACAGAAAGTTGAGTCCTCACCACATGTGACAACTCCTAAACCGAACTCACCTCAAGACCAAGCTCGTCCTCATACCTCTCCTGTGTTGGTGCCAATGTGCTCTCGTCATCACCCTCCATCATGTTATGTGGTATAGGTACCCCCATCCGATGAAAGAACATATATCTGAAGCTGCTGCCCCGTATTGCCTTAAGAATATGTGT
Source organism: Torreya grandis (assembly GCA_037957365.1). Taxonomy (NCBI): domain Eukaryota; kingdom Viridiplantae; phylum Streptophyta; class Pinopsida; order Cupressales; family Taxaceae; genus Torreya; species Torreya grandis. Next base: position 2,391,832 of record JARHVA010000766.1, on the reverse strand, counting down.
CGTCCCATCAACATTAAAGAGAACCTCCATGTCCTTGAGACGAAGAGTAACTTCCTCAAATGAATGAAGCCACTTCATACCCAAGACTAAGTCTATATCCCCCATGTTTACCACATAATAATTAGCGTTGAACTCATAGTTGTTCAAGCGCAATGGGAGGTCTCTAATCATACGCTCACACTTAAGAGTGTGACCATTGGCTACCTTAACTCTGATGCCCTCAAAATCTTTAGTAGTGAGTCCACGCTTCTCCAAAAATCTAGCATCTATGAAATTGTGAGTGGCTCCTGTATCAAGAAGGGTGATAACCTTCTGCCCTGCCAAAACTCCACGGAGTCTGAATGACTCATCCGACTGTATGCTGGATATGCGGCCCTCCTGTAGGTGAAGCTCTAACTCTGCCTCTGCATTAGGCCCTGAAGCCTCCGCCTCTGCCTCCTCAGCATTGTTATGCTGTTCGGAATCCTCAGAATCTGACTCCTCATAATATATCCACATCATACGATTCGCCTTGCCCTTAGGCCTCAAAGGACAATCGTGATGGATATCATATGGTCCTTTGTAGTAGAAGCAAAGCTTCTTCCTGCGTAGATCATTAAGCGCCTCAAGATCCAAAGGTGGTGCTGCTGGATTAGCCTTTGAATCATTTTTAACTCCAGATTTATCTATGTTAAAATCCAGTCTCTCCGTATCCCCGTGGGAGTGCTTATGGTCTCTAGAAGAAGAAGTACCTTTGGTGTTAAATTTACTGGATGGGGCTGCCATCTCCATATCACGTGCCTTCCTCATAGCTACCTGTAATGAAGGAGGATCAAAGGCTTTGATCCAACCCCTCAATGGCTCTGTCAATCCCTCTATGAAGAGAACTACCAATCTACGCTCTGAAATATTGGGTACCATGACTGCTAATCTCTGAAACTCACCAATGAAGGACTCCAAGCTACCTATTTGTCTCAACTGTGCCAGATCTCGAAAGTAAACCTCAGGATCTCTCCTATCAAACCACTCAACCAATCTATCCACAAAGTCCTGGTACTCTGTCACTTGATTATGCTGAAGCGTTACCATACCATGGTACCACCAATCATGTGCTACTCCATCTAAGTGAAAAGTGGCGTATTTGATGGCATCTATCTCTGACATTGGTCTCAATGCCAAAAAAGTGTCAAGCTTATGAACCCAAGCTTGAGCTGTCATCTTACCGCTGCCGTCAAAAGTAGTCAAAGAAAGCTTACCCGTAGCCTTCTGTAGCTCACTGAATTGGACTCTAGGTCTCCTGTCCTGTCTAGCCAATCTATAGTGCTCTCTCCTCAAATTGACAAAATGATCAAAGGTTGTTCTCTCCTAGATATGAGGAGGTAATAAGTCCCACTCATCATTTACAGCCATGTAAACATCTGCAAATGGAGAATTCCCTGCCTCCTCATCTGCTGGTACCTCTGGTTCTTCTTGAATAAATGAAGGGCGTGTAGGTCTATCAGCTATTCTGGAGTGAGTCTGTTGTGGTCTCTAATTAACCGTAGCACTCCTATCATCTCTTTGGTCCCTATTCTGTCCATCAGGTGCATTCATTCTCTCTAACATGGTCATAAGTCCCTGTAGTGTCTGAGCCATCTGCTGTTGGCTTGTCATCATAACACGCTGAAACTCTCTGGTGGCCTGATCAGCATCATACCTGTGGCCCCTGGGTGGGCTGCCCTCACGTCTGTCACTCATGATGATCGGTCTCTGATCTAACAACTAGATACCTTCAAGCAAGGATCGGCGGCGTGTGTTATACCTGTGTGGTCCCAACTCTTGTGGCTGCATAAGATCTATATACCCTCAGGCTGGCAGGATTTAGCTCTAATACCACTGTAGTATCCCCTTCCAAACAGGAAATATAGCAACACAAAAATCTAAACCAAGATATAATCGCTGTTGAATAAATTTAGAAAGATCACAATAATATAGTCTCTTAATAACAAATTACAGATTGTATCACTTGGCCTTCTAAATTATTACAATTGCAGTCTTCTAATATGCATATAAATATGAAATACAGTCTTGAAAACCCTGGCTTTGCAAATCTGGAAGTGCAAATTGAGTTCTGGAAAGTCTCAGCCCTTCTGTGTCGACACACAGTCGCCATCGTCAGTCGATATCTCACCGACGTTGGTCTCTGCCGGTCGGATTTCTGCCGACGTCGGTCTTCAGTTGACTGATGTCGGTCACTGAAACCCTCTGTCTGCCGAGGTCGGTTCCTGCACTGATCTGTACGAACCCGTACGGATTCTGTACGGCCGTAAATTAAGCACCACTTCCCTGTGTTTCAACCCCTGATCTGAAGATATATGTCTCTAGCACAGTAGATCTCTAGCTGTATAATTTATTGAATCAAAACATAAAGCAATAAATACCTGGAATATCTGTGATAACTTCTGTGTGAAGTTATCTCTCAAACCTAAAATTCTGTGATAACTTCTGGATGAAGCTATCTCTCACTTTGGCAATAGATCAGCTGATATTCCACAGCCTCTTAATTGCACACACTGAAGAGGGAACGTTCTCTAATGCAAGTGGAATCCTTGAACCCTAGGCTCAGTCTTCACAGAAGAAATTCTTCAATTTTCAATAATCAATCATCAATGGCATAATGAACAATGGCCTCCATGAGAAACCCTTATACCCTCAAAAGATATGCTTGCCCTAATTAGGGTTTCTTAAATTAGAATTAGGGTTTCTAATTAAAAATAGGCTAAATAATTAATATTTGATTAAATCAATCAAATATTAATATCTCCCTCAATACATGTCGGATCCACGAACCGATCGAAGCTAGTGAATCAGGGAGTGATTCCGCACATAACCATGCCACAATAAAGGCGCTCTGCTGCATATCAAATATCCCTAAAAAGTAGGAGCTCAAGCCAAGTGTGTCTGAAATACTCTGAATGAAAATCAAATGAAGAAATCCTGTGAATCAAAGTCGAGCCAAGCTCCATTATGACCCTCTATCCATCTTATTAGCCTACGAAGGTCGCATAATAGGCTAACCATGAACTCAGAACATGTCAATTGAAAAGGGGACATGACAGATTATCATAGTCCCTCTTTTGATAAGTGAAAGGATTTTACTTGATTATAATTGTAATTATATATTTTTTTAAAAAATTATGACATTATTTAAAATCCCATGTATGTGTTTCATATCCTTACATAGCTCACATAGCTAACTGTGTATGACAATCATAGAGCAAATTGATTGAATGGTACTTATTACTACAGTACCATAGAGGGTTGCCTTGGATAATTATATTGAAGGTAAATTAGAATGCTATAAAATTTAAAACATTAAAATAAACTTATATTCACTCTCTAAAACCACTACCAAGGCATGAAGATTTTGAAAATGATGGAAATATGCTTACAACATAGAGTGGTGCCTTCACTTGAAACTTGAGATACTTGGCTTATTAAAAAACTTTGAAACATGGAAAAAAGCATGGGATAAATGAGATGAATATTAACATCTCCTATTTAATCAATTTCATGAGCTAGATTATACAAAATTATCCAAATAAGAGTAAAAACTATAGGGTATGGGAAATAGTGAGCAAAAAAATAGTCAACTTGTTAGAGATGATTCATAAAGCACAAATAACCAATATTTGAAATATTTTTATTAAATTCAATTTATCTTAGTGTATTATCTCCCCATATAATAATTTGGCTTTAAACTTCTTCTACTATCTATACTAATCATAAACTTATTGATTGGTTTTGCATGTCTAGAAGGGTAATGAAGGAGTAGAATGATTTTTTGACCATATTTAGAACTTAAAAAGCATATAAAGCACTTATATGAGTAAAACTAAGTTTTGGAGTCATCCCATATTATTTTCACATGTGTCACACTCCCTTATAGGTTTTATAAGTGCTAAAGTTCTTTTTTAGTTGTTTTCTTGATTTTTAATTAAACAACCTACAAGTTTTAGATAGTAATGACATTCCTAACTGGAAATTTGACATCTTGGATGTTGGGAACGAAACTAGGAAATTTAGAAACCTTTAAAACCATGCCAATTTCATATATGACCCTAAAAAGACCTCTAAGTGACTAAATTTGACATAAGACTTACTTAAACCATGACCAAGGCTATAAACATGAGATATTACATCAAATACACCCTATAACATTACATTATACCCATATATAAGTTTTTAGTATAGGGGTTTTACCCATTTTGACTTGTGGTAAAAATGGTTGACATTTTTAGTGATTTCTCAAGGGTAATATGCTTGCTATGATAAGACCAGTTGCCTAATCCTATACATTGGGGCATGGAGTCAAATGTATATTAGGTTTGACACATAATAACATTTTAAAACACAAAAAATAAACAATGGAAGACACACACAATAAGACAAACACAAATGAAACACACATGTGTACACTAGAATACTTATGGAATATAACACAACTAGAAGAGAACACACACACCCATTATACTATTTATAAAACCTCACTCATGAGTTGAAACAACTACTGGTCCTAAACCAATGTCAAATATGATCCCCCTTACATCTTTTTCACTCCATGAAGTCAACCTAGCATGAAGAGCATCCTCCAATCACTTCCATATGTGTGTGGTTTAAGAAGCCTACCACCTTTGAATCTTCTTATGTCTATAAGTGAACTATTTGGGACCTTCATGGATGGTCTTTCTTGTTATCTAAGAATATTTATTGGGGCTGTAAATATCCATAATATCCACTGGATGTTCTCCAAAAAAGTGTAGGTTGGAGTGTATGATGATTTTCTTAACCTCATCTTCTTCTAGGATAGAAAATGCTTGATGTTTGAAAGCACCAAGATCCTCTTCTTCATGATCCAATACCTTTGAATATGGATTAATATCAGGTGGGTCTCCTGAATGTTCTTGAGGTACAATAACTTCTATCTTGAGCATAATATCCATGTCTACAATTTATTGGACACTAGCATCATCAGATTGCTTTATGATAGTTGATTTTGTATCAATAGAAAAAACTTCATCCTAATGCTTGATATAATACTTGTAAACATGATCATTAGTCTCATTAACAACCTTGAACTTATATATAGAATCTATTGGAGAAAAGGGAGACTTACCCAAATTGTCAAACACTTTACATATGGCATTAAGATTTTTCCATAGTTATTCTTAATTCACAACATGATAATTTTACCCATGTTCATTGAGATAATCAACATCATTTTTGTTACAAGAATTTACCAAATAATATGTATATTTATTGAGATAATTAAAATTACCAAGCTGATCAAACTCATGACATATGGCATCAAACCTTTACCACAAGTCTTTCTCATCTACTTCATGAGTGTCATCATCCAAAGCATCCTCATCAATACTAGGGATAAAGATATAATTTTTACCACTATGGTGCTCAATTAGATTCATCAACCTATGATCATCATACTCATGAATCATATTGTTACCTTTAACAACATGAGAATTTTTGACATTTATCTCAGCTCCATTAAATGTATCTTCATGCATGATATAAGTCCCAAGGTCAGTTTGTTCAAATTATGCATAAGGATCATGTCCATATGTATCTACACCATACTCACCCAAGAAAAAATCATAGGCTCCTTCAATTTTATAAACTCCATCATCCACATTAGGCTCCTCCTTCTCATTGATCACATAATTCAAGTTAGAGCTTATTTCAATGTAAGGCTCATTGTGAAACCTTACAAGAGGCTAAGTTATTATGATCATTTTCATTACATATCTTGTCCTAAGAGATAATAAGGACCAATAAAATGGAATATATCCACCTATCTTGGTCTTAAAATCTCTCAAAAGGTAGATTACATAGTGAGTTAGGAGGTCAATAATAACTATGTCTTGAAGGATAGGAAAACTAAGACAATCATGAAAGAAGACCTTTAGGTTTTTTATCATCCCTATTATCTTAGAAGGTGTACCATATAATTAGATAACTCATTTTATATGTGGATCATATTTTAGGCCTAGATTATCAACTATAACTTTGGGCATGACTGATGTAAAGGCTCCACTATGAATTATGCAATTATGGACCAATTTGTCACCCATATGAGAGTGAGAGAATGGTGGAGGTTTTTCATCTCTAATAGATGTTTCAAATATATTATTAGGGAAATTTTCAATGAAAAAATTAATATGAACTTGACTTAAAGGTGAAGGACTAGTAAGAATAGTGGACAATTGCTTTTGTAATAACTCTTTTTGTCTAGACATATGAAGGACATCCCACAAAGAGATTAATGCTTTGGAATTTTTTAAAGAATCCACTATGTTTAGAGAGTTATTATTCACCTTTTATTGAGTCCTTTGAAGAAAATTATTACTTGTAACTTGAGGAATGTAGACACCTTGAGTAGACCTTACCACATTTTGATTTGAAGGAGGTATAGGAGCTTTTAGAACTATCACACTTGCAGCCATGCTTTATAGCCTTGGAAGTAGATTGGATGAGATTTTAGGCATGATATTGTCACCTCTTATATCCTTCCTCTTATCCCTTGTATTTTATACAATATATTCTCCTTGATATAGTAAAAAAGTGTCCTCCATCAATAAGTTTGTGAAACTTTATCCATGGGGCTACCAATCCTTGTTTGCTCACATCATGACCTCATCTTTAGCTAATAGGAGGGGACTAAATACTCCTTGAGAAACAATATATTTATATACAAATTCATTAACAGCCATGAATTGTCATTTTTTCCAATCTTCCCCTTGCACTAGATTGTTATGCACTAGTACAATCTTTCTTGCATTTGTGGTGGAGATAGGATTTTACACATTTGCATGCCTGTTAGGGTCAAGATACCCTTAACCTTTTCCTCTTCCATAATTTTGTTGATAAGGATATGAATTTTTTTAATAAACTTATTACATATTATATTTCTTAAGATGGGATCTTATAATTTAAATTTATACATATGGATCCATGACATTTTTTACCTTCTAAGGAGTAGCCTTAGGCTTGGTAGTGACATTAGGAATTTGAGCCACATATGGAGTATTATAAAAATCATGAGATAATGGGGGAGTATACACCTTATTAATCAAACTGCATCTTGGATGAGACCATTCTCAGCTTTGATATTAGTTTCATATGCTTTGGGAAGAGTGGAACCACCCATGGATAGAAGCATGATAGTAATTTTATTACCAATGGATCTCAAATAGGAAGGGGACACAAAAATAATGAGTGGCCTCATAGGAGGAGGCAATATACACCAAGTCTTTTGAAAAATATCATTAAAGTCATGCATTATTTCTTTGGATCATATTTTTATCACATTGAGATTATGTATGAGAGAGGCATGGTCACTTTCATTTCAAAACCTTGAGGTCAACAAAACTCCAAAATTATCCCATGATGTGATGCATCCACCTTCTAGAGTCCTATACTGATCAATAGATTTCCCTCTAAGTGACATGGTAAGGTGTCTAATGAAAATGTTCTCTTGAGGGAAATTATGGAAGATACAAAATTTTAAGACATCCCTTATGTGTTCATTAGGTGTAACATGACTTTTACCATTGAATATGGGCAAACCTTTTGTAGTATTAGGAGGAATGACATCATATGCTTATAGGTGAATTGGATTTTTAGTATTAAAGGTAGGGAAAGCATGAGGTATATCCACATACTCTTAAGGATCTTCATTTTCTTCAATATTTTCATTGTCTTGGATTCCTTGGCTAAAAAAATCCTCTGGGTCCTCAAAGCATAGATTAGGATGAGGATATTGAACTTCAAGATGAAGTTTAGGTTGAATAGGTGGATTAACAGGGTTGAAAACTTTAATATATGATGAATTAGTGAGAATCATGAATATTATAACAATTTTATACAAAATAATTGCCTTGAACTAGATTTACCTTGATGGAGTTGCCAAATGTTGAGTAATACACCAATTTATAGTAGATGTTTTCAAGACCAACATTCACATTAGCAAGTTATCTTGAAGATAATTTTCCCAATAAGTGTGCCTAAACTATTGTCATGAAATATTTCACCTTATAATAAGGTTTTCAATCCTTTATATATTTTGGAAACATGAGAACACTTCCATGTATGTGGGTGTACCTATGGTGGAAGTGAGCCTCTATATTTAAGGGCTAGCTCCCTGAATGTATCTTGAAATGCTTATCAATTATATAATGCTTGATTGTGGGGAAAAGAGTTAGAAACTTTCATTAAATTAAAATATTATTATTGGGTGATACATCCAATATTATTTACACATTACCGTCATATTCTTATCATAATGAAACAAGACATATAATACTAGCTTCAAAGTCCTAAATGATTCTAACATGAGTGTTTCAATATAGAGGTGATGTGCATGAAAAAAATACAAAGTAAATGAACCAGTTATTATAATGAAAACTCTAAGGACTATAATACACTTTAAAATATCCTAACATAATTTAATACACTCTATATGACTTGTTAGAATATGAACTCTTGTATAAACATATAAGGATAACACAAGCAAGGATAAAGAATTAGCATTAACTCCACCATACATCACTTTAAACACTTGGATAAATGTTTCATGAACTCAAAACAAAACTTGAATTAATGTTCAAATTCAAAATATAATGTCATTCTAGTAGGTATTTTCCATACATGGGTTGGTATTAGATTACAAAGGCTGAAATGGTAGCTACTTATAGATCTTAAGAGAGAAGTGGGGAAAGAGAAGTACAAGAGTCATAAAAACACATATAATTATAAGAGGAGTTAAATATTAATTATAATTAAGTAATAGATATACCATGCAAGGTATGATAGTAAAAATGACCTTCCAAGTTATGAGACTCATTAAATATGGCATAAGACTCCTCATTCTGCACATGAAAATTGCCTTCATCATTTATCCATTTTTGAATGTCACACAAATAACTAGGGATATATCTCAAAATTAAAATTATAGGTATGGGTTTTATAAATTATCCACCATGCATTTGTTTCATACCTAATCATTTAGATTCTTTTAGAAGTGAGCCATCTCTATCTGAAGTCAAAGAAACTCCTTTTTCACTCACCCCTCACACTTGGCGTTAAAAATGGATTTATTTTTACTTTAAAATAAATAAAATGTGGTGAATTAAACTTTTAAATACCATATATTGACTTATAATCCTTATTTTTACTTTAAAAATCCATCCACTTGAGTTATCACCCTTCTCACTTTCTTTCTTACTTTGCCAGTTTGACTAGTTGAGGTGAAGGTGATGGTAGAAAAACATAGGATTTTTTATGGATAATAAAATTATAATATATATTTATATTAAGTATTTATCCTTCCCCAAAATGTGGTTTCATCTATTTAAATTATTTATAACCTAAAAAACACCCAAAATAGTCAAATAAATCCAATTTCCCTCTTGTTCATACAAGTAGGGAATAACTCAATTGGATGGGAAAGGTATCTAGATATTACCCTATAATTTTTAATCAATTTAATGTTAATTAAATATCATTCACACACACACACACACACACACACACACATATATATATAGACACACATATATATACACACACACACACACACACATATATATATATATCCATCCTTATTTTCCCAATTAGGTCTTTATCTAGGATTTTTAGGGTTTTAGGTTTTTTTTTCTCTTAAGCATTATTCAAATATATGTGACATTGGAATTGAAAAAATATCCACAAGAGAAATTCTAAGGACCCCTTTCAACCTCCAAAAACTCAATGGACCTCCATGCATGGCCTTTTATAATATGTGAGCATCTAAAGTTGCCCTATCGAGTTAAGTTCCTCAATTTGCATAGGCCTAAGTTTTTTCTGAGCCAAAAGTGGATTTATTGTGAAATTTTATGAATTTGTAAAATTAAAAAAAAAAAAAAAAAATTATAATCCATTTTAATTCTCTCACAAAATTTTAAGTGAAATTGATTTATCATTTAGGCTTTATGCCAAAACCCTACCTAATAAGCTTGTCTACATCCTTGAAGGTCTAGACCAATCTATTGATATTATTCATTATATGTAAGGTTTATTAAATATATTTAGGTGTAATTAAACTTTAAACCCCTAATTACAAGGTCCAATTATCCCCTATCTCATCACATCATAATTTCCCTCAAGATTTGCAGGGTTTGCACTCTAGGAAAGTATCCTCTATCTAAGACAAAAAAATGGAACTTTCCCTATTTACTGTGACAAAATGATTATTGGAGGATATTATCCAATTTATTTATATTATATTTAAAAATCATCATCCCAGGGTTATATCATTAGACATTATACCTCCTTCAAGTCCCAAGATAAATTGTGATGAAGGGGACCGTGTGCAAGGTTTAGGATATAGACTATTAACTATGTTATTTTGGATTTTCCATAAATTATTACAATATTTTAATGGTATATTAAGGTTAATTACATAATTTTATATGTATTTAAAATTTTTTTATAATATTAACCCCTAATAACACCTCTCATTTCATACCTCTCCATTTGATTGGTTTAGATTGCAGATTATATCCCTATTTGGGAGGGGTCCCTGTAGGTATTCCTATATGGTAGAAATCCTAAGAATAATGCCCCAAGATACTAATATAGTTCCCAATTTTTGTTTTCATTTTATTTTACCTATTTACCTCAAATTCATGTTATATCCATACTAAGAGCATTGCTTTCTTGCTCACTATTTATAGTAGTGAATTATAGTTGACTTTATTGAGGCAAAAGGGGTTATAACAAGTCATTACTATTTGAAAACTATGCCAAATATTATTTTAAAATGGTCCATGATGTTTTTGAGTCACCTTATATCAAATAAATTTGTTATCTCTATTATTAATCCCCTATTATGGATGATGTAGGAGTTTACACCTAGTTGTAGGTGGATAGTTTCAAAGGAGAAGGCACTTGTAGGTGCAAATAGGCTCAAAACTCTACATATCAACATATTATGATTATATTTAGGTACATTGGTATGTATTTAATCTTAATAAGATAATTAAAACATGAATAAATGTATTATTTGAACTTTGAAATGATATAATCATCTAAAAATTCAAATCCTATAGATGACAATGAAGAAACTTAGTGAACAAAAAGGCAACTTTGAGGCCCCCAAATACTACTTTCCAATAGTAAAATGCCTCTCTCATTTTTAAATGATTTTATCCTATGTGGTAGATACAATATATTCACATATTTTTTAATCTAAACTTTTGGTAACCTTTTCATATGCTATAAACAGAATGACAAGGTGATCTATTTTGTGATTTTAGAGAAATGGTCCCTGAATACAATTTTTTCATCTTTGATCATAGTTTCCACTCCCATTTTCTAGCCTAAAAATTAAATAATTAATATAATAATATCCCCCACATATTCTTCACTCTATTAAAGTTTCAAAATATTTTTCAAACTCCTCTAATCAATTTTTCCAAGTCTCTACTAGTGTCACCTATAGGTGGGCATTCTAATGTGCAGGTAGTGGATGAACCTATAGGTACTATGCATGGTTTATGGGTTTAAATGAGGTTTTAACTCTTTAAAAGGTTATAAATATAATCTAATAATTATATATAATCATATATATCTCAAATTTTCCTTCTCAATATGATTGGTTCTCATGAGGGCACTTGTAGGTGAACTTTGAGATACATACAGGTAATAAGTGTGAAATGATCAATGTACTCAAGGAATATACTTTAATAGCCAATTTATATCCAATAAATTCATTAAAATTAAAAATTATTATGTTTCATATCTTGAGATAAGATCCCACACCTCATTTTAATGTCTTCTATTAATATAGGCATTTGTAGATACATTGTTGTGTTGCATGATTGTGTGGGTGATTAAGTTGATTATCATAGTCTCTTTTTTTCCAAGTGAAAGGATTTTATTTGATTATTAATATAATTATAATGTGTTAAAAACTTTTATTAACTAAATCACAATCCCATTGATGTGTTTTATATCCTTACACAACTCACCTAGCTAACTGTGTATGATAATCATAGAGAAATTGACTATATGGTACTTATTATTGTAGTATCATGGAGGGTTTCCTTATATAATGAGATTAAAGTTAAAGGGTAGTGAGATAAAATTTAAAAAAATTAAATAAACCTATCTTAAGTTTATGAAACCAATACCAAAGCATGAAGATTCTAAAAATGATGGAAACCTACCTATTACACAAAATAGTGCCTCCACTTGCGACTTGAGATACTTGGCCTATAAAAACACTTTCAAACATGAAACCAAGAATTTAATACATGAGGTGAATATTTACATGATATTTGGAGTTAATTCCACCTTCTATATTATATGTAATTTTCCAAACAAGAGAAAAAACTATAGGGTATGGGAAATACAGAGTAAAAAAACACAACTAATTTATTATAGATTATTCATAAAGTAGATATGACCAATATTTTAAATATTGTTACTAAATTTAAGCTATATAATTTTAATATCTCCCCATCAAAATCATTTGGTCTAAAACTTCTTTTACTAGTAGTACTAAGCACAAACCTATTGACTAGTTCTGCATGTCTAAAAGGGTGATGAAGGAACAAAATAGTTTTTTTTTACCATTTTTATCACTTTAAAATCATGTCAAGAATTAATATTAGTCCAAGGAAGTTTAATAGGCATCCCACATGGTTTTCACATGTGTCACACTCCCCTATTGGTTGTACTAGTGCAAATCTCCTTTTTCAATCATTTTCTTGATTTTTAGTTAGAGAACCTATAATTTTCAGATAGAACTAGCATTCTTGTTAAGTAATATAACATATTGGACATTTTAAAGGAAAATATGACACTTTTACACCTTGAAAATAATGCCACTTCCATATATGACCATAAAATGACCTCTAAGTGACTCAAGTTGACACAAGACTTACTTAAACCATGACAAAGGCTAAAAACATAAGGTATGACATCAAATACACCCTATAACATTAGATTAAATCCCTATAGAAATTTTTTACAATAGTATGGTTGACCCATTTTGACTTGTGGTTAAAATAGTCAGTAGGACCATTATATGTCTCATAATTCTTGATTAAGTTGAGATGCCTAAATTTTTCTAAAAACTTTTGAAAGATCTTAAAAATCATAAAAATCACAAAATCATGAAAATTGGCTTAGAATTTCCATTTGAGATATAAATCTACCAAATTTTATAGTATGGATGATTTTATCTATATAATTTAATTATAGACCCCCTTAGTCCTTTTCTTCCCAATTATGGGAAAACTACATTGGCCTGATGTCCACATAGACTATGTAGGTAGAACCTAGATACATGGGGTATCCTAGGTTAGCTCAGCTACACCTTCCTTTCTTCTTTAACCACTTATTTTCCTTAAGGGTTCTATAATCCATAACTATTTCATGAGTAATCACTTGTCATTTACTTTCCCCATCCTAATTGGCTTTAAGTGTGCACTTTTGTCATTTTGCAAGTTCATGTTGTGAGCATTATGTATTCAAATTTGAGACACTAATGACCACTTATCTTTTCTTACACTCTTGGCATTTTATGAGTATCTTCATCTTGCACTCTCACCATTTTAAAGCTCATTATCATTTCAATCCTTAAATTTAGTAGAAACTATACATTACTAGTTTAGCTCATTAATGGATACTCATCTCTTGAATTTTAGTGTGGTTATAGTTGTAAACCATACTCTCACACTTTCATGACTTTTTTGTGTTGATATTTTCATGATTGTGAAATTTAATCCCCTCTTTTCCCAGACACTCGCTATTTTTTGAGATCATTATTAGCTTCCTTTACACATTAATCATTTTTTCTTATCATACATTTTATGCTATCCCATATCTTGGGTGAACTACATTTCACCTGAAGTTCCCATTGGATTTTATGTCCATAGAAATATGTAGGTAATGCCCACTTACCTAATGCATCTAGAGTCAGCTCAACTACCCCTTTCTTTTATTCTATTCCCCCCATCCATTTTTTTTTTTTAGTGTCATTATCTCCTATATCCTAGAGACAATGTTGTTTCCTATTTTTATTGTTGTATCTTATTACCTAAAGGCAATGTTTGTCATATTGTTTATGTCATTGTCTCCCTATAACCTAGGGCAACCTTGTGCATATTATTCATGTCATACCTATGTCATTGATAACTATCTTAGGATTCACCCTATCACCAAGAGTAACACCTCTATTACACATCCATGAATAATTTGTTTTATGTTTATATTAACATTATGATTAAACATTATTTATGTATTGTTGATTTTTTATCATAGTTTGTTTACTTTAATGTGTCTATATTAGTCTGTTTAGTTCACTTTTATTTTCTTTGGAGTCTTTAGTTGTTTTGATTATTCTATTCACTTTGTTTATTTTCATGTGTTATTTTTTTATTGGTATTTTGTTGTGTTTATGTTTGTTTATTTTTATATTTTATATTTTATTTTTTTAATTTGTTTTTGGCCTTTCTGTTCTCTGGTTGTTGTAATATTATTACATTTTGTTTACATTGAAGCCTCATTTATCCATATCATGTACTTCAGTTGTAAATTTTTGTATTTAGTCTTACACTTGATTTCTTTGTTATATTTAAACTTGGTATTTGATTATCCATATATTATTCCAATTTTTTTTTAATATTTACATTCTAATTGAGTTTTCCATACTTAAGATATGCATTGTCATTTTAGTTATCCATAACTATCATGCATAAAATAATAATCTAAAGCAAAACTATGTTCACATGAAGTCTATTATAGCAATGTAATGGAAATATCTCTTTGATATATCAAAAACTATAAAACTACCCAAACACATGCCTGAATCCATAACTAATAAATAAGAGCAAAAAATAATTTGAAAAGAACATCTCATAAACTACACCATCTTTCTAGGCCTCCCATGAGACCCATTTTAAAACATGATTTTTTAAACCTATATCCCATATTTTTTTGAACGTCCATATTAAAATTCACATTTAGGATAAAAATATATTTTTATCTTTTGTTATCTCATCATAAATCCATTTTATGGATTTTTTTCAAAGGGTATCATTACTAATTTGCCCCATTGCAAAAAATTTTGTTATTGACCAATTTAATGATTAGAACTACTTATGGGCAAACCATTATTTGTGCATACCACTCTTGATTATAACTACCTTTGGTTAAATTAGTGTTTCAAATTTTTCATTCTTAATTATAACTTCCTTTCACCAAATTAATGTTTCCTATTTTCCATTCTTGATTATAACAACCTTTGGACAAATCAATCATTTTTCATGTTTTTCATTCCTGATTATAATCACCTTTGAAAAAATCAATTTTTTGCATTTTCCATTCATGATTATAAATAAATTTTTGAAAATAAGTCCTTTTATTCTATTTTTCATTACTGACTATAACTTCCTTTTAGAAAATTAGTGTTTCTCATTTTTTATTCCTAATTATAACCACCTTTAGGCAAATCAGTCTTTTTTCATGTTTTTCATTACTGATTAGAACTACCTTTAGGAAAATTAGTGTTTACCATTTAAAGACTTATTATAACCACCTTTGGGAAAATTATTATTTATCTCACTACTTATAACTATCTTTGAGAAAACTAGTGTCATTTTTTATTAATCATAACTACCTTTGAGAACATCAGTGACTTTATTGCCATTACTATCTATAACCACCTTCGGAAAATTTATTAATCCCACCACTATTTCCATTTAGATCATGTCATTTTATTAATTTTGAGGGAACACTCATTGATTTTATTTTTTCACTACTCCCTCGAGGGGGAATCAAGGGCTTATCAACTACCCTCTAGGGCACGAACTATTTGGATTAATGAATTTTTCATTATTTGAAAATATGTTATTGTGCCTATGTCTTGTAATGCCTTCTCAAATAGGTGAAAACTTTAAACACTTAGTTTTGGCCACTTTCATACCTAAACCAATATTTAATTCAATTTCTAGCACATGACCCAATTTAACCCTAGAATTTACCTAAATTTCCCAAATTTATCTATGTAAGGGATTTAATTTCCTAGAAACATGATGAGGCTAGTTTATTTAGTGTATTAACCTGTATGCATCACTAACCTAGTTTAGTTCTAATACTAGTCAAATTAAGCCAAGTAATTTGACACTTTTGGCATGTCATTTGATTAATTAAATACATTTTAAACATTTTTTAAAAGATTAAAAAAGTAAGGAAGATTAATTATATTTCAAATCCTAATTAACTCACCTAAACAAAAATTCCAAATCAAATTGGTGAATTTCATTTGCCAAAAAAAGAAATTTTATCTAAATATGAAGTCAAAGGTCAAACAAACTAATAAACTGATTTATTATCTCATAGATATTTGAAAATATGACTCACACCTCATAAATATCTAAAGCGAGTTATCATGCCTCACAAATATCTAAAAAGAAGGTGGCAATATTTCATGAGTACCTCAAAGGTTAATTTAGACTCAACCCAAGTTAACATTTAACCTAACCTACCTAGGGTTAGAGTTAGTTATTTGAGCTATAAATAAAATTTCTCACATCATTGGTTAATAATATTTTGTGAGGTCATTTAACTATAATACCTTCTAAAATCCTTTGAGAGTAGTGTTATAATGCCCAATTTATGCCAAGATTCAGTCCAAACCACAAGTGACTATTGGAGAGATGCTACCGCCATGGAAGAGCATTGCTAAAAGACTAAAATAGTCATAGACTAAGCACAAAAGTCCTTATTCCAACAAGTAGTCATGAAATTTGACAAAAGAGGTATGAAAATTACATTGTCTTCATCTCTATTTTGTGACCTTGCTTATTGTGTTATGACCCCCCTAGTTCTTAGGCAAGAGTGTTTAGTCTTAGTGAATTGTTATGCTTGGCATTTTCACATTTGGACTAAAAATAGACTAAAATACATATTTTTTACTCTTAAAACTCCTAAAGTACCATAATAACATCCTTCATGAAGCATATGATGACTCTAATAAGTTTTTAGCTTTTGGTTATAGACTAGCAAGCTAATTTTCCTGCCAAATGTGACTACAAGGTCAAGGAATAAAGCTATTCATTTTGAATTTGTTGAATTACCTTAATTTTCAGTTAAGATAAATATATTACTTTATTTTCCCCCTTTTACCAAGTCTCATATAAGGAAGATCCATTTTCATTACACTCCAAGCTCTCCTAAATCTAATAAGATGGCTAGAAACCTACACCTTTATTGTTTTCAATGCTGTATCCCTTCTAAAAGTTCTAAGATATGATGATATCCTTATGGTATCTCCCAAGAATGTCCCATTATTTAGTTTATAAAATACCATTACTCCCATTAAACACATTAGAGATATGTCTAATTTTTGTAGCAGTCACAATATCACTCAAGGAAATGTGGTCATTAGGTTGTAGAAAATATCATTAAAGGGAAAGCTTTGGATTGGTATATAACCTTGGATCCTAATTCCATTGATTCATGGGACTAATGGGGAGATAATTTGAGTAATAGGATTGAATAAAAGAGTGATCATTTGTTTCTAGCTAAATAATTACCTGTTATTAATTTGACATGTCAAGGTCAAATTACTACCCCTATCATTCAAAACATTCTTAAATCTCATTAATGTCACTTTAAAGTTTGTTAAACCATGGAATTAAGGCTTAAAAATCACTAATTTTGGTCAAAAATCTCAAAAATGGATTGTAAATAGGTCATTATAATTTCAAAAAAGCATTGTCAAGTTCAAATATGCAGGTAATCCATCCATAGGGATCAATTTTGTGAAAATTTTGAACATTTTAGGAGCTATAAGTGGTTTCAAGACCTAAAATTTTGTAAAAAATGTCATTATGAGTTGGATAAACTTATGAAAAAGTTTCATGCCCATTGGAAAAGTTGAGATAATCACTTTTTTGTAACAGTCCTTGGCATGTCCGTTGGAGATCACCATTGGAGTAGGCATCATTCTAGAGTGACAGAGATTTTTAAGTCTAGGTAAGAGTTTAAAAATAATGTAATGATGTTTTTAAATCATAATCATACCTTTAAAGAGTGTCAAAACTCTAAATTTTATGTAAACCATGCTCATACAAGCTTTTACAAGCAAACATGCATAAAGACCAAAAAAAGGTTTTTTGACTTTTCAAGAAAAATGTGCCTTCAGAGTGTTTGTATAGCATGGTACAGAATCCATGATGATTTTTTAAGGTATTTTGAATAATTTGAAGAGTTATTTTCATTTTGGTAAAATTTTCATTGTTTTAGTTCTAGACACCCTTCATAGTCTCCTATTTAGATGCTCATATCTTTCACCACATGTGGGTTTTGGATGAATAATTTTATTATGTTATAATTAATCATATATAATTATAATTAATTAAAAATTTAAACCATTTGAGTCATTTTTATTTATGAACAATCATTAAGAGTGTAGGTCGCTTAGAATGCAGTCAAAACCCCACAAACATATTTCTCCACATGGTAAATTTTTATATATTTTGAATGGTAACCCAATATTTTCAAGGATGTTGTAGGCATTAGTTTTATACGAATAAATATAATTTTTTTGGGATTTGGAATTTTTTACTTAAGAACCATCATTTTGAAAATTTAATATCAAAGCCCATCTAAACCCTCAAAAAACTAGTTTTGAATAAAGTTTATTTTATTTATATAAAATAATATCTTATAAAAATTAAAACTTTTAAAATTTCAATTAAAGTTATATATAATTCCATAAATATTAATTTTGTGCATGGAGATGTCCAGATGAGGGGAGAAATCATGTTTTTAATGTAAAAAAGCATGTAAAATGAAGTACATGATACTTAAATAAAATATAATAAATAGAGATAAAATATTAGGACTATTTATTAATAATATAATTTTAATTTGGTTTGAAATCATCCTAGAAGTATCTCAACTAGCTCAATTAAAATGGATAGTTTGTAAGAAAATGGACTAAAATAGGCCTAGTCAACCCTATTGACTGAATGACGAGTGTTTTCTTATAAAAAAAAAATATTTTGTGATGATAAATGTTTTTACAAGTATATTTAATTATTATTTTATGTTTCATTTCATATTTTTTAGGTTTAATGTATTCTAAATGCCAAAAGATAGGCTATTAGGCCTAATTGGCCTCATAGGCTTAATTGGTCAATCAAGCAGGTAAAGAATGGTGTTGAAAATATATAAAAATGAATTAATTTTGGAGTTAACACATGTAATATATATTTTTTAATTTTATATATCATTATCAATTCAATCCATAATTTTTAATTCATTCAAGTTGAGCTCAAGTTGAGTTAACTAGTCTTTAAGGGTCAAATCTCTTTGATTGACTAGTTTGACTAGATTCATGCATCTCCCATGCTTTTCATGCAAGATAAAGAATTTAAAGAACTTAAAATCACTTTAAATATGGATTTATATTATAATTTATGTAATTATTATAATTTATGTCATTATTTTCAATTTTATGCCAAAAATGAAGAACATGCAATTTTTGAAGAATTGGAAGATTTTAAATCCTTTATTTAATATTGTAAAAGGATTTTAGTCTTATTTGAACTCAAATAAGACTAATATTTCTATTTTACATGTGGATTTGGAATTACTTGAGTTTTTAGACTTATATATTGGCTTTTTGAAGCTATTTTTCATGAATTCCTAAAGGAGAAAAGAAATTATAATTAACACCATTTATCAAATAAAGAATATTTTTTGAATAAATTTTTTTGGGATTAAAATAGAGTGTAATTTTATTTCATACCATAATAAAATTTTCATATAATTTCCCTTTTTTTAGGTCATTTCCACATCTACTATGAAAATCACATCCTCTACAGGTCATTTGAAGAGCTAGGATTTGAATTTGCTTTACAAACTTCTTTTAAGCCTTCTTTTGAAACACTAATGTTTAAGGTGAATGCAAAGTCTTTTTTTATATTAATATATGTGTATTAATTATCTTCAAAAAATCTTTCATATAATATCAATCATTCAGTTCCATCACCTAATTAAAAAAGATTTCCTTTCAGTTCCTTCTCCCTTTTCATCTTAAAAAATCATAGTAGTTTAGATTTTACTAATAATTATTAAGGGAACCATCCATATATAGAGGTTATTATATTAATATAGTCACCCACACTCTAATAAGTTCCAATTTTATTATTTTTATTGAGGGTGTGTTTTCATATCTTCAAGCATGGTGCACTCTAGAATGATAACAATTTTTAGTATGCTCGGTGGGACATTCATTATATGCACTTGCCTTTCGAGGCATCCAAAAGATCAGTGTAACTTTAAAGTATTCAAATTTGTTTATGAACATTAAGTATCATTTAAATATTGTTAATTTTAGTATTTGGCTTACTAATGGTCCCAAATGGCTTGTTTTAGTATGGATCCATATTATCCTCACTGTGATCAATATGACCAACCACACTATGATCCTCACCAAGAGTTTGAGAATCTATATTAGGCATATATGCAAGAATAATACCTATATAATCCATATGAATAGTCAATCCATCTTAATATTTCCCTTTACCAATCTTATCATGGCCATTTTTCATCTATCCAATCTATACTAGCACTTAAACAAACATTGGTGAGACTTGAAAAACATGCACTAGAATTGTATTCATAGAGATATTATGGCCAAGTTACGCATACTCACAAGATTCATCATCTGAGAAAGTCATTATAGAGTATAAAATAGTAATGGGCACCTATTGAGAAAGAAAATTGAGGCAATTTCACTAGTGAGATGATGGATGTAGGTGGTTGCATTCAAAGCATTGAGGATAAACTAAAAGGCCTCAAAGAAAATCAAGTTTAATAATAGCCTTCTTATATGCCATCCATTCCTCCTCAAGTGACCATTCTAAGAGCCCATTTTAGTTTTCCATGTTCTTCATATATTTATTAGACCTTCCCTTTCTTGGAGATCAATCCAAGAGAACTATCAAAGAAAGGAGGTGATTGTTATGTCACAACCTGCTATTGAGATCACTAACCACTTTAAAGAGAAGATATTCTAGGAGAATATTGATAAGTAGATCAGAGAGTTAGAACTGAAGACAAGGAAAGAGGAGGAGAACCAAAATCAAAATATCCAAAAAGAGCCTTTATCTTTCCCATATTGGAACCAAATCATGGAATTAAGTAAGAAAGAGGAAAAATTAAGCATCATTCAAGATGTTAAATTCAAGCAAGAGATCATTCAACCTTAATCTCTTCCTCCTTAGAACCCTAAGTCCTTTCCTTCATGGAAATCCATTCAAGGAAAAGTGTAGTAGAGAGATGAGGTAAAGGTGATCCAAGAGGATGTATCCAAAGAGATAGAAAAGAAAGGTGACTTGAATGATCAAGAAGAAGAAATCATAGTTTGGACACCACTTGGCAAGGACAAAAATGATTTTGTTTTCCATGATGAAGAAGTAAAGGAGTTGTAGGAGGATTTTAAAAAAAAATTAGAAGCTGAGATAGATGAAGTACAAACAAATTTTTATTAAAAGGGTATCCATGAAGACAACTCACTTAGAGCCATTGTTGAGATGGAGAATATTCCTAATAAAGATTGGACAAGTGCAGCAGATTAAGAAATTTCATTTGAATTCATCCAAAATGTATAAATATGTGATAAACATGTTTAAAATGGTAATAATAATGATTAATTTCATTTATTTTCCATTGATCATGATGAATAATATTTTTGGGACGACTTGGAGAGTTTTTTTTGCAAAATTTGATGGTCCACCTCCACCCCAAGTGGATATTAATGAATGTCTTGTAAATAGTACTATTGAAGATATTCATGAGGAAAAAATTAAATTAATATTACAAACATGTTTTTATGCTTATCAAGGATCTAAATACATTCACAAAGTACCACTTCAAATGGAGTCAAATGAAGACATCAATCCAGGTATACTAGCTGAATTGTCAATACAATCATTGAATGAGAATGTGTTAAATCATGATCAACCTATGATTAAGGTAGAGATAGAAATTTTGATGAAAAAAAGAATATTGGAGGAGGATGATTGGATCTTAGATCCATATCTTTATTCCATACACCTAAGAATGGAAGTTGGAGGCCTAACTGCATCATCCAGAACATATGAACATATAAGTGATCCCATCTACAAAAGAGAGTTATCAAAAGGAAGTAAATATGTTTCAAAGTTACATAGTGTATCAAATAGATTTATATTTGATCCAAGAGGGCCAAAAAATTATATACTAGTTTATACATAATAGACTCCTTATGTTTCATTCCTCTAAGTGCATATCTATGCATGCTTTCAGTAGTTGTTTTTTCCTTTCCATGTTGTTATTGTTGTCCTTTCCTCTAAGTGCACATGTGCACATGTTTGTTGTCTTGATTTCTTTACCCAAAAAATATATTCCAATATTTAGTGTATATCTAAGTATATCCTTGATAGAGTTTTTTATTTCTTTGACTAGTATGCTGGTTAACCCCTAAAAGTCACCAAAATTGTTATTAATTTGACTTGTCAAGGTCAAATTACTACCCCTATCATTTAAAACTTTCCTAAATATTTTAAATTTCACTTTAAATTTGGTCAAACCAAGGAATTTTGGAATAAAAATCACTAATTCTGGTCGAAAGTCTCAAAAATGGATTGCAAATGGGTCATTATCATTTTAAGAGAGCATTGTCAAGTTCAAATATGCAAACAATCCGTCCACATGGATCAATTTTGAGATAAAATTGAACATTATAGGAGATACATGTAGTTTCAAGACATAAATTTTGTACATAGGGTAATTATGAGTTATATAAACTTTAAAAAAAAAATCATGGGCATTGGAAAAGTGGAGATACTCTCTATTTTGTAACAGTCCTTGGCATGTCCGTTGGAGATCACCATTGGAGTAGGCATCATTTTGCAGTTCCATAAAGGTTTATAAGTCTAGGTAAATGTTTTAAAATAATTGGATGATTATTTTACATCATAATAATACATTTAAATAGTGTAAAAACTAAAATTTTTGAGCAAACCATGCTCATATAGGCTTTTCCAAGCAAACATGCATAAAGGCCAAAAAGGGGTTTTTTGACTTTTCAAGAAAAATGTGATTTCAAAGTGTTTTGATAGAATTTTATAGACCACATGATCATTTTTTAAGTCATTTGGAATAATTTTAAGAGTTATTTTCATTTTGGTGAATTTTTCATTTTTTTTGTTCTAGACACCCTTCCTAGCCTCCTTTTTCAGATGCTCATATATTTCACCAAACATTGAGTTTGGATTAAAAATATTAGTATGTTTTGATAATAATATATATTTATAATTAATGAAAAAATTATACCATTTTTTCATTTTTATTAATGAATAATCATTAAGAGTGTAGGCATCTCAAAATGTAGTCAAAACCCCACAAACAGATTTCTCCACATGGTAAATTTTTATATATTATGAATGATAACCCAATATTTTTATGGATGTTTGAGGGGTAATTTTTATACACATAAATATAAAAAAATTTATATTTGTATATTTGTAATTTATGAACCATCATTTTGAAAATTCAACTTCAAAGCACGCCTAAATCCTCAAAAAACCAACTTTGAAAACATTTGATTTTATTTCCATAAAATTATATTTTATAAAAATAAAACCTTTAAAAATTTCAATTAAACTAATATATTATTCCATAAATGTCAATGTTATGCATGGATATGTACGGATGAGGGAAAAAATCATGTTTTTGGTAAAAAAACATGTAAAATAAAGTACAGGACACTTCAATGAAATATAATAAATGAAGATAAAATAATAATAATAATTTGTATTCATCATAAAATTTTAATTTTATCATAAATAATCCCATAAGTTTCCCAACTAACTCAATAAAAATGGTCAGTCTATAGAAAAATGGAGCAAAATAGGCCTTGTCAACCTTGTTGACTAAATGATGAGTGTTTTCTCATCAAAATCAAATGTATTTTGATGAAAAAAGTTTTTACAAGGATATTTAATTATTTTTTAAGGTTTAATGGCATATTTTTGTATATTTAATGGATTCAAAATGCCAAAAGATAGGCTACTAGGTCTAATTAGCCTAATAGGCTTAATTGGTCAATCAAGTAGGTAAAGAATGGCATTGAAAATCTATCAAATGAATTATTTTTGGAATTACCACATGTAATATATGTTTTTAAAATGGATATATAATTATTAATTAAATTCACAAGTTTCAATTCATGCAATTTGAGCTCAAGTTGAGTTAATTAGTCATTAAGGGTCAAATCTCTTCGTTTGACTAGTTTGACTAGTTTCATGCATCTCCCATGCTTTTCATGAAAGATAAATACTTTAAATAAATTAAAATAACTTTAAATATGGATTTATATTCCAATTTATGGCATTATTTTCATGAAATGAAGTTTGACAAGTCAACATGGGCTTACCACTTCTCAATTTTATGCCAAAAATGAAGAACATGAAATTTTTGAAGAATTGGAATACTTTAAAGCCTTTATTTAATATTGTAAAAGGATTTTAGTATTATTTTAACTAAAATAATAATAATAATTATATTTTACACGTGAATTTGGTTTTATTTAATGTTTTAGACTTATATATTGGATTTTTAAAGCCATTTTTCATGAATTCCTAAAGGAGAGAAGAAATTGTAGTTGACACCATTTATCAAATAAAGAAGATTTTTTGCATACATTTTTTTGGGATCAGAATAGAGTGTAATTTTATTGTGTAATATCATATAATTTTAATATACTTTCCATCTTTTTATGTCCTTTCCACACCTACTATCTAAATCACATCCTCTACAGGTCATTTGAAGAGCTAGGATTTGAATTTGTTTGACAAACTTCTTTCAAGCCTTCTTTTGAAACACTAATGTTTAGGTTGAATTTAGAGTATTATTTTAGATTCATTTGTGTGCCTTTCTCAATTTTAAAAAACCTTTTATATAATATCAATCATTCAGGTGTATCACCCCATTAAATCATATTTCCTTTTAGTTTCTCTTCCCTTTTCACCCCAAAAAACCATAGTAGTTTAGATATAATTGATAAATGTTAAGGGAACCAACCCTATCTAGAGGTTATTCCTATTAAATAGTCACACACACTCTAATAAGATCCAATTGTATCAAATGGAGTGAGGATGTGCTTGCACATCTTCAAACAAGGTGTACTCCAGAGTGATAACACTACCATAAAGAGTTATTCATAAGAATTTATATAAGAATTAAATTCTAGGTTTCAAAAAATATGGCATAGGATCACAATTTTTTTGATACCTAATCTAAATTATTCTTCCTCTAATATCTCAAGGCATTAAATAGTGACATTGTTGTTAGGATACAATCTATGGGAAGAAAGACCTTAGCTGAGGCCTATGATGTTTCCATCAAAGCTAAGAACAACTTCATCCAAGATAGAAAAATATATCCAAGAACCCCCATTCCATTTTTTCTTGAGGTATAACCCCCTACTCCAACTCTTGCTCCAATACTATATTCATTAGTAATGAGTTAGTTGTTCCTAGTCAGTCAAATAAATCAAATGATAAAGATGGAAAATTATTCAAGACTCTTAAAAATGATATGGTGTCTATTAAAACACATATAAATTATTATTATATACCATATCAAAATCCATATCAATATTTTCATTCCAATCATCCAAATAGACCACCTTTTCAATCCAATTCATAAGGGTAAGGGTAGATTACCAATGTTAGACCATATAATAGTTAAAATCCAAATGATACCTCCACTTATAAATATATAGTACCTAATCAAAAAAAAAATTATAAGATAATTATTAGTATTCTCAATGGTATCATCCTCATAATTAGTCTTCCAATCATAATGAAGTGTTTAATCAATCTTTTGTGGCATAAAATGGAATAATTCCTTCTATGACACAAGTTAAAGTTCTTCATCTTAAATTGACTAATGGAGAACAAGTTAAAATTGAGGCTACATTAATAAATTTGAAAGAGGAATATTGGTGTGTATTCAATTATTTGGGAAGCATAAGTAAGGCTAGTGATAATTCCATATCATCTAATACAAGGTCCAAAAGGAGATCAATTGATGATTCTCAAGAGATATGAAAGGTTAAAATCCACTAAAATTTAGATGTCTCAAGGAACAAAAGAGACTAATTCAACTTCTAAGGCCCAAAAAAAATTGAAAATTTATAATATAAAGGGTGATTTTCTACCTCAAGCTATGCAAGCTCAAAATAGTAATACAACTCCTAGAGGATAACCATAAGTTAGTAGCTTTTGCATCAAAATTGTAGACCAAATAAAGAGGTTTAATTTGAATATTTAAATGTGGGATACATTATCTCTCCCTATCCAAAATTTTATAATTCAAGAGGAGTTTTCAAAACTCATACTTTCAAAAACATCAGTAAGAAGAGAGAGTTTAGTTTTCACAAACACACTTACAACTACTAGTCGGTAGCCAAGCAAGGATGGTAAACCACCTCCCTTTTATGTTTATGTGATAATTGGAGATTTAATAGTACACAATTTCATGATATATGTTGGGATAATTATCTCAATGATGCATAAACAAATAATAGATAAGTTAGGCCTAAATTATGTACCTAATACCAATAGTGTCTTGAAAATTGATGGTTTACCTAACAAGACTATGGGTGTGATAAAAGGTTTCAATATTAATTTTCATGTTTATCCCAAATTTTTTATTTCTCAAGATCTAGTTTTAGTGGAATTTCCACCCTAATTTTCTCTATGTTTGATAAGAGACTTCACTACCAAGATTGGTGGATATTTGTCATCTAATTATTCATATATGGCTTTTAGAACGAGACATGGTACTAAAATTACAATTAGATTTGAACATATATATACATTTTATCTTGATCCACATAATATAAGCATATAAAATGTTAATTTCACCATCATTAATGAAAAGGATCATTTTAATGATCAATAATTAATTTTACCTCTTGAAGAAATATCAGATCTTTTCCTCGATGAGTGGGGAACAAAAAACCATGAGTATGATCCATATAGATGTGTTGAAGAAATAAGTCTAGGTAATTACAAAGATCAGATTTTGAAATTAATATCTAATAAGCTTCCCAAAGGGTTAGTGACTATTGAGAACATATTCAATAAGAGTGACTAAAAGAGAAAGGACAAAGTGAACATGTATACCAAACTAGAACATCATGAAAGAGTGACCAATTTACCTCTTGTTCATAAGAGTAGGGAACAACTAAATTGGATGAAAAAGATATCTATAGAGTCCCATACAATGTATAATCACTTTCATGTTCATTCCACCTCATCTAGATAGCCCTCCATCTAGGGTTTTATAGGGTTTTAGGTCCTTTTTTTATCTTAAGCTTTGTTCATAGACATGTGAAATTTTAATTGAAAAAAATCCACAATATCAGTTATAAATACCCATTTCAACATCCCCAAACTCCTTGGACCTCAATGCATGACCTTTGAGAATATGTGAGCATCTAAAGTTGCCTTATCGAGCTTAGTTCCTCATTTTACACAATCCTAAGTTGTTTCTAAGCCAAAATTTGATTTATTGTGAAATTTTGTGCATAAATATAATTAAAAACCATCATATATTACCTAATGAAAATTTTATAATCCATTATAATTCTCTCCTAAAGTTATACGTGAAACTAATTTAGCTTTTGGGCTTCAGGCTAAAACCCTACCTAATAAGCCTATCTAAATCCTTGAACATATAGACAAATTTTTTGATATTATTACTTATGTGTAAGTTTTATTATGTATATTTAATTTTAATTCAAATTTACACACCTCCTTTACATTTATAATTATCCCCTAGCTCATCTAATCATCTTTCCCCCCAAGATTTGTAGGGTTCACACTCTAGGAAAGTACCCTCTATCTAAGACAAAATAGAGGGTACTTATCTTATTTCCATAGACAAAATAATTATTGGAGGAGATTTTACAAGTTATTTATATTATTTTTACTAATTTTTATCCCTTTTTAAGATCAATAGTCATTCTACCTCCTTCAAGTCCCAAGATAAATTGTGATGAAGGGAATTGTGTGAAGGGTTTAGGATATAGATTGTTGACTATGTTATTTGGGCCTTTAAATGAATTATTACCATATTTTTATGGTATCATAATGTGAATTAAGTAATTTTATATTTATTTTCAACACATCTATAATATTAAACCCTGCCCCAACACCTCTCATTGCATACCTCTCCATTTGACCGGTTTAGACTATAGATTATATCCATGTTTAAGAGGGGTCCCTATAGGTAGTATCACATGGTTAAAATATTGAGAATAATTCACCAAGGTATTAATATATTCCCCAAGGTTATTTATAATTTTATTATACCTATTTACCTTACATTCATGATATATCCATACTAAGAGCACTACTTTTTTGCTCACTATCTATAGCAGTCAACTATAGTTGACTTTGTTAAGGTAAAAGGGTTTGTAGCAAGTCATGACTCTTTGAAAACTATGAAAATATCATTTTTAAGTTGATCTAGGATATTTGGGAGTGACCTTATATCAAAATAAATTACCTTTGAAAAATACTAGCTCTGATATTTTCTTGTCCTTTCTTATCTTCTATCTTCAACCTCTTTATCTCTTTGATCACTTTGTGTTTATTAGGTCTTTCTTATTCACTCTTTCCTACTCAATGGATCTTAAGACTCCATATATTAACTTAATACTCCTTATTTTATTGAATTATTTTTACTAATCAACTACCTCTATGATATTTTATTTTAACATCAACCTCCATAGTTCATACTCTATTTTCATGTTCTCTCTCTTTATCCTTGCTCTATTCTTTATAATATTCTTATTTGTTTTCATAATTCTGCATGCTACTTTGATTTTTTCTTTCCTTAATACTCATAATATAATTTACCTACTCAATTACATCTCATTTCATGCATCTAACCATTCCACACAACCCCCAAGATTTGACTCTTCACTTAACTCTTCTTTCCTCTTTGACACCTTCCTTCTACTAGCCCTTTTTTGAGGCAAACCTCATTATCCTAAGTAAACTAAATATCTCCCAACTAAACCAAACCCACATTAAGAAACCCATTTACATTACATATCTCATGTAAGTACTTTCATAATTTAACTCTCTTTAAAGAACACCTGACTCAACACCCCTCAGGACTAATTAGGTCTTCTAGTTCGTAGTAATTGATTCTCCTTTTCATTCATAGATGAAAATTTTTTTAGACAAACATCGTATATAATTCATAATCACTACATACTTAGATCACTTACTAAGTTTTAGCATAATAAATAAATAAAGTACATATTTTATTAAAAATATTATTTGTAAGTGATCTATGATATTTGGGAGTGACCTTATATCAAAAGAAATTGGTATCTCTATGATTAAGCCCCTACTATGGATGATGTAGGAGTTTACAACTAGTTGTAGGTGGATAGTTTCAAAGGAGAAGGCACCTATAGGTGTAGATAAGCTCAAAACATTTCATATCAACCTATTTTGATGATATTTTGGTTCATTTTTATTAATTTACTTTTAATAAGATAATTAAAACATGAAAACATGCCTTATTTAACTTTTAAATGATATAATCATCTAGAAATTCAAATCCTATAGATGACAATGAAGAAACTCAGTGAACAAATGGGCAACTTTGAGGCCCCCAACTACTAATTTTAAATAGTCAAATGCCTCAACCCTTTTTAAAAAAATTCATAATATTTTTTAGATATAATATATTCACATATTTTTGAATATAAACTCTTCATAACTTTGTCATGTGATATCAATAAAATGGCAAGGAACTTTGTTTTGTGGTTTTAGAGAAATGGTCCCTGATTACAGTCTTTTTATCTTTGATCATGGTTTCCACTCCCATTTTCCAACCTAAAACTTAAATGATTAATTTAATAGTATGCCCCAAATATTTTTTACTTTATTAAGGTTTCAAAATATGTTACAATCTCCTCTAATAAACTTTTTCAATTCTTTGCTAGTGTCACTTGTAGGTGGACATTCCAATGTGCAAGTAATGGGTGAAACTACATGAAGTATTCATGGTTTATGAGTTTAAATTAGGTTTTTACCCTTTAAAAGGTTATAAATAGACTCTTCTAATTATATATAATCCTATCTAGCTCAAGTGTTCCTTCTCAGCATGATTAGTTCTCATGAGGGCACCTATAGGTGCACTTTGAATTATATACATGTAACAAGCATGAAATGATCAATGTACTCAAGTAATATAATTTCATAACCAATTTATATCCAATAAATTAATTAAAATGAAACATTATGATGTTTCATAGATTGAAACAATATCCCACACCTCATTTTAATATCTTCCCTTCCTGTAGGCACATCTAGATACATCTCTATTTTGTATGAATATGTGGGTGACTGAGTTGATTATCATAGCCCCTAATTTTCCAAGTGAAATTATTTTAATTAATTTTTAATATAATTATAATTTTTTAAGTAAATAAAAATCACATGTATTTGTTTCAAATCCTTACACAACTCACCTAGTTGATTTTGTATGACAATCATAGAGAAAATTTACTATATGGTACATATTACAATTGTACCATGGAGAGTTGCCTATGAGAATTATATTTAAGATTAATGGGACAAATATAAAATTTAAAACATGTAAATAAACCTATATTCACTCTAGGAAACCAATACCAAGGCATGAAGTTTTTGAAAATGATGGAAACTTACCTGCAACATAGAATGGTGCCTTCACTTGCAACTTGAGATACTTGGCCTATAAAAATACTTTTAAATATTAAAAAAATAATGTAGTACATTATGTGAATATTTAAATTCTCTTTTTATTCAATTAAATAATCTATATTGTATGTAATTATCCAAACAAGAGCAAAACCTATAGGGTATGGGAAACAGTGAGTAAAAAAACATAGTCACTTTATTAGAGATGATTCATAAAGAAAATATGACCTATCTTTAAAATATTATTATTAAATTTAATTTATATGATTTTAATATCTACCCCTTTAATAAATTTGTCTAAAAATTGTTCTGTTAGCCATACTAAGCACAAACCTGTTGACTAGTTCTACATGTCTAAAAGGGCAATGAGTAACAAAATAAATTTTGATCATTTTGATCAATTCCAAAGCATTTAAAACACTAATTTTGAGTATAATTAAGTTTAATAGGAATAATTGTTTTTTAACATGTGTCAAACTCCCTTATAGTGTGTACAAGTACTAAACACCTTTCTTAATTATTTTCTTGATTTTCAGTTAGAGAACCTACAAGTTTTAAATGGGACTGACATTCCTGACAAGTAATATGACATATTGGATGTTGGTAAGAAAATATGACACTTTATACCTTAAAAACCATGCCACTTTCATATATGACCACAAAATTACATCTAAGTGACTCAAGTTGACATAAGACTTACTTAAACCATGACAAAAGATATAAACATAAGATATGACATTAAATACACCCTATAACATTACATTGGACCCCTCTATAAGTTTTTAAATATAGGAGGGTTGAAATATTCTTAATTGTGGTTAAAATAGTTAATAGGACCCTTCTATGTCTCATAATTCTTGATTGAGTTGAGATGCCTAAAAAATTCCAAAAACATTTGAAAGATTTTAAAAATCATAAAAATCACAAAATCATGAAAATTGGATTAGAATTTTAATGTGAGATATAAAGATACAAAAATTTATGGTATGGATTATATTATATATTAAATTTATTTATAGACCCCTTTAGTCCTTTTATGGGAAAACTACGTTGGTTTGATGTCCACACATATTATGTAGGTAGAAACTGGATACATGGGGTATCTCAGGTTATCTTAGCTACACCTTCCTTTATTCTTTAACCATTTATTTTCCTTAAATATCCTATCAACCATAAATATTTCATGAGTAACCACTTGTCATTTAGTTTTCCCAACCTTATTGGCCTTAAGTTATATGCTCTTGTCATTTTACAAGTTCATGTTGTGAGAATTATGTATTTGACTTTGACACACTAATGACCACTAAGCTTTTCTTACATTATTGTCATTTTATGAGCACCTTCATCTTACACTCTCACCATTTTTAAATCTCATTATCATTTCAATCCTTAAATGTATCAGAAACTATGCATTACTAATTCAATTCATTAGTGGATACTCAATTCTTGACTTTTACTGTGGTTTTAGCTATAAACCATACTCTCACACTTTCATGACTTGTTTTTTTTGATATTTTCATTATTGTGAAATTTAATCCCATATTTTCTTAGACACTTGACATTTTATGAGATCATTATTAGTTTCCTTTTCACATTAATCATGTTTTCTTATCATCCATTTTATTATATCCCATATCCTGGGAGAACTACATTTGGCCTAAAGTTCCCATTGGATCTTATGTCCATGGAACTATGTAGGAAATGTCCACTTTCATAGTTAATCTTAAGTTAGCTTGACTAGCTCTTCCTTTTATTTTATTTCTCCCATCCATTTATTTATTTTCTATGTTGTTATCTCCTATATCCTAGAGATAATGTTGTTTCCTATTTGTGTTGTTGTATCTTATTACCTAAGAGAAATGTTTGTCATCTTGTTTGTGTCATTGCCTCCTTATAGCCTAGGGAAACATTATGTCTATTTTTCATGTTGTACATGTGTCATTTATACCTAGCTTAGTGGTCACCATATCACCAAGAGTAACACCTCTATCACACATCTATGAAAAAATTGTTTTATGTTTATATTAACATTGTGATTAAACATGAAATTTACACCCCTATGACTTGGGTTAACAGTAAAGCTGAGTCTTCTTCCCAATTAGATTCTTGGCTGTGTAGGGAGATCATTGAACTCAAGAAAAAAGCAAAAACTTTGGAAGAGTATCTGAAAGCTGCTTGGAACAAAGTAAACAGCATGGAAATTCAGCTAAGCGAGATCCCTGTGAAGCTCAAAGCTTACGAAATCAATCTCTAGGAGTTAATAAAGGATAACAGAAAGAAAATGGATGAAGTAACATCTAACATTTGTGCAGCAGCTATCAATATAGGTAAACGAGCCAATGAGGAGACCAAAGCACTAGAGGGTCCCAGCAAAAGGACAAGGCAAAGTTTCAGAAAGAAAGATACACAAAAAGGAGCTTTGCTGGAGGTTACCACACAGGAAACTGCTTTGAAAGAAAAAGAAGCCATGAACTTGATTCTGGAACTGGATGAATAATTTGGTCCTTCTTGGTGGTAAAGAAACTGGTACAGTTCTTTGTTTTTCACTTGTTAGCTTTTGTTTGTTGTTTCTCCAGACTTTTGTATCTGGGTTTTGATCGGATGTATCTCTGATGGTTTTAGGACCATTCAAAACCTGATTTTGCTACTTCTCTGTAGTGTTTTTTAGGCGTTGCCTGTGGGTGTTGTTGTTTTTTCATTTTTTTTGCTCTTTGTTAAAGGGTTTCGGGGCCCCTTCAAAACCTGCTTTTACCTCTAATCTAAAACATTGTGATTAAACATTGTTTATGTATTGTTATTTTTTAGTATAAAGTGTTTATTTTTATGTGTCTAGAGTAGTTTTTTTAGTGTAATTTTATTTTCTTTATATTTTTTAGTTATTTTTATTATTCTATTCACTTTATTTCTTTACATGTGGTGTTTGTGTTTATCGGTATTTTATTGTGTTTGTGTTTGTTTGTTTTATTTAATTATATATATATTTTTATTTGGTTTTTTATTTTGTTTTTGGCTATTTTGTTATTTCATTGCCATAAGATTATTAAAATTTGTTTACACTTAAGCCATGATTATCTATATCATGTACTTTGGTTGTGAATTTTTGTATTTAGTCTTACACTTGATTTATTTGTTTATATTTACATTTAAATTGAGTTTTCCATGCTTAGGATATGCATTTTCATTTTAGTTATCGATAATTATCATCCATAATATAACAATCTAAAGTAAAAATATGATCACATGAAGTCTATTATAACAATGAAATGGCAATATCTCTTTGATATATCAAAAACTAGCCAACTATGCAAACACATGTTTGAATACATGATTAATAAATAAGATTAACAAATAATCTCAAAATAACATCTAATAAACTATACCATCTTGCTGTGCCTCCCATGAGAACCATTTTAAAACATGATTGTTTAAACCTATATCCCATGTTTGTTCGATCATGCATTTTAAAACTCACATTTAGACTAAAACAATATTTTTATCATTTTTTATCTCATCATAAATCCATTTTATGGATTTTATTATTGACTAATTTAATGATTATAACTAACTATGGGTAAATCATTATTTTTGCATCCCACTCTTGATTATAACTACCTTTGGTTAAATTAGTGTTTCACATTTCTCATTCTTGATTATAACTTCCTTTGACCAAATTAATGTTTCCCATTTTTCATTCTTGATTATAACAACATATGGGTAAATTAGTCTTTTTTCTTGTTTTTCATTCTTGATTATAACCACCTTTGGGAAAATAATTTTTTTCCATTTTCCATTATTGATTATAACTAAATTTGGTAAAACAAGTCTTTTTTCATATTTTCCATTATTGATTATAACTTCCTTTTGGAAAATCAGTGTTTCTCATTTTTATTCCTGATTATAACCATCTTTGGGTAAATCAGTCTTTTTTCATGTTTTTCATTATTGATTGTAACTACTTTTAAGAAAATTAGTGTTTCCAATTTCATTACTTATTATAACCACCTTTTGGAAAATTAGTATCCATCCCACTACCCTACCAAGGTAACTATTTATGCCACTACTTATAACTACTTTTGATCAAACCAGTGTCATTTTTTATTAATCATAACTACATTTGAGAACATTCATGACTTTGCTTCCATTATTGTCTATAACCACCTTTGGTAAATTTAGTAATCCCTCCCATATGTCCATTTAGATCATGTCATTTTATTTATTTTGAGAGAACATTCATAGATTCTATTTTTTCACTGCTCCCTCGAGGGAGAATCAAGGGCTTATCAATTACCCTCTAGGGCATGAACCATTTGGATTAATTTTTTTTTTAAATTATTTTAAAAGATGTTATTGTACCTATGTATCATAATGCCTTCTCAAATA
The DNA here is from genome assembly GCA_037957365.1 of Torreya grandis. Lineage (NCBI taxonomy): Eukaryota > Viridiplantae > Streptophyta > Pinopsida > Cupressales > Taxaceae > Torreya > Torreya grandis. The sequence continues at coordinate 2,356,598 of JARHVA010000766.1, read as the reverse complement.
GGTGTAAACTTTAAACACATAGTTTTGGCCACTTTCACACCTAAACCAACATTCAGTTTAATTTCTATCAAATGACCCATTTTAAGCCTATAAATTACATAGATTTCCAAAAAAAATCCATGTAAGAGATTTATTTGTTGATAATTATGATGAGGCTATTTTATTTGGTGTATTTCCTTGTAAGCATCACTAACCTAGTTTATTTATAATCCTAGTTAAATTAAACCTATTAATTTGACACTTTTGACATGTTAATCTATTAATTAAAGACAATTAAATTTTTTGAAAAAATCAAAAAAACATTAATAAAGACAAATTATATTTCAAATCCTAACTAATTAACTTAAACAAAAATTCCAAATCAAATTGGTGAATTTCATTTACCAAAAAAGGAATTTTTATCCAAATATGAAGTCAAAGGTCAAACAAGATAATAAAGTGATTTATTAGCTCATAAATATTCAAAAATGACTCACAAATATATAAAAATACCTAAATTTAGTTATCATGCCTCAAAAATATCTAAAAATAAGGTGTCAATATTTCATGAGTGCCTTAAAGTTTAATTTAGACTCAACCCAAGTTAGAATTTAACCTAGCCTACCTAGGGTTAGATTTGGTTATTTGAGCTATAAATACAAGTGCCCAAAACATTGTTTAGCAATATTTTATGAGTTTATTTTCCTAAAATACCTTCTAGAAGCCTTTGAGATTAGTGTTATTATGCCTAATTTATGCTAAGATTCAGTCCAAGCCATAAGTGACTATTGTAGAAATGTTACAACCATGGAAAAGCTTTTTTAAAAGACTACAATAGTCATAGACTGAGCACAAACATCCTTATGCCAATAATTAAGCATGAAATTTTACAAAAGAGGTAAGAAAATTATATTGTATTCATCTCTATTTTGTGATCTTACTTTTTATATTATGATCCACCTAGTTCTCAGGCAAGAATGTTTAGTCTTAGTGAATTGTTATGCTTGACATTTTCTCATTTTGACTAAAAATAGAATAATATACATAATTTTTACTATTATAACTCCTAAATTATAATAATAACCTCCTTCATGTAGCATCTAGTGACTCCAACAAGTTTTAAGCTTTTAGCTATAGACTAACAAGCCAATTTTCATGCCAAATGTGACTACAAGATCAAAGGACAAAGGTATTCCTTTTTCATTTGTTTAATTGCCTTAATTTTTAGTTAAGATAAATAAATTCCTTTATTTTTTCCCTTATACCAAGTCTCCTATAAACAATATCCATTTTCATTACACTCAAGCTATCCTAAATCTAGTAAGATGGCTATAAACATACCCCTTTGTTGCTTTTAGTGTTTTATCCCTTATAAATGTTCAAAGATATGACGATATCCATATGGTATCTCTCAAGAGTGTCCCATAATTTAGTGGATAAAACAACATTACTCCCACTGAACACATTAGAGATATGTTTAATTTTTATAGTAGTCATAATATCACTTAAGATAATGTGGCCATTAGGTTGTTAAAAATATCATTAAAGGGAAAAAATTTGGATTGGTATATAACCTTAGATACTAATTCTATTCATTCGTGGGACTAATTGGGAGAGAATTTGAGTAAGAGGATTGAAGACAAGAGGGATCATTTATCTCTAGTTGAATAATTAACTATAATAAAAAGATATCCACAAGAATTTATATAAGACTTAAATTCAAGGTTTCAATAAACATGGGATAGGATCCCAATTATTGTGATACTTACTCTAAATTATGCCTTCCTCTTATATCTCAATTCATTAAATAATGACATTATTTTTAGGATGTAATCTATGGGAAGAAAGATCTTACCAGAGGCCTATGATGTTTCTATCAAATCTAAGAACAACCTCATAAAATATACAAAAATACTCCAAGGCCCCCTTTCCATTGTTTCCTAATATACAACCCCTTACTCCAACTCTTGCTCCAATTCTTCCATTAATTAGTCATGAGTTAGTTGTTCATAGTCAATCAAACAAATCAAATGATAAATATGGAACATTACTCAAGACTCTTATAAATGATATGGCATCTATGAAAACATATAATAATAATTATTATATAACTTATCAAGATACATATCAACCTTGCCATTCCAATCATCCAAATAGACAACCTTTTCAAGCTAATTCCTAAGGGTAAAAATAGATTACCAATGTTAGACCATATAATATTTACAATCCAAATAATGTATCCAATTCTAAATATATAGTGCCTACTAAAAAAAATTTACAAGAGAATGATTGGTATTCTCAATGGGATCATCCACATCATTAGTCTTCCAATCATAATGCAGTGTTTAATGAATCTTGTATGGCACAAAATGGAATAATTCTTTCTATAACACAAGTTTAAGTTCCTCATATTGAAAGGACTAATGGAGAATAAGTTCAAATTGAGTCTACATTAGTAAATCGGAAAGAGGAATATTAGTGTGTATTCAATTAGTTCAGAAGCACAAGGCTGGTGATACTTTTATATCATCAAATACAAGGTCTAAAAGGAGAAAAATTGATGATGATCAAGAGATAAGAAAGGTTTCATCCACTAAAATTTCTATGTATCAAGGAACAAAAGGGACTAATGCAACTCCTAAGGCCCAAGAAACATTGAAAAATTATAATGTAAAGGGTGATTTGCTACCTCAAGCTATGCAAGCTCAAAATAGTATAACAATTCCTAGCGAACAACCATAAGTTAGTAGCTTTTGTATCAAAATTGTGGACCAATTGAAGAGGTTTAATTTTATTATTCATATGTGGTATACATTAGCTCTCATTATCTAAAGGGATATAATTCAAGATTATTTTTCAAAACTAATCCTTTCAAAAAAATAATCAATAAGAGAGATTTTAGTTTTCTCAAACACCCTTACACCTACTAGTGGAAAGCCAAGAAAGGATGGTAAACCACCTCCTTTTTATGTTTCTATGATCATTGGAGATTGACTAGTACACAATTTCATGATAGATAGTGGCATAAGTATCTCAATGATGAATAAAGAAATAATAGATAAGTTAGGCCTAAATTATGTGCCTAATACCAATGGTGTCTTGAAATTGGATGGTTCATCTAGCAATATTATGGGTGTGATCAAAGGTTTTATTCTTACTCTTCCTATTTATCTCAAATTTTGTATTTCCCATGATGTTTTAGTGTACTTGCCACCCTATTTTTCTCTATGTTTGTTAAGATACTTCATTACTAAGATTGGTGGATATTTATCATATGATTATTTGTATATGCATTTTATAACTAGATATGGTACTAAAGTTACAATTAAATTTGAACATATATCTAGATTTTATCTTGATCCACATAATCCAAACATTTCAAATGTGAATTACACCATCAGTGATGAAGAGGATCATCTTAATGATCAATAATAGATTTTACCTCTTGAAGAAATATTAGATCTTTTCCTTGATGAGTGGGGAACAAAAAAACATGAGTATGATCCATATAGAGGTGGTGAATAAATAGGTCTATGTGTATATTGTTTACATAAGTAAGGTACATACATACCATCTCTCTCTATGTCAAGTGAAGATAGTGATGGTCTATTGAAGATATTATTTGATAGTTTAAGTAAATAGGAATGGATCAAAATTAAGTGTAACTCCTTTTAATGAGAATTACTATTCTACAATCATATTTCAGTTTAGTTTCACTTATAATTCAACTAAGTATGAGGATTATATACATGGGATTAAATGGGAATGAAATAAGTGAATCAATTAAAATTTCTTAGAGATAGTGAAATAGTAGTCCACTAAGTGAAAGCTAAATGTTCTACCAAAAATGCATTGTTGAAGTCCTATAAGCATAAGGTATTGGATCTTACTGAATATTTTAAAGCTTTCAACATCTAATTAGTTCCAATAGAAGAGAATTAGTGTGATAATAGGTTAGATTCAATGGGATCTCAATTTGGTATTCCTAATGATGTCAATAACTCAACCAAATATCAAGGTGGTAGTAAGGCCATTAATACCGAATAATGGTGTCAATTTTCAAGTTTTTTATTGTGACAAGAAAATAACATGTTTCCTTCAACAAGAAAATAAGTTTTCTTATAAAAATAGGCTAAACTATAGCATATTTTTAGAGATCAAATTGTGTAATTACTATCTAATAAGCTTCCCAATTGGTTGGTAACTCTTGAGAACATATTCAATGAGAGTGACTAAAAGAGAAAGGACAAAGTGAGCATGTATACCAAAGTAGAACATCATGAAAGAGTGGCCATATTAAAAAATAAGTTTCTTATTGAAAATGTACGTAACTTAACTAAGAGAGATACATTTTTTGAGTTGTGTAGATAATTTTTGAAATTTTTTTTAGGAATATTGTGATCTTAAGGGGTTTGGTCCTAGATTATCCGTACATACCATATATCTTGATCCAAATTCCAAGCTAGTAAGCTAAATATAAATGCCTATTAATCCTAAAGTTGAGATTATAATGAGGAAAGAGTTAACTAAGCTTATAGATTCAAGCATCATATTCCCTATTGATCACTCTTCATGGGTTACTAATCTATTCCTTATGATAAAGAAGAGTAGAGAGAACAAATTTTGTAGATTTATAAGATTTTTTTATTGAGAAGTTCACTTTATTATATGAAAAATTTACAAAATAAAATATATCTAGTCATACAAAAAAATGGGTGAAATGTCACGCCCCCAAAAACACACTGGGCTATATAATCCTTAGGAAAGTAGTAAAAGAAACTAGAAGGGCATATCAGCTAGAAAGTCTAACATGTGTGTACTAACAACCAAAAAATAATAAATAAAAAATAAACAAACAAGTGCTTAAGTAGAAATAACAAACATGGTAGTAGGTAGTAGAGGTAATGGAGGGTCCTGAGGCTTCCCTCCCCACCCCCATCAGTTGGGGGGGTCCTCATCCAAGGCAAGAGGCTCCCACCCATCATTTTATTAATCTTGAGGAGTTTGTTGTGGATGTTCAAAATTCTATCAAGGTAGAGAAATGGAAAGTGCCAGGCACAAGAACTTGTCTTGGTGGGGAGTTTCCCAACATCCTCCCCTACCATTGTCATAATGAGATGATCCACCCAATAAAAAAGTAGCTCCATGCCTAAGAGATGGCCAGTGAGAGTGAGGAGAGAATATCCTCCAACTTTAGGACCAATGGATTCAAGACTAATAACACTTGGTTCCACCATGACATCCCTAAGGAGGAGTGTGTTCAAGTAGTTCTTGACTAACAACACAATGGGCATTATCCTAGTGATTTAGTAGCTCCTATAAATGGTGCATTTGTAGTCACACTTTATCCATCTAGATCTAGAATTTAAGGGTAAAAATGGAGATCACATTAATTTTGTTATAAATTAAAAAACCAATTTCCATAGATTTATGATTAAAACATGCTTTATTTCTAAACTTCTAGATCTAAAATAAAATATTAATACAAAAAATTTGCCAAAATCTATTGTATCTTGTAGGAAGCAAGGCTGAGTCCCCAAGAGATCCATTTTCCTTGTGAACATTTAATGTTTTAAGGGTTTTAAAAGAGAGTGAATCCATCTCTAGGTAGAATATGCATGGGGGCAAAACCAAAAAAGGTGCTTAATGGTTTCTAGGTGGTGAAAAGCATGACAAGTGGGATTAGGAACCCCCATATGCTTGAGATAGTCTCCAACAAGGAGCCCATGATACATGATACACTAAATAAAGTGATATTTTTAAGATCTAAGAGAGCCAACCATATATTATTAAATCTCCTCAGCCAAACATAATGAAGAGAGTTAAGACTCTAATGTGTGTTGAGTACCTTAGTATCTATATGCTAGGGAGAAAGAAGATTATATCCCAACTTAGAGGAATAATGATAAAAAGGAGTGGTTGTAGACCAATTCCAATCCTTCCACCATGGGGTGAGAGAGGACACTCCAATTTTGTGTAGATACTCACTAGGTATGACATTTTAAATTTCAAAAAGAGATTCTTTATCTTATTTGTTAAGCTAAAACCTAGCTTTAAAAATATTCCAAGGTATCCAATCCTAAGATACCTTATAGAAAATATTTCCAATGTGTTTAATACCATTTTAAAAAATCCTAATACTTTTTATCCAAGGAACCATGGCAAAGAGAACATTATGGAAATTGAGAATAGGGGACCACCAAAGAGATTGAGAATTAATAGAGAGACCATTCCTGAATCCATCTCCAACCCAGACTAGGTGAGACTTAAGCTTCTCCTAGGATTTCCATATGATTTTTATGAAAAAATACCAAGTCATTTTGATAGGCACAAGAATGATGAGGAAGGTATGTAAGTCAATACCCCACCATGCCTTCCTACCTATAAGAGATCCTTAAGCAATGTAGTTTATAATAAGGATCTTCCATGATTTATCTCCTTCTAATCCTCTTATATTCCACTTGAAACTAAGAGAAATGCCCTCAAGTTTAATATCAATAAGGCCAAGACCACCTACTTCATTAGGCCTAAAACAAATGGCCCAAGACACTCTGTAATCCCTTCATGGTCTTCAGAATTGGCCCAAAGGAAGTCACAAAAAATCTTTTCCAAATTGGCATAGGATAAATTATAAGGGTCCCAATAGTAAGAGTAATAAACATGAGTAGCAGCCAAGACCGTAGAATAGATATAAAATATCCAAGCTAGAGTAAGAGGCTTAACAATCCAGTAGGCAATTTTTTACCAAGGAATTTGTTGCTCAATACAAAGAGGTTTTCACCTCCAATAATATTCTATGATTTTAATAGGGTATCATTGAATTATAATTACCCCTTATCCTCCATGGATCAAATTATTCAAATGGTGGATGGTTATTAATGCTTATTTCTCTTGGATGGCTATTTAGGTTATAATCAAGTCTTGGTCAAATAAGAAGATAAATATAAGATAGCCTTTACTACTAAATGGGACACATATGCCTATAAAATAATGCCATTTGATCTATCTAACATAGGATCTACATTCCTAAGATCCATGGATGTGGATTTCAAGTATTGATCAATGAAATGGTGTTGTCCTATATTGATGACATAATAGTTTTATCAAATAGTTCTAGTGATCATATAACTCATCTTAAATTGATTTTTGAAATATTTAGCCAATATGGTATCTCTATAAACCCCAAGAAGTGTGTTTTTTTAGTTCATGAGGGTGATTTATTAGGCCATATTATTTCAAAGAATGTGATTTATATAAATCCTGAATGGGTGAGTGCCATATTGGTTTTATCTTTACCCAAGAATAAGAAGGGTTTACACATTTTTATTTGGAAAATCAGCTTTATTAGAAGGTTAATACCTTGTTTTTCTAACCTTGTGAGGAATTTAACAACCATATTGTATAAATTCCAATTATTTAATTGGACCAAAGAAGGAAAAAATAGTTGTGAGGATATTAAACAAGCTATTGCACAAGCGCCTACATCGATCAATCTTGATTTTTTAAAGTGTTTATTATTGTATTATTTTTCTAAAATTTACACCATCTCATTGATGTTGATGTAGTAGAATAGTGAAGGTCTTTATCAACCTATAACCTTTTTTAGTCAAGGGATGGAAGGTTATGAAAAGAGGCACACCTTTATTGAGAAGAAAATGTTGGAAGTTATAAGAAGACTTAAAAATTTTAGGCACATGGTTTTTGATAATAAAATCCATGTCATGGTGACACATCCAATCATAATAGACTTCCTTTTTTATAAGGATTTGAATGAGAAAAGGGTTGGATGGATAACCAAGGTCATGGAGTATAATTTAAACATCAATGCTACTAAGTTGATAAGACTAAGAGGGCTATGTGAATACTTGGCATCATACCTTAATAAATAATAAGAGGATATTTTGGAATTAAAACATAATCCTAGTATAATTGTACCTTTATCCCCTCTAAGTTAGATACAACATATGGTAACATTTATTCAAATATGTGAGTTTCCAATAGGCTTAAATCAAGAAAAAAAAAGGTGATTCAGATTACAGTTCATTCCTTATGTTCATGTGGATGAATTTATATTTAGAAAGTATCTTAAAGGGATGATATTGAGATGTGTTTAAAATGATCAAAATGATAATCTCCTCAAATAATTTCATGATGTACTAGTAGGAGGTCACTTTGTACTTAAGACCATCGAAGCAAAAGTAATGAAGGTTGGGTACTATTAGCCTAGCTTGTTTAAGGACTCTTTACTTAGGTAAGGAGGTGTCAAAAGTGTGAAATTTACATAGGTAAATAAACGATTTCATCCATTCCTTTAAATTATATTCAATTGGATTATCCATTCATACAATGTGTTCTTAAATTCATTGGTATGATCAACCCCTCTTTAAGTGTTATCCATAAATGGGTGCTTACAACCACTAACTATTTCACAAGGTGGGTGGAATCAATAGGTCTCAAGGAGACTATGAAAATTCATTTAATGACTTTTATGAATAACTAATTAATAGATTTGGAGTTCCTTCAATAATAATTTCTAATTGTGCAATGGAATTTAGTGGTGAAAGAATAATTGAGTGGGATATCAAGTATGGATCCTATCTAAGCTCTTGTTCGAACTACAATCCTCAATGGAATGGGATAACTAAGTCCACCAACTAAAAATTGATTAAACTAATTAATAGGACAATGGAAGATAATAAAATTCCCTAGAACACTAAGTTGAGGATAGACCTATGGGATGATAGAATCAATCCCAATAGGGATATTAGTAACTCATTCTATATGCTTATTTATGGGAGAGAGGCCTAGATACATATTTCTCTTGAATTAATGGCCCTAGAGTAAGCTCATCAACTCAAGATGATGGAGAGAAATACCTATTGAATAATATATGCCCTCAGGACTAAAAAGGAGTCAAACTAAATCTTGAGTACCCTAGTCTACCTAAGACTTCACTATCCTTGTACCTCTTAATGATCCAAGGTAGTTTTAAGGAAGCCATTCATTATTATGTCAAGGACATCAGGTCTAATGTTTTATCATGTCATGAAACACATAATGACTATCTTTATTCCTTATTTCAACTTGTATCAATTGTCTTCCTGATGATTAGACATGTGTAAATATCCATAGTAGGACTTAAGGTGATCATATGGTTCAAGTATGTTAAATATGAAGATGACTAAATATGCCAACTTATGACTCATCATGAATCTATCTAGTGTGTTGAGGATATATAGGGTATGGCTTGATCATAAGTTTTATTGATATTATATATGTATATGGGAACCTAATTTATGTCTTTATAAGGTTATAATATATTTTAATAGGTTTTTAAATGATATCTATTTGAACCTTATATTAAAGCCATATATATTGTCTAAAAAAGGAGTATTTCACCTTAATGTGATGTTATTTGACCTCAAAATGCTACTAAGACCACCATTCACATCATCAAAAGCCTTCATTAATTTCATTATTTCATGACCAAACAATTTCATATGCTAATGTTTTCCTCTTCACAAATCAACACATTCATTTTACATAAAATGGGCCCCACACATGTGAAAACATGTCCCTTAAACTCTCTAGATCCTACCATGTGATTTTAAACATTGTCTAACCCATATTTTCCCTCTTCCTAACTATTAATGGTGATTTATGATCTAAAACATGAGAAAAGACAAGAATCAAGTTGTTTTATAGGATTTTTAGGGTTGTACAAATCTGTACAATACAAATTTGGTTAGATGCAGTCAAGGGTATGAAAAGAGAGTTCAAAACATGTACTAGATGAAGAAATCTAGGTGTTTCAAAGCCAAAAGAGCCAAAAACTAGTTCACTTCCTCCACTGATCTCTTTGATAGCCATAGAGAGAACTTCAATTTTTTTCTTAGTCTATACAAGAGAGAAATAAAGTGAGGTTCCAATATCTTGGCCAAAATAATGAGGCCTAATGTCATTTAAATCATGGGAATTAGTTTCAAGATTAGTCTTCTATGTTATATGAACAAACACTAAGAAGTTAAGCAACTTGGTTATCTTATTCATCTATATAAGTCCTATTATAAAATCAATTTTCACCTTTTTATAGGGTTCTTCAAGACCTTTCCAATTGAGCTACAATATGGCAACAACCCTAGGTTGTGGGTCACCTATGGTGTTATTGAACCTCTATAGAAGGTTGACTTCCTCTTAATGGATCACCTATACTAATGTTTTCACTAAGAAAAGGGTTCAATAAGGGGCAAAGGGATAATAATAAGGATAAAAGGGTGATACACCAAATTACATTAGAACTCACACAAGCATGAAGTATACACTGAAGAAGAATAGGATAACACTATCTCACACAATCTCAAAATCTATCTAATTGCATAAGTATTTCATACACTAGGTTCATGAAGTAATGAATGAAGATAAGATGAGTTATAAGACTCACACTAAGATTACATTAATGGTAGAAATAACATAAATTCAGTCCTATAATCAACTATAAAGAACCCTTAAATAGTCAAGAAGGACAATAGGCATGGGAGATTCTCCTTCACAATGCCAACATGTACAAGCTTACTAAACACAGTTCAAAAATCAAGATATAAGTAAAGGAAATATTTATTATCTCTCAAATGTATTTCATACATGTTTTCATAGGGTCTAGCCTTATCAAGTTAGAGTCTCTACTCTACGAGAATTGAGAAATAGCTCCTATCAAAAGTGAGAGTCTTTTTTTTCTAAAAATTGAGAGAGAGATTACAAAATGGAAAGAAATGGGTAATGTATAAGAAAGGGATATATAATAGGGAACATGAGTAAACACATCATTAATCAATCTTCCACCTTTTTATGACTATTCTACCACCTTTTTTTATCAAATCAACACTAGTTCTTTATTGACAAGTTAACTTTTATTTGTCCCAATAGCCCCCAAATCTTATCATTGGTTGAGAAAAATGAACTAGAAGATAATAGTTGCCAAAAGTGTTGAGTCATGATCCTAATTATGAAATAAAACCCTTAGGTACCCTAAAATTCTATTAAATTCTACAAATACTTTCTTTGACCACCAAATCTACATATTGGGACTCTACACCATCTCCACTTGCTTCATTATGAGGGCAAGGTCCTTATATACAATGACTTGATAGATCCATGACTAAGTCTAATTTTATAAATTGAAATTCCTTGTTTGTCAAAAATATACCCATGTTGATAGTTGAGACACTTATCTATGATTACATATCTACCCTTACTCCATCTAAGCATAGGTCTCTATCACAGATTAAACACCAATATAATTTATTGGTTTTCATATAGCTACTATATATTGATAAAAATTCTATAGGATGAATATCTCATTCTTGATATTCATTTGATCTAAATATACCCATTCTAACTTTAAATCTCACAAAAACTAAGGACTCATTATATGCATATATATTCTTTAAATAAAAATGAATAAAATCAAGTAATAATACTACAACCCTAGAAGATGGACCCTACATGTTCTAAATATTTGAACTAGAGGTTCATACTGAGATTTGATGGTGTATGATATTTATAGTTAATGACCTTGTCTATATGAATATTTACTATTTTTAATAGATGATCAACTCAGCTCTAATGGTGACATATGCTTCTACAGAATCCACTCTAGCTCAACTTGGACCATGTTGTGACCTTGACTCAAAGTTTCATAACTTTGACCTTTAATATTGTCCATTGATCTTGATCTAAGCCTTCAAGATTATAGCACCTTCAACCTTCAATACTAATCATTGATCTTAATCTATTCATCCCATAGTGTTCCAACTATTAGCTCTACATTTGTTCCACAAAATCTTATTAAGTTTTTGACCTCATGTACACCATTGATCTCTCTCTTTATATGATTAAATGTGAGCCATAAATCTTCTAATAGATTAATGTAGTTGAGACAGTTGTCACTTGCATATTCACCCTAAAGATCCTTTGACCTTTTGGCATCTTTCTCAACATTAATCTAATCTATATGAGTGAACACATACTATTGATCTTCCTAGACCCACTGACTCTATCAATCGATGCATACCATTACACATTTTTTAGGACACTTGAAATATTTCCAGTTGTAAGCTTCTCACTTACTTGACCTTTTTACTTCTTGCTCATTGTTGATCTACTTTACATAATAAAAAAACACACTATTAGATCTTTAAGACCCATTGACATCTATCAAATTGATGCTCTCCATTAGATCTTGACCTTAGCTCTTTATATTTGGAAAATTGTCACTCTTTTGTTAAACCTTGGGATTTTTTAACTCAAATGGCTACTTCATGAATTTTAAACTTGATGTCCCCATGCATGTTTCACTCTACAAGTCTAACTTTAAATCCTTATAAATTGAAATAGGTGACTCATAAAGTTATGAAATTTGTATAGGATGATCTAGGAATTCATAAATTCATGTGCATGTGGTATTTTGGCCCCAAGAGGCTTTCTAGGAATACTTATTCAATGCATAATCAAGTTGACCAGTCCATTTCTACATGATGTTCTTGTGATGGCCTGGTTCTTTTAGACTTGTGCATGAGCCAATGTCTCTTTTAAAAGGATATAATGGAATTTTAAGACTTTATACAAATTTATCTATGCTCTTTAATTATTTAAACATTATAAAAACTTGTTGGTCTTCTTCATTTTATAATCCTAGATCTATTTTAAGACATGCTTCTCAAAGATTGATAAAACACACTTTAAGATTGTTTAAAGTGTTTCAAAATATTTGAAAGTGACATTTGATATTTATGCCACTCATTCCATAAAAAATTAAATTCATTTGTTAAAACCATTTCTAGTTAAAAGATCTTTATGTGGGCCAAATCTAGCCAACATTTCTAGTGACATCCTGGGGTTGCATGCATATTATGTAAAGACTTAGTGGCCTTAAACTGATCCATTGGGTACTTAGAGTTAGAGTAATTCCAATAAAATAATGTGATACTAACTAGATTTTACCATTTATAAATCTTCTTGTTGAATAAAAAAATGAACAAAAGAGCCAAACAAACAACTGTGCCATATATACTTATTGAAAGGGAAATGCACAACTGAAAGGAAATGTGCTCAAGATACTTATAATAAAGCATAGAAAACTATTTTAATATGATATAATATAATTAAATAGCTAAAAACACTTGTAATAATAAGTATTTGAATTAATTCCATTGAATAGGATGGGTAATACCTCTCTATCTATTTGAGCAAGATTAAAATAATTATGTTGTTTGCATCCATGGATCAAATAAGGACCACTCTAAAATCTATAAAACTTGGTATGGTTACTTTGATTGGCCTTATTTGAGTCCCATTTGAGGACTAGGTCCCCTTCCTCTAAGTCCCTTACTATGGATCTCTTATCAAAGGATTTCTTCATTTAACCTTGATGTGCCTCTAATGGCTTCATTGCAAGCTCCCTAGTTTTTTCAAGCTCTATGAGTTCTTCCATCCTCACACTCATAAGCTCATTTTCCATCAAATAAAACTGATGGGCTAACTCCAATGCATGAGGTTCAAGATAAATTGGAAATTTAGCTTCCCTTACATATATAAGTACATATGGATAATTATCAATGGTAGCTTTGGGATTTACTCTATCAACCCATAAGGTTGTCCTTAGCTTTGTATGCCACACTCTTTGATTATCTTTCATGGTCCTCTTGATAATCCTTAGCAAGTTATTGTTTGTGAAATCTACCAATATATTGTTTTAGGGGTAGTAATTAGAGGATGTATTAAGGTAGATACCCATTTTAAGATCTTATTCACTTATATTCATGCCCACAAATGTTAAGGCATTATCTAAAATTATAGTGCCTAGGACACCAAACTTCGTCACTATGTTGTCATGAAAGTCTAACACTATTGTTTCATTGCCTTCTTTTAAAGGAATTACTTCCACCCACCTATTGAGGTAGTAAGTTACAATGAGCACCCATTTATGTATGCACTTAAATATGTATTTATCATTGATATGAAGTCTAGCTCCCATTAAATGAAGGGTTGCTCCACCTAGATTGGGTTGAGTGGAAGAGATGCTAATATATAATTTCCTACAATAAGAGCACACTTTTGGAATTTTATGACCCATGCATAGGAATATTTTAAAAGGTGATACCAATAATAGATATCTATCACTACCTTTATTATTATTGTTCTTGGGGGAAAATGGCCTCCTGTAGGTCCATCATGAAATTGTACCAAGAGCTTTGTCACTTGATTATCGTCAATGTACCTAATAAGTACCCCATTGAGGTCCTTTATAAAAATAACTCCATAAACTAATGCATAAGGTATAGATTGAATCTTGAAATACCTTATTTTTGATCTATCCAAACCTTGAGGGAATTATCTTATCATCAAGAAATGTGTCATATCTTGGAGCTAGCTATTATGAAGTGGAGGTGCATCTATTTTTGCATTTTCTTGTGTCACCAAAACAACTTCTTTATCTTCATGAAAGTCATATACCATATACTCACATAAGCCTTTATCTTTTACCAACTTGGTGACTTTGATTTCCACATCATACTCCATGACCTTGGTAATCCATCCTACTCTTTTCTCATTCAAATCCTTGTTGAGGATAAAATCCCTCACTCCATGATGAGAAACCATAAGATGAACCTTCCTATTGGATTGCATTGGCCTAAAATTTTCAAGGCTTCTCAAAGAATCACGAATTTAATTTTATATGAAAGTATACCTCACTTAATATCCCTCTATCCCTTGACTAAAAAAGGTAATTAGCTACTCAAGTCCTTCACCATTCTTCTACATCAGCATAGCTAATATTTTGTCAACAATGGCAAAGGTATACAATATGAAATCCCTTGAGAAATCAAGATTCATGAGTGAGGGTGATTGGGTAGTGACCTGCTTGATGGCTTAGAATCTTACCTTACCTTCACTTGACCAAGGAAACTCTTTGATCTTTTTTAGTATGCTGGTGATAGGTTTGAACAAGTTTACAAAACTAAGTATAAAACTTCTCATAATGTTAATCTTCCCAAGGAAGCTCTAGATTCCTTTCTTGTGCTTGGGTAGATATAGTGCTGAGATAACACTGATTTTGTTATGGTCAATGTATAATCCCTCCTTTGAGATAATGTGACCCAAAAGTTTGCCTTTATAAATGTAAAACACACATTTATTGGGACTTAATGAGATCCCATAATATCTGCATCTTTCAAAGATCAACCTTAAATTATCTAAGTGTTCACTAGATTTCTTTGATAAAATTATGATGTCATCCAAGTAGACTAGCACCATCTGATTCAATAACCCTTAAAAATCCATGTCCATGGTTCTTTGGAAAGTGGCCCCATAATTTGACAATCCAAAAGGCATATTTTGGTAAGCATATGTGCCCCACTTTGTGGTGAAGGTAGTTTTATATTGATCTTCCTCTGTCACTAGTACCTAGTTGTAACTTGAATATCCATCCAAAAGGGAAAAACATTTAGAACTAGTAACTATCTAAAAAAGTTACTCCATGGATGATAAAGGATAGTGATATTTCAAAGATAACCTATTCAGATCCTAAAGTCAACACATAACCTAATTTCCCTTCTTCCTTATAGGTACCAAATTGGCCACCAATGAGGAGTGATTAATGGGAAAGATGATCTTAGATTCAACTAACTTGGTCAATTATTTCCTCATAAGCTCTTAAATTTTTGGGTTTATAGGCCTCTATTATTAGGTATCAATTTTTGGGTTTATATGTCTCTATTTCTATCTGATAGGCTTGGCATTAGCCTCTAGTTCTATAGTGTGTTGGGCTAGCTTGGTATGAAATAATATTAGGTCACTATATTTCCAATCAAATATGTCTACATATTATTTACAAAATTGTGTTAAGGAATGCCTTTTAGCTTTAGTGCTCACCCTACCAAGATTGAGGAGCCTATCATTGAAGATAAGGACTCTTTCATATTTCTCTTCATTGGTTGGCATCATTACCTTGTCTTTTCTCATGTGATATCCTTTATGGAAGACACCTTCAAGGGTGACAAGCCATTTAGGAAGGTTATTAGATCTTAATTGAACTATTTTCTCTTCATATTGATGTAGAAACATTTCTTGGTTTATTGAAGATAATTTTGCTTCTTTTTACATGAAATAAGCAATTTACTTGTCATTCTCAAAGACTTGATAATGAACTTCATTATCTGGCACTGATGGTATTACCACCACTTTGACATGTGATTTCACCTTGATCCTTTTTAACTCATTAGGGATATTAAATTGAGCATCCATAATTGCCAACCTGTCAGCATGTTGATTTTGGTTTCTTGGTATTGCTTGGATGTTAAAAGACTCAAAATCCTCAATTAGGTCCCACACTCTATGTTTTTAAGACTTCATCAAGGGATTCTTAGTGACATTTTGGCTTATAACCTAGTGCACTATTATATCACTCTCCCCATAAACTTGTAATTACTTAATTCCTCTCTTATTAACCCATTTAAGGCCATGGATGAGACCTTAATATTCTACTACATTACAAGAGAAACTAAATTAAAACCTATAAGAAGAGAAATATTTGTCATTTGAAGGGGATACTATTATTACACCTACACCCACTCCATGTTTACTCTTTAAGCCATCAAATAACAATTTCCATAAGCCACTCGGATTTTCTTGAGGTCTAATAAGGGATGGCATGGACTAGTTCTCTTCATGTAAGCATTAGACACCCATATCTCTCTTTTTAACTCCTTCTAAGGGATTGACTAAATGATTTTAATTGCATAGTTCATCTAATAACATGTCTAGTACCTCCTCAAGATGTGTGTTTAACTATTTAACAACCATATGTTCATCTTCATCAAGATATTGAAATTGAGGTTTATGCTATTTGGCCCATAAGGCTCTATGTGGAAATGTGTAATGGGTTAAACCTTGATGGACACTTTGGTCTCATATCTTGTCCTGAATATCCTGAATGACAAATCTATTGCAATATATCCTCTAATATTTGTAGTGAATTCTCTAGATAGGCATAGGGAAAATTGAGGAAGTACATCAAAGATCAATACATCTTGAACCACTAAAAACTAGGACAAGCATGTAGGGTCAAGTTGAGATCTTTGATTATGCCAGATTGCTTGGTAAAAGAACCATCAAGTTGCAACACTCCTTTTTATTAGGGCTCATACTTTTGACCAAGCTGATATACTATAGACATTGGCATCACTAAGGTGATATCCCCACTGTTTACCAAAAAATTATACACTAAATAGTCTCCAATAATTAATTAACTGTAGAAGGGATGAGGTTTGACCACCTTACCTGGTCACCATTCATTGGTCCTTTGGTTGCATTGGTGAGAACCACAATCTCCTTGAGTGGTGGCTTCTTAGAAACATTTATTCTTGACAACACTTCTTGGATGATGTCTACCTAACTAGGCATGGAGAGCATATCCCACATTCACACACTCACATTAGACATTTTCATTTGTTCTACAATGTTGATGGGTGAACCACCAACATTTGGCTATGTTTTGGGAGCCACAATTGCACCTTGAGTTTTTGAGTTTTGAGGGACTAAGACATTCTATTGATTTTGATTCTTTGGAGTAATTGGAAACCTTGGAGTAGTGGTAGATCCATTTGTATTTGATATTGAAGGAGTAATGGTAAGAAGCTCTTTGACTACTTCTTTATTACCATCTATGTTCCTTCTTTTGAACCTTGTATTTTCTACCACTGGAAAGTTTTCCTAACTAGAACTAGCCTGATGATTGAGTGCATAACACTCTTCTTTCTCATAATTCACCATTTTAGCACCCAACTAGATTGATCTTTGATCAGGTTTTTGACCTTGTTGAGGCTCTTATGGTTATGTCATCACAATCACTTCTATATTTTGAGCCATAAGAGCTTGATTGTACCCATAATTAACATTTGTATGCCTTTGAAGATTGAAATCTTGAGTGAAATTAGTGTTTTAGACAATGGATTATCCAAAAGATTGATTCCAAGGCATGGTACCCTCAGATTCTTAAATAACATTATTGTGAGGAAGGACCAAAGTGTTGGAAGTGCTTGTAGTATTTGGATTATAGTTTCTTTGTCTATTGTAGCTAATATTCCCTTGTCCTTGGTTTTGACCTTGGCCTTGGCCTTGTAAGTTTCCTTTATAGGGTGACCTATTTTATTGATAAGCTTGTTGTTGAGGTTGATATGAGGCTTGGTAGGGCCAATTAAAATATTTGTCCATCTTAACATTCACCATTTCATTTTCTAAGGATTGGAACATGCTCTTAATCTCTTAAAAGTTCTTTTGTTCTTTAGAATCATGAGATCCACTAGTGGAATCCTTTTCTTGATTAGGCAAAGGTATGGTAAAAATTTTGGGCATAGGAGGAATGACATAAAGGGGATGAATAAAAATAGGGGATAGTCGAATCTTAGGGAATAAAGGCATTGGTGGTTTATAAATTAGCTTACTATCTTGCACCAAATAATTTTCTGCACTGATTGCCACCTCAAATGCATTTAGTAATGTGTTCCCTCCCATAGACTAGATTATTACAAAAATGTAACTATTAAGGGATTTCAAATACTATAGGAAGGAAAGGTTAGGGGAGGCCTAATAGAGATTGATGAGTGTTGTTTAACTCTTCATTTTATCAATCTTTTAGATTAATCTCTATCAATCTAGGGCCAGTGTCTACAACTATTTGTAGTAAGGTTTATAGTAGTAGATCTATAAGTTGGTCTTGGGGGGAATTTTGATGATTCTAATATAAATTTTAATAATGAAATAAATCTTCTAAGATAATTACTTTACACACTTGCTTAAATAAGATACTACTGACTAATTTAATCCTTTACTTAAAATTGTAAATTCTAAATCTAATTCACACTTTTTTGGAAACTATAAATGTAAATCTAGTTCATGCTTTACTTAGAAATGTAGATTTAGCTCTTCATTCAGACTTCCTATAAAAATGTAATACTATTGAAATGTAAACCCATAATTTACTATTTTATGAATGACTTAAGATATGAAATGATTAAAGATACTATGATTATCTAATAATGGAAAATTGAATTAACATAAATATAAATACCGTACATAAATTCTTGGTTCCAAGGAGAGTGGGCCCTTTCTCTTCTTAGAGTTAGGAATGAAGTTTAATTAGTACTAAAAACTAGAGTGATTATATGTTAATTCATGAAAGCTAGAAAAATTACAATATTCTTGGAGTTTAAAATATATCTATCTTCATTATTATTTACTCTAGATGAAAATGTACATATTTATACTCATTCCCTAGACTAAAGATAGTATACTAAAAAATATAAATACTAATCAATTTGTTACTCCTCAAAGATAGGAGATTCAGATTGATTATAATCCTGGAGAATATAAAAATTATCATAAACTAGTTATACTATCCCTATAATAGTGTTAAGGTTCAAATATATAAATAAATATATCAAGACTAAATCCTTCAAAATAGGAGAAAATATTTTATTGATGTGATTCTAGATAAAATGATTATCCTTTACTAATGATCTACCTAAAAAATCTCTATCATCTTAGGCTTTAGATATACAAATTTCATAAGAATGGTTCTATAGAGTCCATATGAATTGATCTACATAGTCCATATATATGAGTTATTTAGTATTACCCAAGGCTAGAAGTCTGTAGGGTTTGTAGATAAAGACTGGTTGAGTTTGTAGATATCAGTTGAGTAGGTTTAGGAAACTAGAATCAAAATTGGAGCTTCTTTATCATACTATATTTTCCATCTTTTTTGTACATTCATCAAAACCAAAACACTAAAACATGTTATTTGTTAGGCATAAGTGACAAAGTAGTAATTCAATCTTTAGTTTGACATAAATGAGATAAAGTATTTATTTTCCATTATGTAGTCAACTAAAATTTTATGATTTACATAAGACTATATCCTTGGAAAGATGAAATAAAGGAAATACTATGTAAATAATGAGTCATATTTTGAGCTCATCATCTCCCCTAGGCTTTACCTTTTGCAAGTCACTTTTTCAAAACTTCATTTGCCTCCATAAACTTTGTTTCTATCTTCTAGACTTTGGCTGAGATCATAATAATCAAATTCATATTTTATATGATAATCTACATTATTGTTGAATCTTATTTGGGTCAGAGTCAGATCTTTCCAGACATCAAATTGTTCATCAGATTGTGGTGCCATGTTTTTCCATCCTAGAATTGGTATAACTAACAAGGGGGTTTTATCTCATTCTAATCCATATATTATCTCTATTTGAATTTAGTACTTCCATAATTTCCTCAATAATTACTTCAACTCTTCTTCTGCTCCATCTTACATTGTTAGGAGATATAACTTTACATCTCTTGAGAGAGACTGGTAATAAATCCCATCTCTTAACACTTGCTGCAACAACTGAATCAAAATTCTACCTTATGAAAATATCAAATGAGATGGTGTAATTATATAAGGCTTCTAAATAATTAATTTTGAAATAAACATTTTGGTAAACATATTTGATTTTTTATTTTATTAGATTGGGAATGGAAAAACATGGTCTTATGCATAATCCTATTGTCTTAACATGTATTGAATAATCTTCAATTTTCCTTTTCCATGCTAACTGATTTTTTAAAGTAAAATGGATTGCTTGTAATTAAAATTCTCTGCCATTAATATTAATTAAAAATTTATTATGATCATGGTCTCCTATTATTAAGTCATGTAAATATAATTAACAAAGGAGATATTGATTGTCAGGGCCATCACTATAAAATATTTCCAAAAATGTATAAGGATCTAGAATTTTGTACAGAAGCTAACAAGAGATTCTAAGGATCTACCAACTATAGAACTACTTAAAGAGAAATAATCTATATATAGGAGAAGGACTTCTAGAAGCTAAAAGAGCATCGACTAATTTGTAAGAATTATTCAAATCTTCTTCTAGAGTTTGAGTTCTGGACTCTAATATTTGTTTCTCATTTTGCAATTTCTCATTCACAACAACTAAATCCTTATTCTTCTATTTGATTGTCTAATATTATTCCTATGCTTGATAGAAATTACCTAATGGAGGAATAAATTGATGGCTTGTTTGACTCCCTTGATTCATAAATGTTTTAGAGGTGGAAGTGGATTGACTGAAATTTTGAGTGGTAGGAAAGATCTTAGGAAATTTCAATGATTGTTGTAATAGTTTGTTCTCTTTCTTAAGACTCTCTATAGATATCCATTGTTAAATCTCTTCTTCTTATTTTTATTCCATGATTTTTTTCAATTTATTAACTTTTGAATCATGATCCAAAGATATCACTTCTAATTTTTGCACTAACATGGAGTTAAGTTGATACTTACTATGAAGTTTTTTGACTATATGAGTAATGTCTATTGCTTATTTTTGGATCAGTGTTTGAGCCTTGGAAAGTTCCAATGTCAAATAAATCATAGGTACCTTTGGAATGGATGGTTTTCCTTCTTCAAATGTGTATGGAGATTTTCATTTATCTATTGGAACTTCAATTTTAACATTTTGTTCCTTTTTAATATTATACTTTCGATCTTCAGTTTCTATTGTGTTGACTAGAGGACTTCTTGAGTCATGAAGTGGTTGAATAATAGGAATAGATACATGTTTTTTCATAAGATTTATTGCATAAGTTCCTTGTTTTTCAATGTTTTTCTGATCTGAAGGTTGGGATAGTTGTCTAAGACTATCCAAAGTATCTTCTTCATCTTATTCATCTTTATCCAAGATCAATTTTCTTCTTCTTCTTTTGAGTCTTTGAGCTACACTTGATGGTTCATTTATTGTAATAATTAAATCTTTGGCCTTCTCATGCCCTATTGGAGTAGAGGCCCTTATATTAATTTCTTTATTTCTGGTAAAGGGACTAATTGTTCAATAGGTGCTTGAGGTTCTTGTGGGGCCTCTAAAATAATGGAGGTTTGAGCAACTTGAGATTTGGTAATCTTTCTTAAAGAAGGAGGAGTTTATTTTGAATCCATAGGCTATTTTTTATTTTGATTTATTTTCTTAGTGGATGGAATAGCTATAATGGATGGTCTTTATGACTAAGTTAAACCTGAATTCCTAGCTTCTTCTTGTATAGGTATGGCTGAAATTTGTCAAATATCTATATTTTCCCAGGCTTCCAAAACTTCTTTCCCTTGCTACAAGAAATGATGATAAATAATAAGGTGAATCATACCATGATGCCTAAGGGTAGACTTATGAGTGGTTATCATAGCTTGAGGGCCACCATATAGGTTATATGAGAGGTTAATTTTACACTCAAGGTTTTCTCTCCCATATTTCATATGTATCAAAATTTTCATAGCTTCTCCACCTAAAAGGCTAAATTAACCCTTAAAATTTATGTATTTGATTACCCAAAATGCTATAGACTACCATGGCTCTAGAAGTGAATCTCTATGGATAAATTTAGCCTTTCCTTTTAGATTAAAAAAACACACAGTTCCAGTTATTTTATTACCATTGAATTGAGCAATAAGATCATTGAATAGAACTCTCCCTATTACTTTCATTCCTATCTCTGGGATTTCTATGATTTTGCTAATAACTTGACTAGAAACTAAAATTAATATGTGTTCAATAATGAAAAAATTAGGGGTAACATTTTTTAAAAATTCTCTTACTAGTGTTTCATGAAAGCCTTAGAATTTTTGAATAAAGGGAAGCCAACCTTTTACCTCCAATGCTGCTACAGAAGCCCTGCCACTGAGAAATTTGGTGGGTGTCTTTGGATCTGATTGTGTCTTATATCCTATTCTACCTTGGATGGATACTAATCAAATTACTATGAATGGTCATAGAATTTTAACAAATTAAAACTAAGGTTTACATTGATTTTTTTGAGAAATTCACAAAAGAAGGTTTTTGATGTACTTCATAGGGATTGGTAATTTTGGTAGACACATAAGGAGTTAACTTCCCACATGTTGACAGAAATATAATCATAAATTTTGGATTCACTTGATGTCTATGGAGTGGAAATTCTAACTGCTCAGGTGAAATAATCATAAATGTGGTCATTTGAATGATGGATTTACATGGTGACATTTAATGGCTCACATGGAAGGAAAAATTAGTTATACCAGCATCAAAGAATTTATATATTTAATCAATTAATGATTAAAACACATTTTATTTTAAATATTTCCATGGATTTTTTCATGAGGTTCCATGATAATGATAATGATGCAATTAATTGCATGCAATTGTTCACTGTGACACATATCTCGTTGATACCCTATTCTATTTATCCACTATTTTATTCCTCTATTTAAGGATTCCATGATTATCTCATCATATATTCCATCTCTATAGGATCAATCTTATTTAAATAAAAAACTTTTAATTTACTAAACATGAATAAATAAAACTTATCACTCACTTATTTATACCTTAGATTGAGTTCTTTCTCTGCCATTTATCTTGCACAAGTAGAGTAACATGAATTAGTTATCATAGTTCAAAGAAATAAATATTTTAGTTTTATTAATTATGGAAACCAATTAGGATTAGCTAATCAGATTCCCTATTTTTTAGTTTTTACCCCTTGTTCCAGCATTATTATTTTTCTAACCAAGGCCCTTTATGTAATGCATGGCCAACCAACAAGTTAGTTTTCCAACCATGAATTATTAATAGTGTCCTTACATAGGATTTTCACTATTTTTTTTTCAATCATTATGGTAACAACTCCCTAGAAGAAATAATTTCCTCCAGAAAATCTACTTGGTGTCTCATATTTTGTACAAAGTCCCCTTTATTGAGAGGTTTTTGATAAAGTTTCAATAGATGACCATTGACCAAAAGAGTCCTTCTAGTGTCATCAATGAGAATTAATTTTATTGAAACATTTTCAAAAAATTATTCTATTTGATAAGGTCCAAGCCACCTTGTCTATAGTTTTCCTTTGAACTATTGAAATTTAGAGTCAAATAATAGTGCCCAATATCCTTTTTAAAACTTTCATTGTTTGATATGTAAATCATGCCAAATTTTCCTCTAATTCTACACCAATTTAGTTATCTATAATTCTTCCATTCTCATTTTATTGAGTTGATTGAGTTTCATGAGTCTCTCCTCTTATGCTATCTAATTGAATTACCACCTCCAATGTTATCTTCAATGTTTGTAATTTAAATTAAATAGAAAATATAGCTTTCTTACCATAAACTAGTTGATATGGTGAGAAGCCAGTAGTTTTTTTCCAAGTGGTATTATAATTCTAAACTACTTCTATACTTTGTCTACCCAATCCTTTTGGCTAGTACTAGCAATCTTTGTTAAAATAATATCTAATTCTTTATTTATAACTTCAACCTATCCATTGGCTTGTGGATAGTATGGATAAGACTTTATATGCTAAGTTTGATACAATTTCATGAAGTATTCTATCATTTTGGACATGAACTAAGGTCCTTGTTCTAAAAATATTTATTTTGGAGCATCAAATCTTTACATAATCTTGAAGTACAAGAATTACCATAGATTCTTTCTAAGCATGAGTTAGAAATTCTACTTCTACCCATTTGGTGACATAGTCTATGTAGAATAACATATATTCTTTTCCTCTGGAAGGAGGATCTATAGGTCCAATAAAATCAATTTCCCATTTCTCAAATGGTTCTAGAACTAGTTGAGGATGGAGAGGCATTTTAGCTGAAAGAGTGGGTTGCCTAGTTCTCTGGCATGCATCACAATGTCTGATATACTTATTCACTTTTCTATGAATATGAGGCCAATAGTAACCTACTCCAAGTATTTTATTTATTATTCTATGGGTTGAGTAATTTCTTCCTCCTAATTCATCTTGATATCATATGCTTCATTGTTTGTCACACACCTATGAAACACATGATCAGGTCAAAGTTTAAATAATATTCCATTAATCCATTTAGAATAAATTTATTTAATTAATAGTTTCCTTTCTTTATTTGAAAAATGTGGAGGAAACTTCCCTATAGTAAGATAATTAACAATATCAATAAACTATGGAGAATATGCTAAAATTGCAAACAATTATTCATCTAAAAAGTCATCCTCTACTGGTTCTTCTCCTCAAATATTCACTCTAGACAAGAAATAAAAAACCATGTTAAACTTTCATGGTTTATTTATAATATTAATATCAAATTCCTATAGGAGTAACAAACATCTGATAATCCTTCCTCCCACTATTGGTTTGTTCGTAAGATACCTAATGGTTAAATGATCTATGTAGATAAAGAATTTATATCATGTTATGTAATGTCCAAATTTATTTATTGCATACACTATAACAAGGAAGTATTTTTAGTTTTAGTGTAATTTCTTTCAGTAGGAGTCATGTTTTTTATGATGTAATAAATGGAATATATATGATCATTTTCATCTTTCCATCCCAGGACTGTACTCATTTCTATGTTGGAAGCATCTGTGTATATGTGAAAAGGTTGTGTCCAATCTAGACCTCTTAATACTAGAGTAGTACTAAGTTTTGCCTTGATGGTTTCAAAGGTTTGTTGACAATCATCATTCCATATAAAATTTCTATCCTTTGTAAAAAGTACAAACATTAGAGCAACTATTTTATTGAAGTTATCTATGAAGCATCTATAATAACTAGAATGATCCGAGAAACTCTTTACTTTTATTTGTGTATGTGGAATATGTAAGTTGGAAATAATCTTAATTTTCTTTGGGTCTACCTAAATACCTTTTATTGAAATGTGATGTCCTAGCACTATTCCCTAATCCATCATTAACAAGAATTTTTCATGGCTTAATGATAGGTGATGTTACTCACATCTTGTCAAAACTCTTTCCAAATTGGTAAGGGCTTGCTGATAGGTTTATCTATGGACAATGAAATCATCCATGTAGACTTATACACAATCATTTATGAGGTCAGAGAGTATTGCCAAAAATTCTCTTTGAAAGGTTGATAGAGCATTACAAAGGCCAAATGGAAGCACTTGGTAGGCAAAGGTTCCCTAAGGTCAGGTGAATATGGTTTTGTCTTGATCCTTAGATGAAACTATGATTTTTCTATATCCAATAAATCCATCCAAAAAAGAGAAATATTTATTTCCTGCTAAGTTATCAAGAACTTGATCAATGAAAGGCAAGGGAAAATAGTCTCTCAAGGTTGCCCTATTTAATTCCCTATAATCTACACATACTCTCCACTTCCCATTATTTTTTGGAAAAATCACCAATGGTGAAACCCACTAGCTATCTAAGATGGGGTAAATGAATCCCACATCTAATAAACTTTTAATTTCTGTTTTCATTATATCTTTTAATGTTGGGTTTATTCTCCTTTGTGGTTATCACACTAGTTTGATAGATTCTATGTAAATGTAATGTTTACATACATTGGGGTTAATTCATTTCATGTCATTATAATCCCAATCAAAATCCTTAGTATGTCATTCTAGGACTTCAAAAATTTGTACTTCCTCATCATTGGCTAACCAACTATTGATATTTAAAGTCTTTTCAGGAAATATCATAAGAGGTTTTGTGTCTAGGTGATTAGATTCTACCTATTTGAATTCATTTATTAGTTAATTTAGAGGACATGGATGAGGGAATATCATATGGAATGTTGATACATTTGTGACAAATCCTTCTCTAGGAAGAAGAGCTCTTGTTAATGGGTAATGAAATACATTAGAAAATTGTGTTTGTTGTTATTTTACCCAGTTCCATATGCTTGATTAAATCAACCTATGATCATATGATCAATAGGTAATATAAGATTAAGGAAACATATCTTAGAGGAGATTATATATTCTATCCTAGCAAAGTCCATATTTTTTTAAGTCTATAAATTCTATTCTGGTAGAATCCATAGTTTCTATAGAGTCTATAGATTCTACTAAATCCTCATATTCCTCAGACTCTAGAATAATGTCTTTAATACATTAGTTTAAATTTTTTTTAACTGTGATCTTGGATAATGGTGAAATATCATTTGGTTTTTATCTAATTTGTCTACCCAAAGATTTTCTATGTTTTTCACTAATGGTTTTGTAGGAAGATACAAAGAAATTCATTTGGATTTTAAACCATTGGAAATGATCATATCTCTTGACCTAAAATCAATCAGTGCTACAATAGTATCTAACCATGATATTCATAATATTAGAGGATATTCCAAATTATTTATTTTAGGTTGTAACACCATAAAACCAATAGGATATTCCCAAGACTCAGTAAGTAATGCAACATTTTCTATGGTTACTTTTGGTTTGGTTACAAACTGGTTTACCATTTAGAGAATGGTAGATGTAGGTTACAATTATGTGATGGATAGTGTTTGAAGAGTGTCAATAGTCATGATATTAATTTTTGACCCTAAGTCTAATAAGACATTAAGAATTTCCTTTCCTCTTATTGTAAATGTGATGATTAGATTCCTTGGATCTACATATTTGGGTATTAACAATTTTCCTGCTAATAGATCAACAACTTTGCCATCAACATGTATGGTTCTTGGGTACTATTTTTACCTTCCAAGTGTTTTGACACACAAAGTATTGATGATTCTAT
This sequence comes from Torreya grandis, assembly GCA_037957365.1. Taxonomy (NCBI): domain Eukaryota; kingdom Viridiplantae; phylum Streptophyta; class Pinopsida; order Cupressales; family Taxaceae; genus Torreya; species Torreya grandis. Next base: position 2,329,011 of record JARHVA010000766.1, on the reverse strand, counting down.
TTAGTTCAATAATGTCCCTAATATCTTGTAATAGTGGTATCTCAATGTTAATTTTTTACAAATCATGGACCAAATCTAATTCATGTTTGATTTCAATCTCTTTCAATCTTTCATGAAAAGGGGTTATTGGTGTATTGATATTTTTCTTAGATTTTTTAGGACCTTCATTAGTTTTGTCTTCCTTATTTTTTGGTTTAGGCAATTGTGTTTTATCTTTTTCATTAGATATCTTTAAAATGAGAATTGGAGGCTCTCTTATAATTTTCCTTGATCTTAATTATATATTAGAACAATCAGTGGCCCCTACATTGATAGTTTCTCCTTGTTCATTGACATAAATGGGTGTTTATGGTTTATTATTTAGATTTATTATGGGCAACATAGGTATTTGGGATTGATTAACTTATTTTGGCTATTAAGTGATAGGGTGGAATTATGGTTTATTGTTGGGGTTTCCTTCTTGGTTGATTATATTGTTGATGAGGAGTCCATTATGGATTACATTATGGATGAGGTTGTTTTTGTGGTACTCGAGGTTGTTTCTGTGGTACTCATGGCTGTTGTGGCAACATCCATGGTTGAGGGGATACCCAATCTTGTCCAAGTCATGACATTTGGGTTAGTGGCATTTGATTTTGACCCCACATTCATGGAGGTGTTTGAACATTCCATGGGGATATCCATGGATTAGATAAATTTCTTACACAAAATTGTCCTTGATTCTAATTTTTTGGAGGAAAATTTTGTCCTTGAACATAGTTTAATTCTTCAATAGATTGAGCATTTTATTTTATCTAGTTTTTTAGAGTAGGTAAAGGATTACAATGGTTTGTGTCATGGTATGTTCCCTCACAAATTCCACAAGAAGAAATATTTGTTTCATCTAAAGGATAATCCCAGAGAGCATGTTTCAATCTACACTTAGGATAGTAAATGGATAATGGCTCTATTGTATTAGCTTTAGATTTAAGACAATCTGATATACTATTTAGTGTGACTAAAATATCAATTTTTAGATTATCAAATTCTTCCATTAACTTGCCCAAGTCATTAGATTTTCACAACCTTCTTTTTCTCATTCTTAGTTTTTTCTAGGATAAATTAGTATAGAGTTTTGATATCTAATGAAAGGCTAGTTTGTTTATATCTCCCCCAGCCATTAAGTTTAATGCATCTCTAATGTCTTCATCTAATCCTTTGAGGAAAAAAAATTTTAGGACTTCCTCGGTAAGTGGATAACTAATTTGTTTATGTGTGAATTAAAATATGTCCAAATAATCCTCTAAGGATTAATCTTCATTTTGTTTAATTTAGAGAATTATTCCTTTCTTTCTCTCATCTTACAATAATAATATTTTTTCAAATATTTATTTTCCATATCTGCCCATGTATGGATGGAGTTGCCTGGTAGACCCATGAACCATCTCATGGCTCAATCCTTGATTGTTGATGGAAAAAAAATTAGTTTTTGATTATCTGATGTGTATTCATAAGTTTGACAGAAAACTTTAAATTTAAACAAAAACTAATCATGATCTTCAGTGGATCATCCCAAAAATTTGGGAAAATTTTTAGGAAAAATGTTCTTCATGGTGGTTTGATCATTAGGATCTACAATAATTGGAAAGGAAAAAGTCTTTCCTAGTTGTACAACCCATCGTTCTTGTTGGTCACCCATATCTTCTTCATTTGATGTGTCTTCAACACTAGGATTAGTTATCTAGTGAATGTTGGTATGTGTTCTTGAGGGTTGTTCAAATTCTTCAAAACTCTTTTCAATTATGTCCCATTCAAATGCTTCTTTTAAATATTTCACAACCTCAAGATATTCTCTCCCTATACATGGATAATCTAAATGTACTCTTCCTATAGGACTTACTTATGACAAGGTCCTAGTCCCAAATAGGATTTTAGAAGACTCATGAAGATGTGATTTAATATCTTGTTTTAAAATCTTAGCTAAAGATGGTGATGGACTTTCATCTCTGAATTTTGGGGTAGGACTTTCAAATCGAGATGTTGAAGGACTTTTTGTTATTGGTTTTGGAGGAAATTTTGAAATAAATCATCCTTTTGAGTCTCTTGGTCAGAACATAAATTGATTTATCTTTTATGATTTTAATGGTTTTTTATATAGATCAATAATTTTTACCTTACTAACATCTTAGATTCCTTGACAACAGTACCAAGAATGATGAGGGTCATTTAACTCTTCATTTAATCTTTTTTTTAGATTGATGTCTATCAAACTAGGTCTGATGTCTAAAGCTATCTATAGTAAGGTTTATGGTATTATATCTATAATTTGGTCTTGGAGGGAATTTTCATGATTCTAATCTAACTTTTACTAATGAAATAATTCTTCTAAACTAATTACTTCACACACTTACTAAAAGAAGAGACTACTGACTAATTCAATCCTTTGGTTTGCAATTAAAGCACACTTTTACACTTGCTTGAAAATATAAATTCTAAATAAAATTTACACTCACTAAAAATGTACATGTAAATCTGATTCATACTTTGCTAGAAACTGTAAATGTAAATCTAATTCACACTTTGCTTACAAATGTAGATTTAACTCTTCATTCACACTTGCTATAAAAATGAAATACTATTAAAATGTAAACCCAAAATTTACTATTTTATGAATGAATTAAGATATTCAATGATTGAAGATACTAAGAATATATAATAATGTAAAATTGATTTAACATAAATATAAATACCATAAAAAATTTCTTAGTTCCAAAGAGAGTGGGCCCTTACTCTTCTTAGAGTCAAGAATGAAGTTTACTCAGTACTAAAAACTAGAATAATTATACATTAATTTATGAAAACTGAAAAATTTACAATATTCTTGGAGTTGAAAATATATTTATCTTCATTATTATTTACTCCAAATGAAAATGTACATATTTATACTAATTCCCGTGATTAAATATAGTATATTAAAAAATAAAATTACTAATCAATTTGTTGTTCCCCAAAGATAAGAGATTGAAATTGATTATAATCGTGTAGAATCCAACTATTATCATAAAATAGTTATACTATCCCTATAATAGTTTTAAGGTCTAAATATATACAAAATATATCAAGATTAAATACTTCAAAATAGGAGAAAATATTTTATTGATGTGATTTTATCTGGAATGATTATCTTTTAATATCGATCTACCTACAAAATCTCCAGCATCTTGGGCTTTAGACCTATAGAGTTTATAGGAATGGCTCTATAAAGTCCATAGAAATGGATCTATAGAGTCTATAGGAATGGACTTGTAGAGTCTATAGATATGAGTTATTTAGTATTACCGAAGGTTAGAAATTTGTAGGGTCCATAGATAAAGACTGATTGAATTCATAGATATCAATTGAGTAGGTTTGTAGCTTTAGGAAAACTACAATAAAAACTAGAGCTTCTTTATCATACTATATTATCCATCTTTTTTGTACATTCTTCAAAACTAAAACACTAAAACATTATTTTTATTAGGTGTAAATGACAAGGTATTAATTCAATCTTTAGTTTGACATAAATAAGATGAAGTATTTATTTTCCATACTACAATCAACTAAAAGTTAATGATTTACATAAGATTATATCCTTAAAGAGATGAAATAAAGGAATACTATGTAAATAATGATCCATATTTTGAGCTCATCAGACACTAGGATTGTTATGCCCTTAACCATTGGTGTGTCTAAGGATATGTGTGGCTAACTTGTGGATTACATACCTCTTTTATTTACTTGTTACATTTCTCTATGTTCATAGATAGATCGGCATATGGAATATCCTTGGCTAAGTAGACAATATATAGGAGGTAGTGGTTAGTCTTTAATCATCATGTGAAGTGTTTTGCTATTAGTGAATTATTTTGGAGGTTAATCCCTCAAAGTGGCTTTGTTATATTATCGAGTATTCTATTATACTATAAATTATTTTTGTGTAATCTCTCATATTTTCTTATTCAATGCAAATTTAAAATCATTATGTGTAAATATCTAAGTAATTTCATTACAAGTGGTATCAGAGCTTCAATTAAGGAAAGTTTTGTATGCCATTTTTTTTGGATATGGTGAGGCATGGCTTTTGTGAGCAATGAAAGTGAAAAAACACAACTTGTAATTTGAGAAGAATTAATTTTTTCTGTCAGCACAATATTGCTCAAACACTTTTTTGAAAAAATATTAAAAAAAGAGTGTATATTTTTGTTCCCCTTACACACTTACAGTCATTAGATTCATCTTGATGAGATGATCACAATGGTATATTCTATTGGTACACTTTTTTGGTATCAAAAATTTTAATCTAGTGAACAAAAGTAATCATTACATTCATCTTGACAAGGTGATCATAATGGTACCATTTCTTGGTATACTTTTTTTCTTGAGGTCAAAACCCTCCTAGGGTTTGTTTATGGTAGGTCCTTTAACTTAGGGAAGAAAAGGGGAACCAAAAAATCCTAAGACTCCTTCTATTGATGATATGTAATCTAGAAATTCAAATCTAGTGATTTATCAACTTCAAGAGGACATAGAAAACTTAGGGAGGCATGATGAACTTGTTACAATCCAATCTAATGTTTTAGGGATGCATAGAAAGATTAATGGAGTTCACAGTGAATTTTAGTATTTCACTACATAATTGGCTGACCTCACATCTCAATTTTATCCAAACAACCCTCCCCTTTAGCATTCAACTCCTCCTCTCAACAACTCCCATGTTGTTATGAAACTGATGTTGCCAAAAGTGGCCATGCATAAGTTTTATGGTAAGGATCCTCTCACTTGGATTAACCAAATTGAGAATTTATTTGAGTTGCATCAAACCCTTAGTTCTCAAAGTGTAATGGTGGCATCCCTGTATATGGAACCTGAGCAATTCATTTGGTATCATTGGTTATGTGCTCAAAATAAAAATAATGGTGCTCCTATTACATGGACTATTTTTACTAAGGAGTTGATAGCTTATTATCAAAATAATGTCTCTAAGAACTATTCTAGCTAATTAGCTAAGCTATGGCAAAAAAGACTTATGAAGGATTATATCTATCAATTTCAAAATCTTTCTTTATGGCTAGAAAATATCACTAAGAGAAATTTGATAGATTTTATTTTTGGGTGGCCTTAAGGATAGAATCCAATATAAGGTTTGAATTTTTAAAAATAGATGGTCAAAAGGAAATATTTCACTACTAGTCATGATCACAACTTTCCATCACCATCATTTCCATAGATCACCAAATTAACACAATGAAAAATTGAGGAAAGGTGAGCCAAAGGGTTGTGTTATGGTTGTGATAGCAAATGGAGCAAAGACAATCATTATGATAAAAAGAATCTATTTTACATTGAAGGTGCCAATGATGATGAAGATGATGTGGAAGTACATGATGTGGATGCAAAATTTCATGAGGAGGAATTTGAAGATTCTCAGCTTACTATTTCATGCCATGCCCTATCAGGTATTAGTACTTCCCAACCTCTTAAGGTGATGGGTTTCCTTAAGAAACAAAAGTTCACTATCTGGATTGATTCTGGGAGCACACACAACTTCATCCATAGTAAGTTGGCTGCCCATTTGAATTATTTCATTTATCCAGCTCTAGAATTTTAGGTTAAGATTGTATGTGGTGGTACTATCAAGTATTCAAGAAAATTTCATAGTATTAAGTTGGCCATGGGAGACTACTTATTGGATTCTCCTATGTTTTCTATTCTGATGGGTGGAGATGATATTGCTTTGAGAGTCTAGTGGTTCACCACTTTGGGCACTATTAAGATGATTTTTTTAGTAATTATTCATGCATTTTCATTCTGAATAAAGGATATTTGAGCTAAGAGGATTAAAGGCTAAATCTCTCTAGCTTGTTAACTCCCATCAAATGATAAATATTCTCTCTAAGGGTGCTAAGGGATTTGTAGCTCACTTTTTTCATATGGAAGTATAACCAACTTATCCATCTCCACCTCTTGATCTATAACAAATAATTGATGCTCATTCCATTATTTTGGGATAAATGCCAAAAGACCTTCCACCTAGATGCATGCATGATCATGCTATCACACTTATTATTGGTAGTACAACACCGAACATCAAGCCATATAAGTATCTCTATGCCCAAACAAGTGAAATTGAAAATATGGTACAAGAGATGTTGGATGCAGGAATCATTCACCATATCCAAAGTGAATACTCTTCACTAGTTGTCATGGTGAGAAAGAAAGATGACACTTGGAGGATGTGCCCTGACTATAGATAACTCAACAAGTACACTATCAAAGATAAGTTTCTAATTCCTATCATTAATGATTTTATAGATAAATTGAATGGTGTTATTTATTTTACCAAGTTAGATCTACATTTTGGGTATCATCAAATTAGGATCCATGATGAAGACATACCCAAAACCACTTTTAGGACTCATGAGGGCCATTATGAGTTTTTAGTTATGACTTTTGGCCTAATAAATACACAATATACTTTTCAGAGTTTGATGAATACTTCTTTTAAGCTATTTTTGAGGAAATTTATTTTGGTATTCTTTAATGATATCCTCATTTATAGTAAAAATTGGGCAGACCATTTGCAACATGTGAAACAGGTACTTTCTATTTTAGAGCAAAATCAATTGTATGCCAAACCTTATAAATGTACTTTTGCATCTAGTGAGGTTGAATATTTGGGGCATTTGGTGTCTTATGAAGGAGTGAAAGTGGATCCTAAAAAAATCCAAGCAATGGTGGACTAGCCAATTCCTAAGACACTCAAGCAACTTCGGGGATTTTTTAGGCTTATTGGTTACTATCATAGATTTGTCAAAAATTAGGGTAGTATTGCAGCTCCACTTACCTATTTGTTAAATAAACACTCCTTTTAGTGGATTGATGTAGCTACCCAAGCATTTAAATAATTAAAATTGACTATGTGCACTACTCTAGTATTGGCCACTCCTAATTTTTCTAAGACTTTTGTGGTTGAATATGATTCATCTAGGTATGGTATAGGTGTTGTACTCATGTAAGAATGTAGACCACTAGCATTTGAAGTAGTCAACTCAAGGGTAAAAATTAGCACAAGCCCATCTATGAGGAGGAAATGATAGCCATTTTTCATGAACTCAAATAATGGAAACCTTACTTGATGGATCATAACTTTTAGGTAAAAACTAATCATGATAGTCTTAAATATTTTTTAGAACAAAGGATGTCATCTAAAAAATAATAAAAATGGGTAACTAAGATGCTAGGCTATGATTTTGAAATAGTCTAGAAAAGAGGCAAGGATAATATGGTGGTAGATGTACTATCTAGAAAATATGAATTAGTTGAGGCATTGTTATGTGCCATAACCATTTTACAGGTAGATTGGCTAGAGGAAGCATGATCAAAATGGGAACACGATAGTACTACTCATGATTTGATTTAGAATCTTTAGCAGGGTTTAGATGGATTTGAAAAACTCACATGGAAAGGTAATGCATTATGGTACAAAAATAGATTGTACCTATGTAAGAATTCTCTTCTTAAACAAAAAATCCTTCAAGATCTTCATGCAACTCTAGTTGGGGGTCATTCAAGATTTTTGAAAACCTATCATAGGATTAAGCAAGATTTTTTTTGGGAAGGTCTCAAGGGGGATGTCTATGAATATGTGGTTTAATGTATGATCTGTCAACAAAATAAAGGTGAAACCATTAAAACTCTAGGTCTTTTATATCCTTTATGTATCCCTAGATAGCATTGGGAAGAGGTATCTATGGATTTCATTACAAGGTTACCAATATATAATGGTCAAAATTTTATCATGGTTATTGTAGATCATCTCAATAACTATGCTTATTTTTTTTCATTATCCTAGCAATTTGTTTCTAGTACAATAGGTTCTACTTTTCTCAATATAGTATAGAAACTACATGGGACCCCTAAGATCATTCTTAGAGATAAAGATCCCATTTTTACTAGTAATTTTTGTATTGATTTATTTACATGTTTAGGCATTCTATTGGCTCATAGTTCATCTTATCATCCTCAATTTGATGTAAAATCTAAGGTCATCAAAAAATGTCTACAAGGATATCTCCATTTTTTTGTTTCGAATAAATAGGATAAATTGGTTCATTAGCTGCCACTTGTTGAATGGTGGTATAATACCTTTATTCATAGTTCTTCTAAAATGTCTCCTTTTGTGGCACTATATGGATACCAACCACTATCCATCACTTAAACCTTGAAGTTACATCCTAAGATTTGTGTATTTGAATAACATATTCACTATCAATAAGAGGTCCTTACAAGTTTACTTGAAAATTTAACTATGGCCTAGAATCACATGAAGTAATAAGCAGATCAACATAGAAGTGAGAGGCATTTGGACATTGGGGATTGGGTATTTTTTCACTTATATCCAAATGAATAAATGTCATTGAAGAAACAAAAAAAGGATAACAAGCTATCCCCTAAGTATTATGGGCCTTATCACATCTTGCAAAAAATTGGCAGTGTGGTCTACAAGTTAGATTTTCCTTCATCCACTCGTATAAATCCAATATTTCATGTCTCATGCCTAAATAAAGTCATTTAACATAGATTTTCCATTAAAATATAATTACCATAATTGGATGAGGAAGGTAGAGTTATCTTGATCTTGAGGCAATCCTTCAATAATGCACCAAACAACTATGTTCTAGAGCAATTATAGAATACCTGATCAAATGGAAGAACTGCCATGTGAAGATGCCACGTAGGAGGATAAAACATTTGTGAAGCAGGATCCAAAGTTGCTACAACATTGAGGACAAAAAAATTTTGAAGGGGAAGGGATTTTTATTCCCTTAACCATTGGTGTGTTTAGGGATATGTGTGGCTGACTTGTGGCTTACATACCTCTTTTATTTATTTATTACATTTTTCTATGCTCTTAGATAGGTCAGCCTATGGAATAACCTTGGATAAGTATAATATATATAGTAGGAAGTGGTTAGTCTTTAATCATCATGTTAATTATTATATTATTAGTGAATTTTTGTGGAGGTTTCCCCCTTGAAGTGGCTTTGTTATATAATCTAATATTTTGTTTTGCTATCAATTATCACTATGTAATCTCTCATATTTTATTATTGTATGCAATATAAAATCATTCTATGTGAATATATAAGTAATTTAATTATAGGTGTTTTGTCGCAAGTATTTTAGAACCTTGTATTGAAGTCTTGCATAACTTCATGAGTGGCTCTTTTTATTGTGGTTAATTACTTTGCAAGTGACAAATGGTCACTTTTGTCTTCAAATATGTTACACAATGCATCCCCTAATTGGTCCCATGATGTAATATATTTATCATCAAGTCTTGTATACCAATATAAGGCTTTAAATTTTGAATATATGGCTAATAACCTAATTTATACATTTTCCTCATTAATAACATGAATGTTACAGAAGTTGGCTATATCTATGAGGTGTTCAGAAGGGGTTGTAGCTTGGAATCTAGTGAAATAAGGGAAAATTTTAAGATATATTATTGGAATATGATCATATTTATGGAGGTCTAAAGAACTTTGGCCATTAAAATCCATAAAGGAGAAAAATCTAGGGGCTGCCATGGCTATGAAAGGGTTTAACAAACATCTTCTTAAATGGGTAGGCTTTAAAATTGACTTAAGGACAATTTGCCTTTATATGTGTGTGTATTATCAAACCTTAACCTTTTGACTAAATATAAAGTAAATTCATGTAGTCACTTCTATACTTCTAAAATATTGAATCTTATTTTGGAGTCGTCAGATGTTGTTGCTTGGAAGCTATAACTATTATAAATTGATCAAACTAGCATCAAACATTGACAAATCTTATTTTAAATATGTCCTACCAAGCATGCCAAAAACTATTTTAGTGTCAATTTCCACCCTTGGAGAGGGTTATTCAATCCATTTCAAATTTAGTTATAGTATGGTAATAACCCCAAGTTGTGGGTCACCTATGGTGGGGTTGAACCTATAGAGAAGGTTGAATTCATCTTCATGGATCACCTATTCTAATGTTTGCACTAAAAAAAGGGTTAGATAAGGGGTCAAGGGCTCCTAATAATTTTAAAAAGGTGATGAACCAAATTACATGAGAACTCACACAAGCATGAAATATACATTGAAGAAGCATAAGATAACACTAGCTCACACAATATCAAAATCAAGCTAATTGCATAAGTATTTCATACACTAGGTTCAAAAAGCAATGAATGAAGCTAGGATGAGTTTTAAGACTCACACAAATCTTAAATTAATGGTATAAATAACATAAATTTATACCTAAAATAAACTATAAAGCACCCTAAAATAGTCAAAAAAGAAGGATAATGGTCATGGAAGATTCTCCTTCACAATGCCATCATGCACGAGCTTACTAAACATAGTTGAAAAATAAAGAGATAGGTAAAGGAAATATTTATTATCTTATAGAAGTATTTCATTCAAGTTTTGATAGGGTCTATGCTTATAAAATGAGAGCCTCAACTCTACCAAAATTGAGAGAGAGCTCCTATCAAAAGTGAGAGTCTTTTTTTTCTAAAAACTAAGATAGAGATTACAAAATTGAAAGAAATGGGTAATATATGAGAAAGGAAGAGAAAAGAAGAAGCATGAGTATAAAATTCATTAATTGAGCTATCACCTTCAATGAATTTTCCACCACCTTTTTGATCAAATTAACAACAATTTTTTATTAACAATTTAACTTTTATTTATCCCAATAGCCCCCAAATATTCTCATTAGCTGAGAAAAATGCACTAGGACACAATAGTTACCAAAGGTGGTGAGTCATAATCCAATTTACTAAGGAAAACCCTTAGTTACCTTGAATTTCTTTTAAATGTTATAGTTGCTTTATCTAACCACTAGATCTCCATCTTGAGACACTACACCATCTCCACTTACTTCATTATGAGGGTAAGGTCATTATATCCATATAATTGATAGAGCCATGCCTAAGTCTACTTTTAGTGTCTACAAGTACATATTTGTCAAAAATATGACCATTTCAATAGTCAAGACACTTCTCCATGATTACATATTTTCCCCTAGTCCATTTGAGCATAGGTCTCTATCAAAGATTGAAAACCAATCTAACTTATTGGTTTCCATATAGCTATTATATATCAATAAAAATAATATGGGCTTCATAGCCTCATTATTTATATTATTTTAGTCTAAATATACCCATTCTACCTTTGAACCTTGTAGGAACTAAGGACTCATTGTATGCTTAAATATATAAATAAAAATGAACACATATTAGGGATTAATACTACAACTCCAGAAGATGTACCCTGTATGTTTGAAATCTTTTAACAAGAGGTTCATAGTAAGATTTGATGGTGTCAGAGATTTTTTTTAAACTCCTTGACTGTATGACTATGTCCCATGTTTAATGGATGCTCTATTAAGCTCCAATAGTGACATATGCTTCCAAAAAATCTGCTCTAGTTCATCTTAGATCATGTTTCAACCTCTAGTCGAGGTCTCAAAACCTCAACCTTTAATATTGGTCAATGATCTTGATCTAGGCTTTCATGATTATAGCATCTTTGGCATTTATTATTGACCATTGGTCTTAATCTGGGCATCCCATATTATGCCACCTATTATCTCCACATTTGTTCTAAAATATCTTACTAACCTTTTGACCTCGTGCACATTATCCATCTCTCATTTATTATTAAATATGATCCATAGATCTCATGATGGATTATTGTGGCTGAAACACTTGTCACTTGTGTATTCACCTTAGAGATCCTTTAACCTTTTGACTTCTTTCTCACCATTGATCTGATCTATATGAGTGAATGTGTATCATTAATCTACTTGGACTCATTGACTTTGTTAGTTGATGCATACCATTGGATCTTTATCAATACACCTGATATCTTTCCACTTGTTAGTTTCTCACTTATGTTGACCTTTTGACTTCTTGCTCACTATTCACTACTTTACATGATCAAATACATGCCATTAGATCTTTGGTACCCACTAACATCTATCAGATTAACCCTCACGATTAGATATTGACCTTAGCTCCTAAGATTTGAAAACTTGTGACTCTTGCATTAAACCTTGGGATTTTTAAACTCAAATGGCTACTTTACAAATCTTAAACTTGATGTCCCCATGCACATTTCATTCTACAAGTCTATCTTTAAAGCTTTATAACTTGAGATTGATGACTCATCAAGTTATGATATCTGTAGAGGATGATTTAGACATGATTAAATTCATGTCCATGTGGTCTTTTGGCCTTGAGAGGATTTTAAAGAATACTTATTAAATATATAATCAAGCTTACCAGTCCATTTTTGCATGATGTTCTCATGATGGTATAGTTATTTTAGACTTGTAGTTAAACTATTATCTCTTTTATAAGGCTCTAATATACTTATAAGACTTTTTTCAAATTTATCCATGCTCTTGAATGCTTGAATCACTATGAAAACCTACTAGTCTTCTTCATTTTGCAATCTTAGACCTATTTCAAGACCCACTTCTCAAAGATCACCAAAGCACACTTTAATTTACTTAAAGTGTTTCAAAATATTTGCAAGTGACATTTGATATTTGGAACACTCATTCCATCTAGAACTCTATTCATATATTCAAACCATTTTTGGGAAAAATATTCTTATCTAGGCTAAATTTGGCCAACAAGTCCAAAAAATGGGGATGGTTTCAACACATTATTAGCTTATTTAATGAAACTAGTGATTGTTCATATCTTATCCAATCCTAAAAGGTCATTTCATGGCACCTTCCACCTATATTCCACATATGTGGGACTATAGAATCAATGAAAATACAAGATGCCCACTCTCTATAGACTGCAAGCAAAGTTCCATTGGTGAAAAGTGATGTTTAATGCATATGTTTGATAATAAATAGTGGTTTGAGGTGTGTTTATGAATCCTTAATGTTTTTAATGTATTTTTTCATCCTTATTATAGGTTAAATGGTCATGTGGATCACAACCACCACATGATATCACCTCCAACTAAGACTATATGCATGTTTTAGTTTCATTGCAAAGAAGGATAGTGTGTTTGATGAGGATGGTTGTTGAATTTCATCAAAATACCATAAAGGCAATATGATAATATTGTATTCATACAAAAATTTCCTTATTTTAGGGTAAGTAGACATCATGATAGCCTTAAAAAACTAATAACCTATCAATCTACCCTCTAATTCCTTCGTAATCTTGTTTAGCAAAAACTAAGGATGCTTATCAAAAGTTAAGGTATTTAGAGAGTTCTAGGTTTCTATTTCTTATTACACACACCTAGTTGATGACCTCTAACTATTTTTATCTATTAGGTATATGTGTAGATATTCATAATGTCTTGATAGGTCATCTTGAGTATAATATAGAAAATATTTTAAGCCCTCAAGGTTCCTCTATCATTTATGGTCTCATCACTATCAACCCAGTTCATAATGAGCCCTAAGATCTAATACACAACTCAATAAAGCCTTATGATTGCCATTTGTAAGTTTTAACCATTATACCATACATAAGGGTTGATAAAAAGGAAAAATATTATATAAATCCATGATAATCCACTAATATTGGTGAAAATGGTGTATTAATGTATAAATAATATTCATAAACATAATATCTACCTATAGTAACCCAATTCAGCCCACCCTTCGAAAGATTCAAGTTTACCATATGCTACTAATTACCAAGTTGAATAATATGAGTCATATATGGTATATATATTTGTATAAAAGGGATTTATTTTAACAAAATTAAGTTATTATGGTCTTAAACTCGACATATAAACACAAAGTTTACTTAGGTATATGTTTAAAAACCCTCATGATAGTCAATGCATTTACACTATCTACCTATATGACTTTTGATAGTCTATTCTTATATTTGAGCATGATATGGTATATGCACATGAGATAAAGAATAAAACTAATAAATAAGGAAAAATATGGATGTCATGTCACCAAGTTCAAGGAAACCTATAAGAGTGCACAAATGAACTCAGTTAGACACATATAATTAGTCAGGGTTACGTAACTAGTGAAGGTGCCAAACTAAAGAGTGGAAATGTAATTATATATGTAAAGGATAAATCCAAGATTATGATGACATTTACACTCCTTAAGATCTCATATGATGGTGTGATCAAGGAAGTGACTGTCTATTCTAGGTTGTAGACCCAAAACATGTAAGTTGTGATGTGATTATACATACAAGTCTTGTTGATAGAGTTAGGGAAGATAAACCTCAAGGATACGTTCAAAACAAGAAATATGATTTTTGATATTTTATTACATCCCTATAAGGAGCTAAAGTATATTAATAAGGCCACCAACATCAAATGATTTGAGCCCATATATAAGATAGTTATGTTTTAGGTAGAATTAAGAGAGAAGAAGGTTGGCATGATGGTCTGAGTAGATAAGAATAAGTGAAAAATATAGAGACTAAAATGAGGATGATTCTATAAAAAAATTTAAGTTACATATGTATATTCAAGTGAGTTAAATCCCCAAATCCCAATTTAAGCCTTTAAGGCCTAAAACCACCTACTTCAGAGGAAAATCCAAACCTCCAAGCAGACTCAATGAAATATGGAAGTGTATGAATATGTTTCAAACCTTGAATGAGGTTTTTTAAGTATGGGAATGCAAAGTAATGGTCAAATGTAGTCTTAACACCTTCTTGAGCTCCATTGCCTTAATTATACAGGTAGATTTGTCACTTTCAACATTTATATATCTCATCATAGAGGGACTCAAACCTAGGGATATTAAGGGAAGTTAAGAACCCATATGGACTCAATATAAATGAAGTATATAGTGGGATTTAGTGGCCCAAATCTATGAACAAACATTAACACCATAATTCACATATATTGCCTAGCAAAGAGCTTGAGGCACATCAACATTTTATCATATCCCCACATAAAATTTTCATGTGATCTATGGCTATTAAAGTGATATTAAGGGTTAAATAGACTAAAATTTCATGATAATAAGTTTTGGTTTAGAGGTAGGTAATCTATGAACCATCATTAAGATGGTGGACCTCCAAAACCCTCCTTAAACCCTAGTTTATATCCAATGAAGAAAATACACCTAAAAATGCATTTAAATGAGGTGATTGGGATATGGAAAGGTATTGATGGTCTCCTCAGGTCCTTTAATAACCAAAATTATCAATTAGTTGTCATGTGTATGGTTTTTACTATATATATCAAGCCTAAAATAACCACTATATGCCTATATACATTAAGTTGAGAAGAAACTACATGATCCATATGTTTCTGAGGGGGGTAAGGACCATGAGGTCACTAATAATGACACATTGACCACCTAAAAGGTGCTTAATTCTTGATAAAAACTTAAAAATAGGCCTAGGTGCCTAATTGAGAGTTTGTATGCACACAAGAGGGGATAAATGGTTGGTTTAATCCAATATAGATGCTTGAAGGGATCTAAGGGGTGATTTTAATTTTAAGGAAGGTGGATAAGTGATGTACAACTCAAACTTAGGATCAAAACTTAGAACCTTGCATTCAAACCCATTGATCTAACACCTTCCTCAAGGCAATGCCACTTGAAATCTAGAGTAGAAGATAAAAGAGGATTAATTAACATCTAATACCTCCATATAAATGCTTTCCATGTTGTTTCAAGTGTGTGAGGAACTTTGATTTGCATGGGAGAGTTCACAGTTGATCACGTTGCCTTAAAAGTGCCTTAAGACTTTTTGAATGAACATTTATGTAACATCCCCACTAATATTTAGTTAGAATAACATAGTATTTTTTTTTAATTTAAATCTATGTATTATTTCATTAGATTTCACCATGATAATATAATTAGTGACCCAATAATAGCACAATAAGTATGTTAAATCTTAAAATAAACATGTAATATTTACAAGCTACTAATCACTATCAACATATGAAACAAATAAGTAAAGCTTAACTGCATTCATTTTAGAAAGTAATTACATAAAATCTAGCCATGACTAGTACAATAATATAGCCATTATTGTCAATTTACAATGAGTAAATAATTACATTTTATTAGGAATAATTTTTCAATAATAATAAATATAATACAAGATACAAGGCTTCACGCAGCATGAGTTCCTTGAACACTAGTATCTATGGTAATCTCAAGTGTAGTCCCAAATAAGTACTATTGTGGGGAGGGAGAGCATTATCCGAGAAATTTTCCACATCAATCAAAGAACATTGATCCACCTCACAACCCCCCATTGTGGAATTTCCTTCCTTTCATATATGGGTAGATAGTGATAGTGCATGAATCTAGAGAGACAAGTTAGTACCCCATGTGTTTTAATATTTATAATACATGAGGTATACCATAAATAAATACATTATAACATGATATCACATAAACATGTAAATCATACATATGAATGACAATGTTTAACTAAACATTACTTTGTCCAAAGTTTTCAATAGTTATTGATCTCTAAGATCAATAAAATGCATACACACTTCTTGATCAGATTTCCTTCATCTGGCATTGGTGATGTTAAGTAAGCTAGGGAAAGTCCATCTAACTACTTCATTAGTACCATCAATGCTAGATTTATTTAATATAATATATAACCAATATATTCATATGGATTACTTCTTATCAATAGGCATAAAACATGCTAAATACATAGATAATCAAGTAACATACATTTAGTCTATCAAATGTATGCAATGAATTTAACTATATTATTTATCACGTAAATAATAAACAAAAACAAGGATAGTCTATACCAATCAGGCATAATATATACTTAGGATGCATGCCATTAATTTCTACAAGTAGATTCATATATTCTATGACAAACAAAAATATCATAATCTATTATTTTTATGTGCACTCTATTCAATTATAAACATGCAATCATAATATATCTCATAGATAAAGTCATATCCCGATTGAAACATAATAATTTATTTATACAACCTCTTGTATTTTGGAGGGTTGTATTCATAATATTATAGTGTCCTATCCATCAATATTATATAACTTAATTCAACATTCAATAATAATTATAATTAAAAGCACACATCCCAATGTAAAAATATATTCTATATATGTATATGAGTACCTAAGCCCTCGTATACACACACACACACACACACACACACACACACACACACACACACACACACACACACACACACACACACACACACACACATACATATATATATATATACTTTTCATCAAATACATGTATACTATGTATTACATAACTATATTCATTCGCATAAAAAAATTCTATTATGTCATACTAACAGTTATATTCTATTTTCTATATATGTATATGAGTACCTAAGCCCTCATAAAGATATATTTCACACACACACACACACACACATGTATATATATATATATATATATATATATATATATATATATATATATATGTATATATATATATATGTATATATATATATATATATATGTATATATATATATATTTATATATATATATATGTATATACATATATATATATGTATATACATATATATATGTATATATATATATATGTATATATATATATATGTATATATATATATGTATATATATATATATGTATATATATATATGTATATATATATATGTATATATATATGTATATGTGTATATATATATATATATATATGTATATGTATATATATATATATATATGTATATGTATATATATGTATATGTATATACATATGTGTATATATATACATATATATATATACATACATATATACATACATACATATATACATACATACATACATATATATATATATATATATATATATGCTTTTCATCAAATACATGTATACTATGTATTACATAACTATATTCATTCGCAATTATAATAACTAATATCACTACGCGGGCATGGAGAATTTGAAATCTAGAACATTGAATGATGCGCGTGGGCTTCCTGGTGCGCGTGCCCAAAATCTGAACCAGGATGCTGTTGATCCGGTGGATGGTGTGGCTGTGGATCGTGTGTCAAAAGGGACTCCACTTGGGAATAGGGAATGCATCTTGAGTGCCCATTTTTCTGCGGGAAAAGGTTTATCTCCAGAATTGAAAAATGCAAAAGCCCCTATTTTTGTTTCTTTCCTGGGATCAAAGGAAAGGACGTATGCAGATGTGGCTACATATGAAGCCAAAATACATGATGCGAAAGATCAAGCCTCTGCTGGGAGATTGAGCGTTTCTCCTGTAAGTGTTTTAAATCCTGTTAGGGTCAATCTGGATCCTAATACTATAGAAGCAATTTTTGATCAGGTAGATCAGTTTTCAAATTTTGGGGTTATTTTTAGATTTCGAGGCTGCTGGCCTACCCTTGTAGACCTACATGGCTGGATATCCAATACTTGGCTGCCACAGATTGATGCAAATGTTGAAATATTCCCTCGTGTTAAAGGTTTTTTCATTGCATTATTCCAAACTTCTAATGATCGGCAGACCACTTTGTCCAATAGCAACCTCTTATTGCAGGGTAAATTCCCCCTTATGGCTAAATGGTGGCATAAGGACTTCAATCCTCTCACAGAAACCTTCAATAAGATCCTGGTTTGGGTTCGGCTCCCAAATTTACCAATACATTTATGGCAAGAAGCGGTGTTTAAAACCATTGGAAATGTTATAGGGGAGTTTTTATTTGAGGATGATGAAACTCAGAGGATATACCGCTCGACTTGTGCTCGCATCATGGTTGAGGTGGATGTTTCAAAGGGCCTTCCTGAGGTGATTTGTCTGGAATCTCCTAGGGGTTCTTGGATGCAAAGGTTAGATTTTGAAGGTTTACCTTTTTGATGTAGAAAGTGTCACCAGATGGGGCACATTACAGGGTGGTGTACAGCAGGGAATTCCATACCTAGAAGTTCAACTTCTTGGTGGTCTAAATTAGGACATGAACACTATTATGCTAAACAACCTGGTACTAAATTGACTGATTCAGAGCATGAGAGTAGCCATTTTGAATCGATGGATAAGGAGACTCTGCTGGAGACAGATCCTGTTGTAGGTACTACAGAGAGGATTTTGTGATCTCCCTGAACCGATTTCAAAGGAGGTGGAGGTTCCTCGACCTATTTTGAAGACTTCTCCTAGGAGCCAGAAGCTGGCTTGTTCTTTTAAGGTTTTTGCTGAGGCCTCGACACCCCCTAGACTTCATGGATCTAGGCCTTCTGAGGATTGGGATGCTGAGGCAGCTAAGGTAGAGGATGGTTGGACTACTGTTAAGAGGAAGAAGTCTAAGCCCTTGGTCCCCCCTCTTGATATGAACCTTCGGTCTTGTAAGAAATAATTTTTATTGTTTGTTCAGCTCTTTGTTAGCTGTTTTCAGTTTACTGGTTAAACTAGTTTTGCTTAAGCTATTTCCTGGCTCTTGTGTTTTCTGGAATGCTTAAGGTTTTTTCTGTCTTTAGATGTATAGGGTTTCAGGGCCCCTTCAAAACCTATTTTTACCTTAATCTAAAACTATATTCATTCGCATAAAAAAAATTCCATTATGTCATACTAACAGTCATATTCTATTTTCAAATAATAATTTCATATAATTCAAACAAACCATTATAAATTAACTATTTGAAAAATAGTAACTAATATCTAACATAGGGTCTCAACATTGACGACCATTGTTTTCCCTATTTTGGGTCATTATTTTTATCTACCATTACAAGTTTCTCAAGTATCATTTAACTTAAGTAGACTCTAACTTAATTTCATGATGAATCAAATAAGCATTGCATATTTGCTATAAGCATTCAAACTTATATAGTTTATACTTATTCCAAACATATTAACTTATGTATTACTCCAAGTTTGACCTTGTGAACTTATTAAATATATTAAAAATCATACACATTAATGGTTTCCATACATGTTTTGAAATAAATAACAAGACATAAGTTACATTTTTAAATTAATATGAATATAATATCCCAGTGATATAGCTATTAAATTGATGTTAATAACCAAAATTGAATATCTAAAAGTTAATAACAATCACTTATCAAAGATTATGAGAACAACCTAAGGGAACTTATAAAGGAAAGCAGAACAAAGATGGAGGAGGTAACCTCTAGCATTTGTGCTACTGCAGTAAACATTGGAAAAAGAGAAAATGAGGAAATCAAAACTTTGGAGGGGCCTAGCAAGAGAACTAGACAAAGCTCAAGAAAAAATCAATGCAAGAGGGATCTACGTAGCTGACTGCTGCTATCCAGGACACTGTTGTGAAAGGTAAGGAAGCAGTGAAGATGATATTGGAACTAGAAGAATAGTTCCTAGTTCTTATAGTTGGTTTTGCTAGATGGCTGTGATATCTGGTCTTGGTACCTGGTTTTTTGAACTCTTTATATTATGGAGTTTTCAGGTCTCTGTAAAACCTGGGGTTTATCTTTGGTTTTCTGTTTGTTAGCTTCAGGTCTTTGTAAACTTGGTTTTTTTACTTCGGTGAAGTAGGTTTTAGGTTCTACCTGTGGACATTACTAGTTTATCTTTCTCCTTTTGTACAGGGTTTCAGGGTCCCTTAAAAACCTATTTTTACCTTAATCTAAACCAATCACTTATCATAACAAAAGATTACATATTATGAAAATAGAATGGGTATAGGACATTAACTATTCACTATATCATTCTTGGATAGTTTTATTCTATCCCTTGACCCAAGCATAAATAATTGATTTAGATTTAGCTTAACATAATGTTTTATACAAATATGCACACAATCTTGTTCACACACATGCACGCGCACGCACATGCACGCACACACACACACACACACACACACACACACATTCTTGGTTTGAATGTTAATTACACATATTCCTGGTATACAAATGATCATGGTTTGAATTGAAAATTATACACTCAATTTATATATTCTCACTATTTCAAATAAAAATTTACACATAGTCCATACTTATATATCATCACAATTTTGTGTAATAAATACATATACTATCCATACATATATATTCTCACATTTTTGTGAAACAATTTACATACACATTTCATACATATAAAATTTCATTGTTTTAAATGTAGACAATCCCCATATATATAGATATATGCTAACCCTAAACAAATTTAATATAAAATAATTGAGAATATATTTACAGATCCGTTCACTCATTGAATTAACATAGACATCATATTTATACTGCTAATGATTCAAAAAATACATAGTCTTGTTTATATGTATATTAAATGCTAAACAAATTTAAAAAATAATCAATACAAAAAATATATATATCAATTCATTTTTTCCTCAAATTACTCATATTTTTCATTTTTACTATTCATGTGTATTATATATATATATACTCAAAAAAATTCAAATTCTAGATAAAATTTTAACATGACCAACCTTACAATGGCATCTAGATGAACTAATTGAACCAAAATAATTCTATTTATTTCACTCTAATCCTTATTCTCATTCTTGTGATATATCATATCCTTCTCCTTTTCCCTTATTATCTTTTATACATCAACCTTTATCCTTCCTCATGCAATGCATCCAACTACTTGCATAAAGCTCATAGTTTCAGAAAATGTCATTCATGCAGAAAAAGCCATTAACCTCTAAGTGCTCTACTTTAATAGGTTAACCCTAATTTTTATAGGTAAAATCACTAGGGTGTGGGTGAATTAGTTATTTAATTAATTAAATTCCAATCCCAAAACGTCAAAATCTCATTCATTCAACATAAGAAACCATGAAGCATATAAACTAGTCATTTGCAATGAACAAAGCAAACTATGCAAGATCAACATTCATGAAATAATGATTATGTGGGAAACCCTCATGGTGGATAAAACCCACTCTCAATTCTTCAAAAAATTTGACTACACTCCTATCATATATATACAAACAAGAGACTTTAGTGAAGTACTCACTTCACAAGGAGCATCAACCCCTAAGCATGAATAAAAACCAACTTATCCTAGATGTTGAGAACCCACACAACACCTTATGATATCAACACCTTCATATTTTTGATTTATTTTAAAACTAATGGATAAATAATTAATATTAAATCTCTTCAACCCTTCTCACTTCCTAAATCCTTCACACATAATCAATGCATCCAAAATAAGCTTTTGGATCACTTTACACCTCTTCGCTCATCTTCAATCTTCAAACATACAAGAACACTATCATAACATTAGAATTATCACCTATATGTCATTCACATATAAAAATTATCTTATCTTCAATCCATCCACTAATCACACTCACACTTGTCTATTCTTTGCTTGTCAGCTCTCTAGAAACCTTCATCCTTGATTATGCTTTTTATAGAGTCGTCATGAACATCACCTTCTTGGTCAGCCATTAGACATGCCTTAACCCTTAAGGATTATTTTACACTTAGAATATAATAAAAATCATCCTCATAGGTCTTCCATATATTTTTAATATCAACCTTAAGCATCAATACCTTTTAATTAGGACTAAGAATACCTTTAAGGTCCATGGAGACTTATTCACCCTTTTCGCACTTCACCGAGAAAAAATAAGAACACAAGACCACTTCAAAGAACATATGTACATGACACATGACCCCTAAGAAATATTAAATTTATTAAATTCATCACTGCACACATATGAATATGAAAAACCTATCAAACATTTACTTTGTACATGAAAACACCATGAATGAACTAAAAGTCAACTTATAAGCAATTGTTCATATTGAAGATGAATTGGTAAAACCTCAAAAACCTATACAAGTGATCCTTTGTGAGTATATTACACTCTCAAATATATAATTCACTTTGAAACATCCAAATACCATCAATAAAAAATCAAACATCCTTCTTGTGTCACTTTCAAAACATGGGCAAACCCTCAATCAACTTCAAACCACAATAAATATAGGTGTACAACTAGTCAAACCTTCAAATTAATTTTAATAGATTACCCTTCAATTTATATAACAATTTACTTTATATACCACCATAAAATTTATCCTTCATCAAAATTTATGTTCAAAATAATGAGGATTGGTTTTTCTTTGTAAATTTAAATATTTGAATTCCAACGGTCACTTTTTAATGCAAATTTGGCTGTGTGGAAAATAATGAAATCTATCTAGGAGACCAATTTTTCACTATCATATATTTTGATAAACACTATGTAAGGACTTGAAAATTGAAACACATGATATAGGCACAAACCTAAATAAACCTAGGTGACCATTTTCTTATGACACCTTCACATGTGTGAATGATGATGTTAACAATCTGCTTACTTAAGAAGATCTACCAAGGTGACTAGGCTAACCTAAACCTTCACAAGACTATTTAAATTAATTACTTTCACTTAAAAAAGTACCCTAATAACTCTTTACCCCTTGTATGACCCATAAAACATGGTAAACACACCATCAACATCCACCATCTTGCCTAATCAAGAAAACGTTGTAATCTCTATGCATGATTAGTAAGGCACACATTGTCATTGAGAGCCATGAATACTTGAAACTTTATTATAAAACTTGGACACCTTGGAGACATCATTTACAAAACATCAATAAAATACACCTTTTTCATTGATGTCAAAATTTGTAAATGTTTTGAAAACCAACAACAAAACCATACACATACTCTTTCTCCCTTTACAAACACTTTCTACCCCTTTGACATAATTATAAAGTTGTCTTACCTACTGATCCTAAGGACCTATATATTTTTTCAAATAAAACATCAAGAATGGATCTCCTCTAAGAGATGATAAAAAAACTCCACTATCATTATGCAGACCATTCCTTATCATGACTACCTCAAGCCTACTCATTGATAACACACTATCTTGACCATGCCATACTCCTTTAAGAATAAATGAACAATATAAAAAAAATATTAGTTATATCACCTTAATAAAATGAGAGGGACTCCTAATAATTCACCAAAGTTTAGGCACCCCTTGAGCACCTTCAGACCATCTCTAACCATGATGAAACTTCAAAGTTGCCTTCAACTTTTCTCTCACAAGTTAACTCCATGATCACTAATATATGTTAAATACATAATATATACATTAAATATGTTCAAAATATACTTAAAAACTCATATGATAACAAATTTAACTTGGTACTTTGGAAAAAAATACCAAAAAATCCATTTGTATCACCTAGCCTTGTCTAGAGGCCCAGTAACCCTACCTTGTCTAAAGGCCCAGTAACCCTACCTAAACATTAAAGATCCCATAACTTTATATGTATTAATCCTAATGAATTGAAATATATATATATATATATATATATATATATATATATATATATTAAAATAATATTATCCTTCATGAATGATGATAATGATCATCCAACTCTTCCGTTGCACCATAGCTCCTTCGTAAATTACCTTGCCAATTATCCCTCTATTTACATAAAAGCTCAACCATAGGTCAAACTATAAACTTCCAAATGATTTTAAAGATATTTTTTAGTACCCTTTTGGTAATTAAAATATATTAAGTAGTCTTCAATCTCAAATCACTTGAGAAGGTCACTAACCCATATGGTGCAAAACCTAGGGCATTAGAGAGAAATATGGTCAACTTACCACCTTTTGATCAACCAACTCTTGAAACTTCAATCACACTTGGAGTTCACCAATACACAATTATAGACCAAATTTTGATTTTTTAATCCTTAGGTAACCCATATATCCATGAAATGGATTTCGACTTGCTGACCCTTTAACAAGGACTATCATACTTGAGAGTCTTCAAAAATACTCAACTTGCCCTTAAAAGACCTTTAAACCCTAAAACCACCTATAAACACCTAAATTAGGTAAACACACCTTTATATTCCATAAATTCATATTTAAAATTCACCAATCTTCATTTGACATGACAATTAACCAATTTTCATTGTGTGCATACAAACCCTATGTACATGATAATCACTATGCCAAAACACCTTAGAATGATAATGAAAACCTTCTGACATTTCCTAAACTAATTTTTCTCATGGAAATACCAAAACCAATTGGCCTCTAACCTTTTTTGGCCTTTTATACCTTAAATACACTAGTTTTGTAAGATGATCTCTTACTAGGCAGTGATTACTGAGTAAAATGGTCAAACAGAGCAATTGGTCATTAAGGCTACATATGACCAATACAATGCATAAAAACATATGTAATACACTTAGACAAGTCTTATCCACATTCCATATCATTATTACCTTCATACTTCATGATTTGACCTATTGAACCAAGCATCAAAATTTGGCTAAAACTTGCTTTTAGGACCAATGTCCCTAAATAAATTTTTTGAATCTTTTCATGACAAACCTATGGAGAAAGCTTATGGAATTATTTTTCCCCTTAACCAATGACCTGTTATGATCCTCACAAGACTTTATAACATAATATCATCAATTTTATATTAAAAATCATTGGTCTTTAAAGATCAATCAACAACTCTACATACCTATGTATTGATTGGTATATTCTAAATCACTTAAATCATACATACATGCTTCCACATATGAAATATGTATCATAATATGTATAGGTAGAGACACCCACTTTCAATAGTGTAACTAAATGTCCCAAAACTTAAGAGACTCCCACATCTCCATGCTCTCACTTGACTTGCAAACTTGACTCATCATCAAATTGACTTTGATTGGGTTCTTGACTTCATTCTTACTTTTTGACTCAGAATCCTACTTTATCTTCTTATCCCCTTGGGTAGATAAGTCTTTCTCTTTGAAACTTGAACTTGTACCTTATTATAACATGATAAATAGTCCATTTTGAACCTATTTTTCCTTCACCTCATTGGGTCTCCATTCATTATGACTCCTTTTCTTCATGTTATGGTGGTCATTATTTAAAGTAGAATTCTAACCACTTATACAAAACCATGCTTTGTGACCTCTCTCTTAACACTTTAAATAAATTAAGTTTCTCTAATTGTATAAACCTTGTGTATGAGCTACATGATAAATCCTTGAAGTTTCATTATCCCATTCATGTATTTGATCATTTGGTCTCTTGATGAAGGCATTATAAAACCTTTTAATATGACCAATCACTTGACACCTATATCACAAGATGTCATGCTTTCTTTATAGATCTGTTGACTATCTTGAGTGACGATGTTCTTCATGACTGTCTTTCACATAATTCCATGAAATATCTTCCTAGGAAATGTTCTTTTACAATTAATGATCATATGACCAAACTAATGAAAAGAGTAATATAGCCATTTAAGGAGTTATCATACCTTATTACAATAGGTTGCTTAATCTGATTTGAACTTTTATAGTTTTTAAAGTTATCCTTATTATTCAAATTGATATCATTCTTCTCTTTATTATCATTCTCCTTAACAAAATTATTTTTTTGATCTGTCAACACTATATTCTCTATCTTCTTATCTTTTAAAACATATTCATGAAATCCTAGGCCTAACTTGTCCATTGAGACCTTTTGACTGCTCAATAGATCATTAAGATCAACTATACTTTTCTCAAATTTTTGATATGTTTCAAGATTGCTCAATACTTGTACCAATTTATCCTATAAATATTCCATCTCTACTATATATTTGAAACCTTATTCATCCTTACTCTTTACCTCTTCATCAAGGGTACAAACTTGAGTTTCAAGATGTTGAGTGATACCATCATGCTCCTTGACTTCATTGATCAACCTTTCTTCAAAGAACCCATTTTCTCCTCATAGGTATTGATCAAGGATGCTTGTTTTTTATTCTTACCTTGTAGAAGATTCAACTCTTCCAAGATATTCAAATATTTATATTCAAGAGTGATTTTCTAATCTTATTCCTCCAAGCTATCTCCACCAAAGATATCTCTACCTAAAGAGCATTCAACATCATCATCCCAAGATCCATGAAAAGTGTCTCCTTGTCCTCATCATGAAATGAATCATCATTATCTAATGTGTTTCCTTCTTCTTCAGGAAATGAGCTACTATATTATTCATGGTAAAGTCTCTTATTTCCTTTGTATGAATCCTTTTTTTCATTTATCCTATTAACTAATTTTTTTACTTGTTAGGACCCTCAAATTTATTGTGCTCATTCTCATTAGATTCCTTGTGTTAAGGCTTGCCTCTATCTAGGAACTTAGCTAAAAAATGACTAACTTTATCGCATGAAAAATATTTAAAAGTAAGTTTACCTTCATAATTACTTGATCTTACATTCAATTTTATTGTAATCATGGCTTCAAATTGATCATCATTGATATCAAAATCTTCAAGACTTAACTTTCTCTTCTTGGTTTTTGTTTCATTGATCACCTTAAAGGATACTTATTTATTATGAGGTTTATCCTCATTGACTCTCATATCATAGGTATTAAGGATGCCATGAAATTCATCCGTATTAATCAAGGTGAAAAAATCACTTTCTTATATAATAGATACTTTTAAATCAAACTTGAGGGTGAGAGAGCTTAATACTTTTTGTACCATATTAGTTTATTCAATCTCTTCTCTAAGACCTATAATCATGTTAAATACCTCATCAACCCTTAGAAGATAGGATGCTAGAATATATTATTCCTTGATTTTGAATCCCTTAAATTACCTTCAGTAAGTTTGTAATTTAGCCAACCTAACCTTTAAATCTCATTCATATATAGTTTTTAATTTGATCCAAATTTACTTTTTAGAATTTAAATGGATCACCTTGGTGAAATCAACATCTGATAGGCCATAAATGATAACATTCACTTCTTTTGAATTATCTTCACTTAACTTCTTGTTAGATGCACTAGTTGGAGAAGTAGGAGGTGTAGAATAACCATCCATAATAGACTGCCAAATATAAAAACCTAAACACATGATGTACGTCCTCATCATTTCACTCCAAAAATCATAATTATACCCATTAAACAATGGTGATTTATTTTTAGAGAAACCCTACACATGTTGACTAGCCATATTATACCTTGGATCACCTTTAAGTGGTTAAAATTTGGAAAAGAAGGCATGGATCTAATACTAATTTTAAATGTAAAATCAATGAGAGGGGAGAATTAGTGATGAAAGAAATTAAATTTTAATTCCAAAACTTAAAAATATCATTCATTCAACATAAGCAATCAAGAAGCATACAAATTAGTCATTTACAATGAACAAAGGAAATTATGTAAGATCAACACTCATGATACAATGATTATGTAGGAAATACTCATGCATGATAAAACACACTATAAATTATACAAAAAATTTAATATTATCCTATAATAGATATACAAACAAGATACATTAGTTAATCACCCACTTCAGAAAGAACAACAACCCCTATACATGAACAAGCACCAACTTGTCCTACATGTTGATCAGCCACAAAATACCTTTTGATATCAACACCTTTAGATATATGATTTATTTTCAATATAATAGATAAATAATTAATATTAACTCTCTTCAACCCTTCTCACTTCCTACAACCTTCATACATAATCAATGCATCTAAAATAAGCTTTTGTGTCACTCTACACCTCTTTGCTCATCTTCAATCTTCAATCTTATAAGAACACTATAATAAAATCAAAAATATAAAATTTAGGTCATTAAAATATTCCTCAAATTTATATACTCTTCAATACATCCACTAAGCACATTCACACTTCCCTATTCTTTGCTTGTCAACTCTCTAGAAACCTTCATCCTTGATTATGCTCTTTATAAAGTCTTCATGAATATCACCTTCTTGGTCATCCATTAGACATGCATTAACCCTTAAGGATTATTTTTAAATTATAATAGAATAAAAATCATCCTCATAGGTTTTCCATAGCTTTTATATATCACCCTTAAGCATTAATACCTTTTAATTAGGCCTCAGAAGCCTTTTTAGGTCCATGGATACCTATTCATCCTTTTAACACTTCATCCTTACTCTTTACCTCTTCAACAAGGGTACAAAATTGAGTTTCAAGATGTTGAGTGATACCATCATGCTCCTTGACTTCATTTATCAACCTTTCTTAAAAGAACCCATTTGCTCCTCATAGGTATTATCAAGGATTCTTTTTTTTTATTCTTACCTTGTAGAAGATTCAACTCTTCCAAGATATTCAAATATTTATATTCAAGAGTGATTTTATAATATTATTCCTCTGAGCTATCTCCACTAAAGATATATCTACCTAAAGAGCATTCAACTTCATCATCCCAAGATCCATGAAAAGTGTCTCCTTGTCCTCATCATGAAATGAATCATCATTGTCTAATGTGTTTCCTTCTTCAGGAGATGAGCTACTATATTATTCATGGTAAAGTCTCTAATTTCCTTTGTATGACTCCTTTTTGTCATTTATCCTATTAAATAATTTTTTTACTTGTTATGACCCTCAAATTTCTTGTGCTCATTCTCATTAGATTCCTTGTGTTAAGGCTTGCCTCTATCTGGGAACTTAGCTACAAAATGACTAACTTTACCACATGAAAAATATTTAAAAGTAGAACTACATTCATAATTAGCTAATCTTACATTCAATTTTCTTGTAATCATGGCTTCAAGTTGATCTTCATTGATATCAAAATCTTTAAGACTTAACTTGCTCTTCTTGGTTTTTGTCTCATTGATCACCTTAAAGGATACTTCTTTATTATGAGGTTTATCCTCATTGACTCTCATATCGTAGGTAGTAAGGATGCCATGAAATTCATACATATTAATCAAGGTGAAATAATCAATTTCTTATAATATAGATACTTTTAAATCGAACTTGAGGGTGAGAGAGCTTAATACTTTTTGTACCATATTAGTTTATTTAATCTCTTTTATAAGACCTCTAATCATGTTAAATACCTCATCAACCCTTAGAAGATAGGATGCCAAAATATATTATTCCTTCATTTTGAATTCCTTAAATTACCTTCAGTAAGTTTGTAATTTAGCCAACCTAACCTTTAAATCTCATTAATATATAGTTTTTAATTTGATCCAAATTTACTTGGTAGAATTTAAATATTCCATCTCTAATCTATATTTGACACCTTGTTCATCCTTACTCTTTAACTCTTCAACAAGGTTACAAACTTGAGTTTCAAGATGTTGAGTGATACCATCATGCTCCTTGACTTCATTGATCAACCTTTCTTCAAGAACCCAATTGATCCTCATAAGTATTGATCAATATTGCTTATTTTTTATTCTTACCTTGTAGAAGATTCAACTCTTCCAATATATTCAAATATTTATATTAAAGAGTGATTTTCTAATCTTATTCCTCTGAGCTATCTCCACCAAAGATATCTCTACCTAAAGAGCATTCAAATTCATCATCCCAAGATCCATGAAAAGTGTCTCCTTGTCCTCATCATGAAATGAATCATCATTGTCTAATGTGTTTCCTTCTTCTTCAGGAGATGAGCTACTATATTATTCATGGTAAAATATCTTATTTCCTTTGTATGACTCCTTTTTGTCATTTATCCTATTAAATAATTGTTTTTCTTGCTAGGACCCTCAAATTTCTTGTGCTCGTTCTCATTAGATTCCTTGTGTTAAGGCTTGCCTCTATCTAGGAACTTAGCTACAAAATGACTAACTTTACCACATGAAAAATATTTTAAAGTAAGTTTACCTTCATAATTACCTGATCTTACATTCAATTTTCTTCTAATCATGGCTTCAAGTTGATCTTCATTAATATCAAAATCTTCAAGACTTAACTTGCTCTTCTTGGTTTTTGTCTCATTGATCACCTTAAAGGATACTTATTTATTATGAGGTTTATCCTCATTAACTCTCATATCATAGGTAGTAAGGACGCCATGAAATTCATCCATATTAATCAAGGTGAAATAATCACTTTCTTATATAATAGATACTTTTAAATCAAACTTGAGGGTGAGAGAGCTTAATACGTTTTGTACCATATTAGTTTATTCAATCTCTTATCTAAGACCTCTAATCATGTTAAATACCTCATCAACCCTTAGAAGATAGGATGCCAAAATATATTATTCCTTCATTTTGAATCCCTTAAATTACCTTCAGTAAGTTTGTAATTTAGCCAACCTAACCTTTAAATCTCATTCATATATAGTTTTTAATTTGATCCAAATTTACTTGGTATAATTTAAATGGATCATCTTGGTGAAATCAACATCTGGTAGGCCAAAAATGATAACATTCATTTCTTTTGAATTATTCTCACTTATCTTCTTGTTAGATGCACTAGTTGGAGGAGTAGGAGGTGTAGAATAACCATCCATAATAGACTGCCAAATATAAAAACCTAAATACATGATGTATGTCCTCATCATTTCACTCTAAAAATCATAATATGACCCATTAAACAATGGTGATTTATTTTTAGAGAAACCCTACACATGTTGACTAGCCATATTATACCTTGGATCACCTTTAAGTGGTTAAAATTTGGAAAAGAAGGTATGGATCTGATACTAATTTTTAAAGGTAAAATTAATTAGAGAGGGGTGAATTAGTGATGTAATAAATTAAATTTTAATCCCAAAACTTAAAAATATCATTCATTCAACATAAGCAATCATGAAGCATATAAACTAGTCATTTACAATGAACAAAGGAAATTATGTAAGATCAACACTCATGATACAATGATTATGTAGGAAATCCTCATGCATGACAAAACCCACTATAAATTATATAAAAAATGGAATATTATCCTATAATAGATATATAAAGAAGAGACATTAGTTAGTCACCCACTTCAGAAGGAACACCAACCCCTAAACATGAACAAGCTCTAACTTGTCTTAGATGTTGATCACCCACACAATACCTTTTGATATCAACACCTTCAGATATATGATTCATTTTCAATATAATGGATAAATAATTAATATTAACTCTCTTCAACCCTTCTCACTTCCTCAAGCCTTCATACACAATCAGTGCATCCAAAATAAGCTTTTGGATCACTCTACACCTCTTTGCTCATCTTCAATCTTCAATCCTATAAGAACACTATAATAACATCAAAAATATGACATTTAGGTCATTAAAATATTCCTCACATTGATATACTCTTCAATACATCCACTAAGCACATTCACACTTCCCTATTCTTTGCTTGTCAACTCTCTACAAACTTTCATCCTTGATTATGCTCTTTATAAAGCCTTCATGAATATCACCTTCTTGGTCAGCCATTAGACATGCATTAACCCTTAAGGATTATTTTAAAATTATAATACAATAAAAATCATCCTCATAAGTTATATATAGCTTTTATATATCACCCTTAAGCATTAATACCTTTTAATTAGGCCTAAAAAGCCCTTTTAGGTCTATGGAGACCTATTCATCCTTTTAACACTTCACTGAGCAAAACTAGAAATATAATACCACTTCAAGGCACATAATTCCATGACACATGACACATAAGACATCTTCAAGTGATAAAAATCATCACTAAACACCTTTTCATATGAAAAACCTGTCAAACATTTTATTTGTACATAAAAATGTACTAAATGAACCAAAAGTCAGCTTATAAACAATTTTTTATATTAAATATGGATTAGTCAAACATCCAAAATACATAAAAATGATCCTTAAGTACTATAATATTATTTATAATATATAATTCACCTTTAAACATATAAAAACCATCATGAAAAACTCAAACATCCTTCTTAGGTCACTTGCAAAAGATGGTCAAACCCTCATTCAACTATGGACCATAATAAATGTAGGTGTACAACTAGTCAAAGATCCAAGTTATTTTTCCTATATTTACCTTGAATTTTTATACAACTTTTATTTTTATACCACCATAAAATTCATCATTAATCAAAATTTATGGGAAAAATAATGAGGACTAGTTTTCCTTTGTGAATTCAAATAGTCACTTTTTAATGCAAATTTGGCTAAGTATGGAAATAGTGAAATTTTCCTGGGAGACCAAATTTTCACTATCATATACTATGATAAAAACCATTTAAAGACCTGAAATTTAAAAAACATGATCTAGGAATAAAATTTAATAAACCCATGTGTCCATTTTCTTTTGACACATTCATATATTTCAATGCTTATGTCATCAATCTGATTACATAAGAAGATATATCAAGGTGACTAGGCTAACATATACCTTAATAAGACTATTATAATTAATTCCTTTCACTTAAAAAATTACCCTAGGCACTCTTTACCCCTACTATGAACCATCAAACATGGTTAACACACCATCAACATCCACCATCTTGTCTAACCAAGCAAATCCTGCAAGCTCCATACATGATTACTAAGGCACACTGTGTCATTGAGTGCCATGCATAATTGACACCTTATCAACACACTTGGCCACCTTTGAGAAACAATTTAAAAAAACTCAAAAAACTCCCCATTTGTCATTTATTTCAACATTTGTAATGTTTTCAAAGCCAACAATAAAACCATGCACATACTCTTTCTCCCTTTACAAACACCTTATCCCCCTTTGACACAGTGATAAAGTGGGATTACCTACTAATAATAATACCTTTAAATGTTTTCAAAGCCAACATAAATAATTTATATCCTTTGAGAGATGATAAAAAACAACCCCTATCATTTTTCATACCATTCCCTATCATGACTATTGATGAGGTTAGGATATGCCCAATAAATGTATAATAAATGACCTCATCTTACTTTCTCTTTCTATTAAGTTTGATTGCATTTTGTAACTTTTATTTTGATCTGAGATGAGTTAGGATGTGATTATCCATCTTTTGTTGATTGTGATTCTAACATTTTAAAAGACCTGTAATTCCTAACAAGTGTATTAAAAAATTCTAGTTTTACAATAAAATAGGTCATCATCAGGTTAAAGAACAAAATATGAAGTGGATTTAATGTTTTTGGAAGCATTGGACTCAATTCAGATTAGTTCCAAAACCTACAAAATTTATTCCAGAATCATCACAGTTAGTTTCAAAACCTACAAAATCTATTCTAGAACCATCACAGTTAGTTCTAGAACTCCACCATATTATTTCAAGTTGTCGTATTTTTGGACTTAGCTCTAGAAATCTATATTTAGCTCTAGTACTCTTATAGATAAGCTCTAGAACTTTTGCAGCTAGATATGGAACTGATGAGGATCTATTCCAAATGGTCGATGATCTATCAGATCAATGATCCCATTAAATCAAGAATAGATTCCCAATTTTTTGAACATGCAGAATTAAGACATTTATCACACAGTTTGACATCCAACCACATCTTGATTTAGCATCTATTTTGGGCACGACTCAGTTCCATCATATCTATGAAATGTTACAGCCATCAAATCATATATAGATACAGACTTGAGAATTTAGTAAGATAGAGAGGAGATAGAATATAGAATATAGAGAGAAAAGGACAGATCAATACATTTGTAATATAGAACATTTTATCAATGAAAAAGCCATTTCTATTTTGAAAGCAAATTAAATTGTCCAAATCCTATTCTAGGCGGAGCAAGGGCCCACTCCTCCAAAGAACCAAGATCTTCATTTTTGTCAGTATTTATATTTATATTTGTAAAATTAAATAGGTAACTATGTTAATAAATGCTTCCAACTCTTTAAAGTTAAGATTTGTTGTAAATTTATTCCTACATGTATTTTAGATTAAATTTTCATTTCTATAATTTTTGTTTTATTCCAGCAATCTATTTCATTTTTGCAACGTGTGTTTATTTCCAGCAATCAATTTCATTTTTGCAATGTGTGTTTGTTTCTAGAAATCAATTTCATTTCTACAACATGTGTTTATTTCCAGTAATCTATTTCATTTCTACAAAGTGTGTTTATTTCCAACAAATTTGCATAGTTTGATTCCAATAAGGTTTTAACCAATAAATCCTTAAGACATTAAAAACCTCCCAAAACAAAAAAATGTACAAATACCTCTATTAAATTACTAAATCACTACGATTCCTCTTATTGCATATAGCTTTAGACACAACCCTAGTTAAATATGACATCAACATAAATTTGATCAAATGAAGGGGATGATGACACCCATCATTTTTGGCGCTGTTGCTGAGGAAACACTAGTTGGAATTTTCTAATTAGGTGTCAACAAGAGCAATAATAATTCATTTAGTAATTGAAGAAATTTTGCCTAATTTATGAGTAGAACACAAGATTCCTAGGGTAAATTTCTCCCCAAAATATCTAAACAAGAATTTACATCATCTTCTAGTTTAAGAAAGGACATTGAGCAAGAATTGGAGGCACCATTATCTCCTACAAGACAAGAAGCAAAATTGCCATCTTTGGAATTTTTGGATCAGTCACCAAAATCAAGTAAAACCTTAGGGAGGAGGATTATTTCTCAAGATCCATTGAGGGAATGTTTTGATTCTCAATTGAGTAGTCAGCCCCCTACTCCTGACTTTTCACCATCCCCAAAATAGACCACATACCACATTGATTGGGAGAAGGGATTAGAAAATACTAGAGAGATGGAATGAGAAGCTAGAAGAGAACCTGAGAGAACCTTTAACTATCCCATTCATATTGAGGATGATGAAACCACTATGAAAAATATTTAACCTACACACTTGCCCACATTTAGAGGAATGTCATCTGAGGATCCTAACCAATTTATATTTGAGTTTAATGTACTATGTCAGACTTATGATTACAAGACATAAAAAACTGAAGTTGTTTCCATCTACCCTAAAGAATGCAACAATGAGGTGGTTTATGGAAATAACATCTAATTCTATTACCAATTGGAAATAAATGGAAACTATCTTCCTAGACAAATATCAAGATTATTGTAGAGGAAGAAATTGAAAGGAATAATTTTTCAAAATCAAATAGGAAGAAGATGAAAATATGGAAGATTATTTGGATAGATTCCTCTTTGTGAGTAAAAGATGTAGATTTGTACTTCAAGAAGATTTAAATAAAACTATTTTTCTCAAAGTTATAGATGATGAATCTAGGGAAACCTTGATTTAATTGGTAGAGGAAACATCACTCAATTAAGAATGGATGAAATCATAGAAATTTGTAGAAACTATTCAAGAACAAGAGGGGGACCTAGAAAAGGGGAAATGGTTAAAATTTTGAATCTAGATATGGATAAATTGATGGATGAATTGGAAAATTTTAAAA
The DNA here is from genome assembly GCA_037957365.1 of Torreya grandis. Taxonomy (NCBI): domain Eukaryota; kingdom Viridiplantae; phylum Streptophyta; class Pinopsida; order Cupressales; family Taxaceae; genus Torreya; species Torreya grandis. Next base: position 2,292,839 of record JARHVA010000766.1, on the reverse strand, counting down.
TAGATATATTAATTCAATTAACCTCCACCATGGATGGATTTCAAGCTAAATCAAATGCCCAACTTGAACCATTAGCCATGTATTGTCCTAGATGCAGGAAGAAGCATGCAATAAGGGAATGTCCTTTGAATAAAAATGGAAGTATGTATTGTATATGAGTCTAAATAACATGATACTCATGATTTTTCTCATCTTTCACTCATAAAAAATCATCTCAAATAATCCAATACATCATCCACCACAGAAGAATTAAATTTTATTCAGAGACAACCTAACCAAGGACAGTTTATGCCAAGACCAACTCCTAATCCCTAGATGATGCCATGGGAAACTCAAAAATTACCAAAAAGTTGGGGACAACCACCTTGGTTTCCTCAACCCACATGGCATCCTTAATATTGGGCAAGTCAATCTTGGTATACTCAAGGACATCAACAACCTTGGGCTAGTGAAAGAAATCTTTATGCTTGGCCACAACCTAGATGGAGCCCTAGCAATTGTGTAAGGAAAAACATATCCAAATCAGAACCAACAAGCCATAATGGGACCTCTAGCACAAAATCCATATATTGAAAATAGATTCCAAACCCAAATGCCAACACAACTAGTAGCAAACCCAAGAAACAAACAAACAACTCCTGTATACGAAATAGAACCAGAAAAATCAGTTGATTTAACTACAATGGATTATAAAAACATTAAAAATAGAACTGGTAAAATAGTTAGAAGTCCACCTATTATAATCACTGAGATGAGAGAAGAAGATAAAATCCCTAGCATAGTTACACTTAAGGAAGATGACAAAGAAAAAGATAAGGAACCAAAAATAAATTCTACTGAGATTCCATTTCCAAAAAGACTTAAAGAAACCATAAAACTTAAGGAATTTGAATTGGTGCAGGAACTGAGAAGATTGAATATTGAAATGCCATTGTTAAAAGAAATTAAGTATATTCTAGAGTTGAACAAGTTAATCAAATTGTTATGTTTTAAAAAACCTGGAAGAAAGAAGTAGTACCCTAGGACTATTCAAGTATATGGGAAACTTGCTGATTTATTAGTAGGAAAACTCTTACTACCTAAATATGGAGATCTTGGAAGCCCTATTAATTTTGTTTCTATAGGGAATAAGTATATACTTAACACTTTTGATTAATTTGGGTGCAACTATCAATGTAATGATAGTGGACACTTTGAAAACATTACCATTAATATGCATACAACCTACTGATACCATATTGTAAATGGAAGATCAGTCTGTAGCAAAACTAGGAGTTATTAAAGATGTGGCAGTAATGTTGGAATCATGGGAATATCTAGTTGACTTCCTTATATTGTAGCCAAAAGGTAAAACACTTGGTTATCCCATTATTTTGGGGAGACCATGGTTAGCTATAGTTACTGCCTTAATTGATTACAGGTCAAGTGATATGCCTATTTCAAATGGTAAGAATTCTAAGAAAATTTCATTATATCCATCTACATGACCTTTTATTGATAATCAAGTGAAATTATGGGTTGATAATCTTGATATTAATGAGAAAAATCTATCTTCTTTGGCTATGATAACATTGCAAGATCATGTATAGGAAATAGATGATATGGTTAATCCTTCATTAAATGAATGTCAACCATCATTGGAGCAGTCAGGATTAGTTTTGGAACCATCATAGTTAGTTCCAAAACCATCACATTTAGTTCTAGAACCCTCACAGTTAGTTCTAGAACCACACCAATTCTTTACAAGTGAAGATAACTTCACTCCAGAGGAAAATGATTTCTCTTGGGGAGAGGAAGGATTTGTAGCATCAACTTTATAGATATTAGGAGATGGTGAATAATTTTTGGAAAATAGAAGTAATGAGGAGTTTAACCTACAATAAGATAAGTATCATAACTCTTCATATTGTCCTTTCTCTAGCATTTTGCCTCTAGGAACTTTTAGAGATGTTGCTACATATCATATATTGTTACCACATGCCTATCCACTAAACACATTAATGGAACCCTTTCAACAAATTAGTTCATCATATCCTGGAACCAAACATGTTGAGATTCAACTAGGAAATTTTTTGAATATTAATAGCTGGTTAAAAAATGATGAAGAAGTCAAACTATTTGATGTTCTGAAGGATCATACTAAAGCATTTACTTGGGACTATAGAGATGTGAAGGGAATTAATCCAATTATCTACACCCATCACATTTATACTAAAAGTATTAGACCAGTTAGGTAACCTCAGAGAAGGATTAATCTAGCCTTAAAGGATATAGTCAAACAAGAAATTGAAAAACTATTACAAGTAGGTTTTATCTACCCTATCTCAGATAGCCAGTGGGTGTCTCCTCTTGTAATTGTCCCTAAAAAGAATGGAAAATGGAAAATTTCTGTTGACTATAGGGAACTAAACAAAGCCACCCTAAGAGATTATTTTCCCTTACCATTCATAGATCAAGTCTTAGATAACCTTTTAGGTAAACAATAATTTTCTTTGTTGTATGGATTTAGTGGATACAATCAAATCAGAATTACTGCTGAGGATTAGGACAAAACTAAATTTACTTGTCCATGGGGTACCTTTGCTTATAAGGTAATGCCATTTGGAATATGTAATGCTCCAGTAACCTTTCAAAGAGTTGTATTAGAAATTTTTGTAGACCTAACAAATGACTGTGTGGAGGTATACATGGATCACTTTACTATGTATGGAGATACATTTGATGATGCCTTAAAAAATTGGATAGAGTATTAACAAGATGTGAACAATATCACTTGTCTCTTAGTCATGAGAAATGTTTGATGATGGTTGATGAAGGGATCATATTAGGGCATCATATTTCAAAAAGAGGAATTCAGGTTGACCAAAACAAAATCAAGATTATTTTAGACTTGCCTATTCCTCAAACTCCCATAGATATCAAATCATTCTTAGGACATGCTGGATACTATAGGCATTTTATCAAGGATTTTAGTAAAATTGCTGCCCCCATGTTTAAATTGCTTACCAAGGACTATGAATTTCTTTGGAATGAACAGTGTTAACATGTTTTTGAAGAAATTAAAGAGAAATTAGTAACTTCCCCAATATTGCAAGGACCTAATTGGGAGAAACCTTTTCACATCCAAATTGATGCCTCAAATACCTCAATTGGTGTAGTTTTGGGACAGAGAGATGAAGAAGGAAGAATGTATGCTATTTACTATCTCATTAAAAATCTTACTCCCACTAAAATAAATTACACTACCACTAAAAAAATTTCTGGCTATGATCTATGCAATCAATAAATTTAGACATTACATTACAAGGTACAAAATATTTGTACATACAAATCACTCAACAATCAAATATTTAATGAAAAACTAGTGGTTAGAGGTAGAATAATTAGATGGCTATTACTTCTACAATAATTTGACATTACCATTGTGGACAATCCAGGTAAATCTAATGTGGTGGCTGATTTCTTGTTAAGATTGACTAGTACAGGGGAGCAAGATCCAGTCAACGATAACTTTCTAGATGAATAATTATTTATTATTTTAGCTAACACACCATGGTTTACTAACATAGCAAACTATCTTACAATAGAGAAGTTTCCTCCTTCTTTCACTAAATAAAAAATAAAAATAATAATCAAAACTAATGCATAGTTCAAATGGTTAAATGGAATACTATTTAAATGTGGTCCTGATTTGGTTTTACGAAGGTGTGTAAGAGAAGATGAAATTTTTGACATCCTCCAGGCATGTCATGATGAACCAAGTGGAGGACACTATTTAATGAAAAGAACAGATCACAAGATAATTGGTACTAGTTACTATTGGCCATCTCTGTACAAAGATGTGAAGAGGTATATCAGACAGTGTGATCCTTGTCAAAGGATGGGATAACCAACCATTAACAATGAAATGCCTCTACAACCACAAGTAGTGATTGAACCATTTGAGAGATGGGGATTGGATTTTGTTGGACCTTTTAATCCTCCTTCATAAGGATAAGATCACATTCTTATGTGTATTGATTATGTAACAAAATAGGCAGAAGTGTAGGCTTTAACAAATGCCACTGAAGAAGTAATTGCTGATTTCCTTTAGCACAGAATTATGGTAAAGTTTTGAGCACCAAGAATCTTAGTTTTAGACCAGGGACCACAATTTATGTCCAATATGATCTAGGCCTTCACAATGTATTATCAGATCAATCATAGGAAGTCAACTCCCTATCAACCACAAGCAAATGGATAGGTTGAAGTAACAAATAGAGAATTAAAAAAGATCCTCACTAAAATAGTTGAAGCTGAAAGAAGAGATTTGGTAAAAACACTACCTGAAGTTGTCTAGGCTTACAATACAGCTTGGAAAACCATAGAAAGGTTTTCACCATATGAGTTAGTCTATGGGAAAAAGCCCTTATTTCTTATTGAGTTTGAGCTATAGACATTGAGGACAATAGCTAAGGTGGGAATTGAATTGGATGTAGCTCAAAAGGAGTGAATCCTTTAACTCAATGAATTAGATGAATTTAGAATGGAAGCACTTCACCAGATAGAGATAATCCAAGGTCAAAGGAAGTAATGGCATGATTCACATATCAAGGAAAGACAATTCAAAGTAGTAGACTGGGCATTACTATTTGATTCTAAGTACCAACAATTCAAAGGTAAATTAAGAACTAGATGGTTGGGACCTTATCAGATCAAGCAGATATTTGACAATGGTTCTATCCAATTACTTCCCATTGATGGTAGCAAAAGAATACTCTTAGTCAATGCACATAGGCTAAAACTTTATAGTAAGCCTCCCATTAAGGATGAATTCTTGAAGCATATTGAAGTGAACAAAGAATTTGATCATATGGAAGAACCTAGTTCTTCCAAAATGATCAAATAATCAGATGAAAAGATCCATAATAAAGGGAAGAGAATGAAAACTAGTAAATGGCATTCTCTTCCACCCTAAATAAAAATAGAGATCAATTGAAAATCAGTGATGATGGTTGATCTTCTCAAATAAATGGCTAATTCAAATAAAACTTTTTTGAATTCTAACTATTTTCTAACCATTTTTCAGGGATGATGTGTCAGCATGATGGAGGGAATACATCATCAAGGATGTTAATTATGTTTTTAACTTGTTAAAGGTTAAATGGAAAGTTTGCATGTGTGATTAGACTTGATTTAGAAAGATTAGTATGATGAGTCATCTATTATACATCATGGTTAAATGTGCAAAATCATGAGAAGGATATTGATGATGGAATGAGTTGGTAGATAACCATAAAGAATCATTCTTATGATTGAAGAAACTAAATCCGCTAGTTCCAAAACTGAGTACAATAATTTTGTAGCCAAAATTGATAAGTTTCATAGATAAGTACATTAATTCCACAACCGAATTCGCCAAATCAGCAACCAAATCCGCTAGTTCCATAGCCAAAATCATTAATTCCACCAAGATGAGAAGTAATTTTTAGCTAACCTGTGAAAGATTCAAAGAAGAACAAATCATGGGAATCAAAGAGAAGTCAAAACTAGACAATAATACCCAACTCTTTACAGATGAAGAAGTAGCAAATATCTTTCAACAGGTAGGATGGTGGGAGTTTCTGAGGAAATTTCCCAAATATAATGATGAACTCATAAGATAATTTATTATCAATTTAGAGCAAACAAAGACAAAGATTAGGAAGGCTTTCATTCCTTTTTCTATGAATATCATAAGTGAGATGTCTGGAATACTAATAATGCATGTCCCAAACCCTATCAAAGGGACATTAAAAGACCTGGCTGAAACTCTGTTGAAATAAGGGGAAGTTGAACCCCAATATATTTATAATACAAAGAAAATCATCAAAGGAGTTAAGAGGGCCAACTTTCCCAAACCCTTTGATAGAGTAACATTCTGGATAGTTAAATATTTAACCTATGATGGACAATTTGGGATAGTAGGAAAAGAAGTCCTAAAAATCCTTATACACCTTAGATATAGAGTTGAAAAACCAAAATATATAGTAAACCTTCTAGGGTTTCTTTTTGAATCCATCCATACCATGGCCCAGAGGTATTCTTGGGGTGTAGGAAAAATTAGACATCATGGGTTAGTGCATTTAGTATGTCAACACCATTTTATTTCCAAGAAAAATGGGGAAGAAATGTGGGACAAATTTCTTGGCAAATTTGGACAAAACCTTGGTATTCCCAGAAGAACAATAGTAACTCCTCCTGCTCCTTCAGTTCATTTAAAAACTGCTACCATTGTTGAGGAAAATAAAATATTAAGGGAAGAAGAAATACCAAAAATAAGAAAATCTAGAAGAAAATTTAAAATTACAGACCCTACAGTACATTCTCAAGCCATTTCTTCTTCTACTAAGGCTATAGAAGAACTGGTACCTGTCTCTGATAATGATAGTTCACCTAAGCCTGAGCAAAAGGTGAAAACTAGAAGAAGTTCTAAGAGGAGACCTATGTCTACACATTTTGAGGCTCCTCAAGAAGGAAAACATCATAATAATTCTAAATAACGTTTAGAGGAGCTAGAAGAACAAGAAAGGCTATAAAATGAAGATGTTGATATTTTGGGTAGCATGGCCATGACCCCTCCTAAACCAAGAAAAGCAGAAAAGGAAAAAGAAGATGAAATATTTGAGGAGCTAGTTTTCCAAGAAATGGGTGAGATTGTAGCACCATCACATGCACAAGATGAAAAGGCATCTTGCAGAAGAAAAGGTAAATATCCTATGGTGGAAGAGGAATGCTTAACTCCCCTAAAACTTTTAGAAAAAGAACAAAACCAACAGATTAAATGGGCTCTATTTTTCTCTAGATTAGAAATCATTATCAAGGAAAAGGATGAGGAATTACACTTCCTCAAACTCAAGCTAAAACAGAAGGAAATACTCCTTGCATAATTAACAAAATAGTTCATAGCCAAGAATGAGGAATTAGTGGAAATTAAAAGGCAACTAATAGAGAATGAAGAAAAATGTACAATATAGACCTCTGTGTCAATAGTCTCTACACAAACTAAATTGACTTATCTGCCACTCAAGTAGTTATAAGATGAAACATGTAGAGAACTAAGTGAAATCAAAGCATCCAATACATACTTGAAAGGTAAACTGGTAGAAGAAGAGAAAGCAAGGAAGGAATGGAAAGACAAATTTTATGAGAAAAATGATAATTATAAATGTCTTGTGAAAATACAAATAGTTTGTATGATGAGTGAGAAGCTTTTTGCATGTAGAAGACCTTCTCTTATTTATAGCATGTTTTTAGAGGAATAATTCATTTGCTGGCAGTTAGCAAGGATAACATGTGGCCTTCCACATGAAATAAAAGATGAAGCTGATTTCTCAGTCACCTACTCCTTAGCTATTATAGAATAAAAAAACCTTTTTTGTGAATTTTACCTCTACAGTTTTATGCTAGAAAGAAATATAGGTTTTATTATTAATTCGTATGTAGGAGAAAGCCAGCTTAATGCATTTGTCTCTATTCTTCAAAATTAGATTGCATGGAAAGAAAGAGAGTCAGAGCATTGGTCAAAGGCTAGTTCATCTGGTCTTTGTATGATAATTCATTATGGTAATCCACCCACCTTTACTACATATTTCCAATCCCATGCATTCAATGATAACTTCAAGGGGCCTTATCTTTTCAATTTATAGCAAAGCATGGATGTCTTCACCTCTTATGAAAGGGAAAATTTTGATAATATCTATGATGCATGTTTAAAAAGATGGGAATTTTTCTTGGTGCCATTGAAAAGAAGGGAAGTAATATCCCCTTCAAATTTTATTTGGAGTTTAGAAAGGGTAAAAGCTTTATGCACAATAATTCCCTGGATTGATGAAACTCCCCTGAGCATATGGATAGGAATGCAGATAAGGCCACCTCTACTTCTCACCCCCATATCTCCTTGGCAAAATAGAGAACCTCAACATCCCACTCAATTTTAGGAATGGAAAAGAAAAGTAGAAATAGGAGTAGGGTATAGTACTTCTGAGTCAAAGCATTGGGATATTCAGTTCCAGCCATTTGATCTGAACAATCAAATGGAATGCAAGATATACAATCCCAAATTTAAAGAGTGAAGTTTGTAAAGGGACTTACAAACAAGTAAGTATGGGGGAATTTATGAGGCCAAGATATGCCCAATAAATTTATAATAAATGACCTCATCTTACTCTCTCTTTATATTAAGTTGGATTGCATTTTGTAACTTTTATTTTGATCTAAGATGAGTTAGGATGTGATTATTCATCTTTTGTTGATTGTGAATCTAACATTTTAAAAGACCTGTAATTCCTAACAAGTGTGTTGGAAAATTCTAGTTTTGAAATAAAACAAGTCATCATCAAGCTAAAGAACAAATATGGAGTGGATTGCATGTTTTTGGAAGCATTAGAATCAATTCAAATTAGTTCTAGAACCTACATAATCTATTCCAAAATCATCATAGTTAGTTCTAAAACCTATAGAATCTATTCCAAAACCATCACAATTAGTTCTGGAACTACACCATACTATTTCAAGTTGTTGCATTTTCGGACATAGATCTAGAACTCTATAGTTAGCTCTAGTACTCTTATAGATAAGCTCCAAAACATTTATGGCTAGATATGGAATTGATGAGGATCTATTCCAAATAGCCAATGATCTGTTAGATCAATGATCCCATTAAATTAGGAACAGATTCCTAATTTTTTGAACTTGCAGAATCAAGACATTTATCACACAGCTAGACATCTAGCCACATCTTGATTCAGCATCTATTTTGGGCACGATTTAGGTCCATCATATCTATGAAATAGTTATAGCCATTAAATCATCTACATATACAAACTTGAGAATTTAGTAAGATAGAGAGGAGATAGAATATATAATATAGAGAGAAAAGGATAGATCAGTACATTTGTAATACAGAACATTTTATCAATGAAATAGCCATTTCTATTTTGAAAGCAAATTAAATTGTTCAAATCTTCTTCTAGGCAGAGTAAGGGCCCACTCTTCCAAAGAACCAGGATCTTCATTTTTGTCAGTATTTATATTTATATTCACAAAAGTAAATAGGTAACTCTATTAATAAATGCTTCCAACTCTTTAAAGTTAAGCTTTGTTGTAAATTTGTTCCTACAAGTGTTTTAGATTAAATTTTCATTTCTGCAATGTGTGTTTGATTCTAGAAATCTATTTCATTTATGAAATGTGTGTTTGTTTTCAACAACCAATTTTATTTCTACATTGTGTGTTTGTTTCTAGAAATCAATTTCATTTCTACAACATATGTTTATTTTCAATAATCAATTTCATTTCTGCAAAGTGTGTTTATTTCCAGCAAATTTTCATAGTTTGATTCCAATAAGGTTTTAACCAAGAAATCCTTAGGACATTAAAAACCCCCCAAAATAAAAAAATTTACAAATACCTCCATTCAATTACTAAATCACTATGATTCCTCTTATTACATATAGCTTTAGACACAGCCCTGGTTAAATATGACATCAACAGAAATTTGATCAAATGAAGGGGATGATGACACCCATCAACTACCTCAAGCCTGCTCATTGATAACAAACTATCTTGACCATGCCATTCTCTTTGAAGAATACATGAATAATATCAAGAAAATGGGAGTGATAAAAATTGTAAAAAATATAGAGGGACTCACCCTAAATCACCTAAGTTTAGACACCCATTAAGAACCTTCAAACCATCTCCAACCATGATGAAACGTCATAATTGCCTTCAAATTTTCTCTCACAAGTCATCTCCATGATAACCAATAGTTTTTCAAGCCATAATAAAAACATCAAATATGTTAGAAATAGTTTTAAAAAGTCATATCATAATAATAACACCTTGGTCTTTTGGATAAAAAGATAACAAATCCATTTGAGTCATGTAGCCTTGTCTAGAGGCCTAGTAACCCAACTTAAACTTTGTAAAGTCCATAACTTTCTATTTATTCATCCTAATGTCTTGAAAATTCATATCCCAAGTAAAATCATATGCCCTCCCATGCATGTGAATAATGATCATCCAACTCTTCCATTGCACCATAGATCCTTCATAAATTGACCTACAAATTAGCCCTCCATTTACACAAAAGCTCGACCATAGGTCAAAATATACACTTCCAAATGAATATAAATATATTTTTTAGTTTACTTTTGGCCATTATAATAGATTAAGTAGTCTCAGACCTCAAATCTCTTGGGATGGTCATGAACTCATATGGTGTAAAACCTAGGGCATCAAAGATAAATATGATCAACTTACCACCTTCAAGTCAACACCAAATATTGGAACTTATCTCACACTTTGAGGTCACCAATACATACTTTTGGACCAAATTTTGAGGTTTGACTCCTTAGGGAACCCATATATCCATGAAATGGCTTTTGACCTATTAGCCCTTAAGCAAGGACTATCATACCTGATAGTCTTCAAAAATATTTAAATTTACCTCAAAAGACCTTAAAACCCTAAAAACACTTGGGACACACATGAATGAGGTCAAAAAACCTTTCTATGCCATAAATAAATCTTTAACATTAACCAATTTCATTTGACCTCTAAAACTAGTCATTTTATGCATACAAACCCTGTGTACATGATAATCACTATGCCAAAACACCTTAGAATTATCATGTAAGGCTTATCACATTTATTTAAATCCTTTTTCTCATGGACACACAACAAAAATTGGTATCTACCCTTATTTTTCCTTCTAGACCTCAAATACACTAATTTTGTAAGATGAGCTCTCATTAGGCAATGATTATTGAGTAAAATGGTCAAACATATCAATTAGTCTTTAAAGCTACATGTGACCAATACAATTAATGAAAACACATGAAATACACTTGGACAACTTCTTACCACACTCCATATCAATATTAAATTTATACTTCATGATTTGACCTATTGAACCAAGCATCAACATTTGACTAAAACTTACTTTTAGGACTAATGTCCTTGAACAAAAATTTTGACACTTTCACCACAAACCTATGGATCAATATTATGTAATTATTTATCCCCATTATTTAATAAACTCTTATAATCATCAAAATAATTTAAAACATAATATAATCAAATTTATATCAAAATACATTGGTCTTTAAATATCAATCAATAACTCTACATACCTCTATATTGATTGGTATCTTGTACCTCACTTAGATCATGCCTACTTGCTTCCACATATGAAATATGTCTCCTAATAAGCATATGTAGAGACACCAACTTGTCATATAATAATTAAAGGTCTTAAAACTCATGATACTCACACATTTCCATTCTCTCACTTGACTTATAGTCTTGCCTCATCATCAAATTGACATTGGTTGGGTTTTTGACTTCATTCTTACCTTTTGACTCAGAATATTTCTTGATTTTCTTATCCCCTTGGGTAGATAAGGATTGATATTTAACACTTGAACTTGTACCTTGTTATTTCATGACAAATATTCCATTTTGAACCTATTTTTCATTCACCTCCTTGGGTAACCTTTCATTATTACTCCTTTTCTTCATGTTATGGTGGTCATTCTTTGAAGTATAATTTTGACCATTTCTATAGAACCTTACTATGCTACCTCTCTCTTGACAATTGAAAAAAATGAATTTTTTATGGGTTACATGATAACTCCTTGATGTTTCATTATCCCATTCAAGTATCTGATCATTTGGTCTCTTGATGAAGGCATGGCAAAACCCTTCAATATGACCAATCCCTTGACACCTATAACAAAATATGTCATGCTTTCCTTGTGGACCTATTGACTATCTTGAGTGCTGTTCTTAATTCTTATCATTTTATTTCTCATAATTCCATGTAAATATATTACTAGGAGCTTTTATTTTATAATCAATGATCTTATGACCAAACTAATGTCAAGAGTAATAGTATCCATTGAAGGAGTTATCATACCTTATTACATTAGGTTACTTTATTTTATTTGAACTTTTATAATGTTTTAAGTTGTCCTTATTATTTAAATTGGCATCATTCTTTTCTTTATTATCATTCTCCTTAGCATGATTAGTTTTATGATCTATTAACACTATCTTCTCTATCTTCTTATCCTTTTGAAAATATTCATGGAATCTTAGGCTTGACTTGTCATTTGAGACCCTTTGATTTCTCAATAGATCATTAAGATTAATTGTAATTTTCTCAAATTTTTGATGTGCTTCAATCCTACTCATTACTTGCTCTAGTTTCTCCTACAAAGACTCCATCTCTGATATATATTTGACACCTTCCTCATCCTTAATCTTTACCTCTTTAGCAAGGGTACAAACTTGAATTTCAATATGTTGAGTGATGTCATCATACTCCTTTAATTAATTACTCAACCTTTCTTCAAATAACCTAATTTTATCCTCATAGGTCTTGATTAAGGATGTTTGTTTTCTATTCTTTACTTGTATAAGCTTCAAATATTCCAAGGTATTTAGATATTTATCTTCAAGAATAATTTTCTCATCTTCTTCCTTTGTGCTATCTTCACCAATTATGTCTCTACCTAAAGAGCATTCACCTTCATCATCTCTATTATCCATGAGTATTTTCTCCTTTTCATCATCATGAGATGAATCATCACTATCTGATGTGTTTAATTCTTCTTCATTAGATGAGTTATCATATTCTTTATGGTAAAGGCTCTTACTGAATTTATATGAATCCTTGTCATTTATCCTATTGAATAACTTTTTGTCCTTTTTAGGACCCTCAAATCTCTTACTCATTATCATAATATTTCTTATGAGCTTCATTATGTTCAGACTTGTCTCTATCTAGGCACTTAGATGTAAATGACCAACTTTACCAAATGAAAAACATTTAATATGAATTTTCCCTTCATACTTACCTAATCTTACATTTAATTTTATTTCATTCATGACTTCTAGTTGATATTCATTGAGATCAAAATATTCAATACTTAACTTTCTCTTTTTGGATTTTGTCTTCTTGATCACCTTGAAGGTTACTTCGTTATTTGAAGGTATGTCCTCATTGAATATCATCTCATAGTAAGGATGCCATGCAATTCATCCATATTCATCAAGGTGAGATCATGAATTTATTTTATAGTAGATACTTTTGAATCAAACTTGAGGGTGAGAGACCTTAATACTTTCTATACCATATTACCTTCTTCAATCTCTTATCTAGGACATGTGATCATGTTCACTACCTTTTGAACCCTTAAAATATATGATATCATAGTATCTTCTTCCTTCATTTTGAGGCCATCAAATTACCTTCATTAATTTTATAATTTATCCAACTTAACCATTGAATCCCATTCACTAATAGTTTTCAATTTGACCAAAATTTCCTTGGAAGACTTGCAATGGATCACCTTGGTGAACTCAACCTTTGATAGGTTGGTTTTGATATTTGGAAATCTATTATGGATCATTATTCTACATCTCCTACTCTTCCAAATATTTTAGCTAAAAATAATTTTAGTGATAACCTAGATACATGATGCATGTCCTCATCCCTGCACTACAAAAATCATAATTATACCCATTTAATAATGGTTATTGAATTATATAGAAACTCTACAAATGTTGAATAGCCATATTGTACCTTAGATCACCTTCAAGTGGTTAAACTTTGGAAAATAAGGTATGGATCTAATACCAATTGTTAAAGGTAAAATCAATGAGAGGTGTGGGTTAATTACTGATTAAATCAATTCAATTCCAATCCCAAAACATCAAAATCTCATTCATTCAACATAAGCAATCATGAAACATACAAACTAGTCATTTGAAATGAACAAAGGAAACTATGTAAGATCAACACTCATGACACAATTATTATGTGGGAAATCCTCATAGGGGATAAAACCCACTCTCAAATTTTTCAAAAAAGTATACTATATTCCTATAAGATATATACACATAAGAAACTTTAGTGAAGCACCCACTTCACAAGGAACACCAGCCTTTAAACATGAACAAGCACTAATTTATCCTAAATGTTGAGCACCCACACAACACCTTCTCATATCAACACCTCCAAATATTTTATTTATTTTTAATCTTATGGATACATAATTATTATTAATTCTCTTCAATCCTTATCACTTCCTCAAGCCTTCACATATAATCAGTGTATCCAAAACAAGCTTTTGGATCACTCTACACCTCTTTGCTCATCTTCAATCCCTTAAGAACACTATAATAACATCATAATTATTACCTATATTTCATTAACATATTCCTCACACAACTCTTCTCTTTAATCCATCCACTAATCACACTCATACTTCTCTATTCTTTGCTTTTCAACTATATAAAAATATTCATCCTTGATTATGCTCTTTATAGAGCCTTCATAAACATATGCTTCTTGGTCAGCCATTAAACATACATTAACCCTTAATACTTATTTTAAAATTATAATAGAATCAAAATCATCCTCATAGGTCATCCATGTATTTTATAGATCACCCTTAAGGATCAATACCATTCAATTAGGCCTAAAAAGTCATTTTAGGTCCATGGAGACCTATTCATCCTTTTAGCCCTTCAATGAGAAAAATGAGGAACATTATACCACTTCAAAGAACATAGGTCCATGAAAAATTACCCCTAATACATCCTAAAGTTATTAAATTCATCACTACACACCTTTACATATGCAAAACCTTTCAAACATTTTCTTTGTACATGAAAACACCATGCATGAACCAAAAGTCAACTTCTAAGCAATTTTTCATACTAAATATGGATTAGTAAAACCTAAAAATTACATAAATATGATACTTAGATTGTTTACTATTATTTAAGATAGAAAATTCACCTAGAAACATCTAAAACCCATAAAAAAAACTCAAACATCCTTCTTTGGTCTCTTGCAGAAGATTGTCAAACCCTCAGTCAACTTTAGACCACAACAAATGTTGGTGTAAAACCATTAAAAACTTAAAGTTATTTTTATTAGATTTAAATTGAATTTATATACAACTTTTATTTTTATACCACTATAAAATTCATTGTTAATCAAAAGTTATGGGCAAAACAATGAGGACTGATTTTCCTTTGTAAATCCAAATATTTAAATTCCCGTGGTCACTTTTTAATATAAATTTTGTTAAATATGGAAAATAGTGAAATATATCTAGGATACCAATTTTTCACTCTCTTATATTTTTATATAAACCATGTTAATAAATAAAATTTTAGAAACATTATCTAGGCAAAAACCTTAAGAAACCCATGTTACCATTTTCTTCTAACACCTTCACATGTGTGAATGTTGATGTCATCAATATACTTACTCAAGAATATCTACCAAGATGAATAGGATAACCTAGACCTTCAAAATACTATTCAAATTTATTATTTTAACTTATAAAATTACCCTAAACAATCTTGACCCCTAATATGACCCAAAAAACATGGTCAACACACCATCAACATCCACCATCTTGCATAACTAAGCAAACCCTCCAAGCTCAATGCATGATTACTAAGGAAAATTTTTTAATTGATATCCATGCATAATTGACACCTTATGAACATATTTTACCACCTTTTAGACATAATGCAAAACACCTCAACAAAATACCCCTTTTTAATTGATGTCAACATTTGTAAATGTTTTCAAAGATAACAATAAAACCATGCACATACTCTTTCTCGCTTTACAAACACCTTCTCCCCATTTTACACAATTACAAAGTGGGATTAAATATTGATCTTGAATAATTTTAAATTTTTTAAAATATAACATCAAAAATGGATCCCCTCTGAGAGATGCTAAAAAAAAACTTCCCCTATCATTGTGCATATCATTCCTTATTATGACTACCTCAAGCCTGCTTATTGATAACACACTATCTTCACCATTCCCTATTACTTAAAGAATAAAATAAAAATATCAATATTATATGAGTGATCACACATTAATAACACTAAAATGGACTCCTCCTAAGTAACTTGAGCTTAGGTACCCCTTGATCACCTTTAGACCATCTTTAACCATGATTAAGCTTTAAAGTTGCCTTCAAAATTTCTCTTGCAAGTCAAATACATGGTCACCAAAATATGTTAAATCCATAATAAAAAAATTAAATATGTTAAAAATATATTTAAAAACCCATATGATAACAATCATATCTTGGTATTTTGGATAGAAACACCAAAAAGTCCATTTGAGTCACCTAGCCTTGTCTAGAGGCTTAGTAACCCTACATAGACTTTGCAAATCCCATAAATTTATATTAATGAATCATCATTACTTGAAATTTAGTATATATAGTAAAATAATATTCACCCTCATGCATGAAAATAGTTATCATCCAACTCTTCTTCTACACCATTGATCCTTCATAAAATGACCTGCCAATTAGCCCTCCATTTACATAAAGTATTACCATAGGTCAAACTATATGCTTTCATATTACTATAAATATATTTTTGAGTACCCTTTTTTCAATTAAAATAGGTTAATAAACCTTAGACATCAAAACCCTTGGGAGGGTCACTAACCCATATGGTGCAAAACCTAGGGCATCAAATATAAATCTAGTCAACTTACCACCTTTAGGTCAATGTCAGCTCTTGAAAATTATCTCATACTTTTAGGTCACCAATACACAATTATATACCAAAATTTTAGTTTTTAATCCTTGGGGAACCAATATATTCATGAAATGGATTTTGACTTGCTACCCATTAAGTAAGGATTGTCATACCTGAGAGTCTTCAAAAATGTCCAACTTGCCCTCCAAAAACCTTAAAATCCTTAAAAACACCTAGATCACAACTTAATGAGGTTAAAACACCTTTATATGCCACATATTTATCTTGAACATTCACTAATCTTCATTTGACACCTAAAATGAGTTATTTTATGCATACAGACCCTATGTACACACCAATCACTATACCAAAATAGATTAGAATGATCAAAAAATCCTTATAAAATTTTCTCAAATCCTTTTTCTCATGGAAACACCAAAACCAACTAGCCTCTACCCTTTTTTGGACTCCTAGATCTCAAATACACCAATTTTGTAAGATGAGCTCTCATTAGGCATTGGTTACTGATTAAAATAATCAAATAAATAAATTTATCATTAAAGATACATGTGACCAATCCAATACATGAACACACATGGAATAGACTTGTAAAATTTATATCCATATTCCATATCGATCTTACTTATTAATCCCCCTTAACCAATGACCTCTTATGATCAACACAAGACTTGAAAACATAAGATAATCAATTTTATATCAAAAGGCATTGGCTTTTAAATATCAATAAACTACACTACATACCACTGTATTTATTGGTATCTTGTACATCACTTTGATCATAAATACTTTTTTCAAAATATGAAAGATGTCTCCTAAGAATCATAGGTAGAGACACCCACTTGTCATAAAAGAGCTAAAGGTCCCAAAACTTAGGAGACTCATACATTTCCATGATCTCACTTGACTTATAGTCTTGCCTCATCATGAAATTGACTTTGACGAGGTTATTGAATTCATTCTTATCTTTTTACTTAGAATCCTAATGGATATTCTTGTCCCCTTGGGTAGATAAGGATTTCTCTTTGACACTTGAAATTGTACCTTGTTCTCTCATGGAAAATAGTCCATTTTGAACCTATTTTTCATTCACCTCCTTGGGTCTCCATTCATTATGAATCATTTTCATCATGTTACGGTGGTCATTCTTTAAAGTATAATTCTAACCATTTATGTAGAACCTTTTTATGTGACCTCTCTCTTGACACTTGAAACAAATTAAGTTTCTCTAATTATATAGACCTTGTGTATGGGGTACATGATTACTCCTTGAATTTTAATTATCCCATTAATGTATCTGATCATTTAGTCCCCTAATGAACACATTGAAAAACCTTTCAATATGACCAATCTGTGGATACCTTTAACATAATATGTCATGATTTCCTTATGGACCTGTTGACTATCTTGAGTGATGATGTTCTTCATTATTGTCATGTCTTGCTCATAATTCCTTGTAAATCTCTTACCAGGAGATTTTATTTTATAATCAATGATCCTATGACCAAACTGATGATAAGAGTAATAGTAACCATTGAAGGAGTTATAATACCTTATTGTATTAGGTTGTTTTATTTGATTTGAACTTTTATAGTTTTTAAAGTTGTCCTTATTTAAATTCACATCCGTCTTGTCTTTATTATCATTCTCCCTAACATGATTAGTTTTTTGATCTATCAACACTGTCTTCTCTATCTTCTTATCATTTTGAACATATTCATGTATTCCTATGCCTAACTTGTCATTTTAGACCTTTTTCTTGCTCAATAGATCATTAAGATCAACTATATGTTTCTTAAATTTTTGATATGTTTCAAGATTGCTCATGAATTCCTCTAGTTTCTCCTTTAAAGAATACATCTCTGATCTATATTTGACACCTTCTTCATCCTTACTCTTTACCTCTTCAATAATGGTACAAACCTAAGTTTCACAATGTTGAGTGATATCTTCATGCTCCTTGACTTCATTTCTCAACCTTTATTTAAAGAAACCAATTTTATCCTCATTTGTCTTGATAAAGGATGCTTGTTCTCTATTTTTGAATTCAACTCTTCCAAGGTATTTATATATTTATCTTCAAGAGTTATTTTCTCATCTTCTTCCTCTAAGCTATCTCCACCAAAGAGATCTCTACCTAACGAGAATTCTCCTTCATCATCCTCAAGAACCATGAACGGTGTCTCCTTGTCCTCATCATGAGATGAATCATCATTAGCTAATGTTTTTCCTTCTTATTCAATAGATGATTTAATATCTTCTTCATGGTAAAGGATCTTACTACATTTTTATGACTCCATCTTATCATTTCTCTTATTGAAGAACTTGTTGTACTCGGTAGGACCCTTAGATTTATTTTTCTCATTCTCATGGGATTCCTTATTAGCTATCTTGTGTTTAGAATTTCCTTTATCTAGGAACTTAGCTATAAAATGACTAAATTTACCACATGAAATAAATTTCAAAGGAGGTTTTGCTTCATACTTACTTGATCATACATTCAATTTTCTTACAATAATGGCTTTAAGTTGATCTTAATTAAGATAAAAATCTTCAAGACTTAAATTTATATTCTTGGCTTTTATCTCCTTGATCATCTTGAAGGTTGTTTCCTTATTATGAGGTCTATCCTCATTCACTCTCATCTCTTAGGTACTAAGGATGCCATGAAATTCATCCATATTCATCAGGGTGAGATCATAACTTTCTTCTATAATAGATAATTTTAAATAAAACTTGAGGGTAAGAGACCTTAATACTTTATGTATCATAGTATCTTCTTCAATCTCTTTTCCAATACCTATGATCATGTTGACTACCTCAAAAACCCTGAGAAGATAGGATGTCATAATATCTTCTTCCTTCATTTTGAGGCCTTCAAATTTCCTTCAATAAGTATGTACTTTACATAACTTAACTATTGAATCCCCTTCATATATAGTTTTTAATTTTAGTCAAATTTACTTGGTAGACTCGAAATGGATCACCTTGGTGAAATTAGCCTCTCATAGGCCAAAAATGATATAATTCATTGATTTTGAATTGTTCAAACTTAACTTCTTGTTAGCTGCACTAGTTGTAGGAGTAGGAGGTGTATAATAACCATCCATAATAGATTTCCAAATATTAAAACCTATATACATGATTTATATCCTCATCCTTTAACTCTAAAAATCATAACTAGACCCATTCAACAATCATTTTTGATTTGTATAGAATCTCTACACATGTTGAATATCCATATTATACCTTGGATCACCTTAAGTGGTTAAAATTTTGCAAAGAAGGTATGGATCTGATAAAAATTATTAGAGGTAAAATCACTAAGGGGAGGTTTTAATTAGTGATGTGGTAAATTAAACTCCAATCCCAAAAATTCAAAGTCTCATTCATTCAACATAAGCAATCATGAAGCATACAAACTAGTCATTTTAAATGAACAAAGGAAACTATGTAAGATCAACACTCATGACAAAATGATTATGTGAGAAATACTCATGGGGGATAAAGCCCACTCTCAATTCTAAAAAAAAGAGGATTATAGTTCTATAATGTATCTAAAAATAAGATACTTTAGTGAAGCACCCACTTCACAAGGAGCACCAACCCCTAAGCATGAGCAAACACCAGCTTGTCCTAGATGTTGAACACCCACATAATAATTTCTGATATCAACACCTTTAGAGATCTAATTTATTTTTATTATGATCAATAAATAATTTATATTAACTCTCTTTAACCCTTCTCACTTACTTAATTATTTACACATAATAAATGCATCCAAAACAAGCTTTTGGATTAGTCTACACCTCTTTGCTCATATTCAATATTAAAATCTACAAGAGCATTATCATAACAACAAAAATATGACCTCTAGGTTATGAACATATTCTTCACATTTATTTTCTCTTCAATTCATGAACTAATCACACTCACACTTCTCTATTCTTCGCTTGTCAACTCTCTATAAACCTTCATCCTTGACTATGCTCTTTATAGAGCCTTCATGAAGATCACCTTCTTGGTCAACCATTAGACATGACTTAACCATTAAGAATTATTTTACACTTAGAATATAATCGACATAATCCTCATAGGTCTTCCATAGATTTTATAGATCACCCTTAAGCATCAATACCTCTCAATTAGGCTTAAGAATCCATTTTAGGTCGATAGAGACCTATTCACCCTTTTTGTACTTCATCAAGCAAAACTAGGAACACAAGACCACTTCAAAGAACATAATTTTATGACACATGACCCATAAGACATCCTCAATTGATTACATTCATCACTACAAACCTCTACATATTTAAAACCTATCAAAAAAATTCTTTGTACATGGAAACACCATGAATGAACCAAAATTTGACTTGTAAACAATTATTCATACTAAAGATGGATTGTTCAAACCTCCAAAATCCATATATATGATCCTCAAGGAGAATATTAGACTATCTAATAGATAATTAACCTTGAAAAATTGAAACATAATCAATAAAAACTCAAACATCCTTCTTGGGTCACTTGCAAAAGATGGTCAAACCCTTAGTCAACTTTGGACCATAATAAATCCAAGTGTACAACCAATCAAACCTCCAAATTATTTTTCCTGGACTACCCTTGACGTTCTATACCTATTTTATTTTTATACCACCATAAAATTAATCCTTTATCATAATTTATGGGAAAAAAATGAGGACTAGTTTTCCTTTATAAATTCAAATATTTGAATTCCAATGGTCACTTTTTAATTCAAATTTCGATATGGAAAATAGTGAAATGTGTGTGGGAGACCAACTTTACACTATCATATATTTTGATATACTCCTTGTCAAGAACTAAAATTTTAAACACATGATCTAAACATAAACCTTAACAAACCCATGTGACCATTTTATTTTGACACCTTCACATGTGTGAATGCTCACATCATCAATATGCTTACTTAGGAAGATATGCCAAGGTGACTAGGTTAACCTAGACCTTCACAAGATTATTATAATGAATTAATTTCACTTTAAAAATTACCATAAGCAATATTAGACCCTAATATGACCCCTAAAACATGCTCAACAAACCATCAACATCCACCATCTTGTCTAACCAAGCAAACCTTACAAGCTCCATGCATCATTACTAAAGCACACTTTGTCATTGAGAGCCATGCATACTTGACACCTTATGAACACACTTGGCCACTTTGGAGACATCATTGACTACAAATCAACACTAGTATTTCCTAATCAATAAACCATTCTCAAACCTTCCAAAGCATTAATCATTATTTTAATATTTTAATTCTTACATAGTCTATCAAGATTACATGACCGAATATCAAATTCATAAAATTCCATTATTTACATAAATACCAATGATAAATAACACATTCAACATCACCATAGTCTTGGAATTAGAATATTTTACTAGGTTTAGTTCATAAGATAGCTTAGGATAGTAATACAATCTTATTACTAATTTAATATAGATAATCAACATCATGACTTAATAAAAATATGACTGATGTAAGTCAATGATATTATTTTAATCAAAATGGTAAAACAAGTAAATACTATATCAAAACATAATAGTATTATAACAATGTATTCATTGTTATTAATAAATTATATAAACTATCCAATTTATTTATTTATATTTATATATAATAAGGCATTAAGCTATATAATGATATTTCCCAAACATCATAATGATAACTAGATAATGTTCTAAGACTTTAAAAAGACATTTTGATTAGTCTATAGATAGTAGTAAATAGATACTAAATAGGTTTTTTTTTTCATGAAGAATTAACAATCATGAATATAATAACATGACATAATCATACATCAACATTATACACTCAATCTAAGTATAATGGGCACGATGTAATCACACAAGATTAACTCCATATAAGCATTAAGATGAAATAAATCACAAATAACACATGTATTTAAATATCTAATGTAGATAAAATAAAAAACATACAAAGGATAACAAATCAAATAGTGCATATTATGAGTGATATCTAACATGGTGTGTGTATGGGTTATAGATATTCCTCTATCATCCCCCAACACCTCCATCTATGCCATATTTTCTTATGATTCTCTCCCTCCATCATCATCTGAGGGATGAATCTCTCCTATATCCAACATATGACAATAATTTAGCTATCCCATAACATCATGATATATATCATAAAATATTGTTGTGATAACTAATCAACATGATCATAATGTAAAAAATATACAATACAACTAACTCATCACAATGATATCATGTAATAAAAATAGCATACAGTTGTCCCATAACATCATATGACTTATAACTTAGTTAAATATTAATTAAATTATTTTACCAATTATAATAAATATTGGATAATCAAGTAAATTTGCTTAGTGTGAAATCAGGATGTGATAATTTCTCACCCAAGAGGCAACTTAGCAAGATCACAAATATATGGAACAATTGCATGAGGATCTGATCACTTTTGGAGAGTTGAGGGACCTTGTATAAAAAAGATCAGTGGCATTGATTTAGAAGATATGGCCCTAACCTCTATGAACCATTGATAAGAGTTTATAACCCTCTTAAACCTCCCTAAAACCCTAATAAGGACCCAACTAGGAAGATCTTGGATAAAATGCATCTAAAGGCATTGAAATGACCTGGTAAACACTTGGATCACTTATTACACTTATAAGAGACCTCATATATGGTACTATTTTGTATGGACATTTTACAAACACCCCCATAAATTATAAATTTACAAGTTTTTTAGCATTAAATAAGGTGCAAGACTTGGTTAAGGGTTGCATATCATTATAAGAGGTACTAGGAGACCTTTTTCACCTTCTCAAGTTAAAAAAATCTCACAATTCTACCTATAAATGACTATGGAAGTATTTACCAAACATGCATTTTTGGAATGCGAGAAGGTGGTGACCTAGTCATGTAATGGAGTAAGATTGTGTTGATGTATATTTGTGTTAAGGATTTAACATGAACAATAGAGAAATATTTACCAATTTATAGTGTAGATAATTGAATACCTTAGGGCTTAATTTAATTTTTTTTAATGATCAAGTAGCTACCACCTTTAGTCTGCAAGTAGAACCTACTGTAAGGACAATAAGACTCAGTTGTGACACAATCTATCTAAACTTTATTTGTTGTTACGATGTCAATTAATTTATATTTTGCCTATTTATTTCTCAAACTTTAAACAAATAGGTTAATATTTATAGTGAGAATTAATCTAAGGTGATTCATCTTAAAAAATTTCAAAAAGGGAAAAAGGGTAGATCAGAAAAGAAGGCTTGCCTTGCAATAACAAAGATCAACAAGTTTACTTTAGTTATCTCTGATAATGGTGCAAAAAACTAACATTCATGAGATCCTACTGCTGGACTCAAAATGCCATGAATTCAATGATGATTCTTGGTAAATAAAATGCATATATTTGAAAGGTATTTTTTAAAATAGTTGTCTACAACAAATTGCCTTAAGCACATTCATTTGCAGAATATAAGGAAAACAAAGCATACATAACAAAAAAATTTATAGAAAAGCTGAAAGCACAAACTAAAAAGATGTATTCAAAACACTAATATTAGACTTAACCCTTAAAAATTGAAATTATTTGTCATTAGAAAAACTTTGAGAAATAAGAAAATATGAAAATATTGAAACATTGAATAAATTACAAGAATTCTGCTCTCTATTTTCAATAATTTCATAGAAGTTCTGTTATAAAGTAGAATTGAAGGGAAAACCCATATATATAGGCCTTTTTCATGCTTAAGATGATTGCATTGGTTACAAGAGAACCAAATACATGACATCTATTGGTAGATGAAATCCCTCATGTCTTAATAACTAAATAATATTCCCTATTCAAAAAATGAATATTTTATAATATAATAAGTGGAATTAGAATATGAAATTTATCAAGAGAAATATTGACAAATGGCTATCTCACTTCTAAGGTGTCAGGCTAGGATCCTACTAATGTGGATGATGATGAAGATCCTAGTGTAGGAGAAGATGAAAGTGAACCCATAGCAATTGAAGAAGGAGTACTTCCTAGTGTAGTAGAGGAAGAATAAATCCCAAGAGGGGTCAAAGAGGAAGAAATTCATGTGGTGACCAAGTGTGGCCTGCTACTTGCCTATTTCTCAGCTTCTATCTATCCTATTCATGACTCAAACTATTTATTATAATCACTATCAATCAATTTAAGATCTATAATAGGTTATTTCAATAATTTAATTGTAAGACCTACAATTGCATCATGATTTCTCAAGAGATTTCATATAGCATCATTGATTACCACAACCTTTTACATTCTTTGATTAGAAGATGCTACCAAGTATACCATCTCCTCCCCTAATGTCACTCCTCTATCCATAGCTTACTTTCTAAATTTGATGATGAATTTTTGTATCTAGGAATTAAAGGAATCCTTGATGACAATAGAACCATCCTTGTTATCAAGGTGTGTGATCTCAGCCTCTTTAAGCAGATTTATAACTCGATCACCCAACTGGGTGAGAGATTGGCCTATGGATCTCATGTCATAAATATAATAGCTTAAATATTTCCTTCTTATAATTATATAGGATTGATAAATGATCAAATATCAAATGGAATCAAGTTTTGGTCTTCAAAATTCATCCTAATCAACTTTACCAAGCTGATTACCTTGCTATCATAAACCCCATATGCAACCTCTACCTTAATAATCCTATTATAGACCTCATCCCTTCTTACTTTTTACTAATCCAAGGTATTCAGGGTATCCAACATGACCTCAATATCCCATTTGACCTTGGTATTGGTATCCTATAGTAACATGGCCTTATGCTATTTCTCCATCTTAGTCATTCTTTATTGCATTCCTTTTACCAACTCTATGGCTACATTGCCATATGATTTTAGAGCTGAGAGGGGGTCTTAATTTTATAGTTACTATTGGCTAGGCCTAGCTCTTTTTTTCTTGGTCAAATCAAATAGGGTTTCTTTAGACTCATATATAATCATTTGATTTGGATGAGATACCATCCTCTTGGTTAGTCTCATCATTTCTCCAACCTTTTTTCAAATTCTAGTAAGACCTATAGGGGGTCTACTTTAACTAAATCCTATTTCTCTATCATGTCTAGCTATAATTATTTTATCTAGGATTTATCTCAAATTTCCCCTTGAGGATGAGTATATGGAGGATATTATTAAGTTAGTTTCATTCCTTGGAAGGTAGAAGTTTGGGAAGAAATTGTAGAGGTGACTAGCATAAATGCAAAAATTGGGGATGAGGTGGGAAGTGTCATTCCTATATATGAAGAGGAACTAGTGCTAACCACAACACTTATTAGAAACAAAGGAACTTGAGGTATGAAAATAATGGGAATTTTATTTGGTAATTGGGTACCTATCTTAGGCATAGGCTTGGATAGAATTAGATGTATATTTTCCATAACAAAGACCTTGGAAGTGGATGAAATAATAAAAGGATTGATAGTAGTCAGGGGCATAGTCATGATCCTAATCACATATCTCATGAGGGGAATTTATAGCATTAGGTTTAGTTTATATAGTTTTGGGGATTCATAAAATATACTCAAGGGATGGATAATTAAACATAAAGGAGGTAAATAAACACATTTCTTACCTATTAGACCTAGTTCCTATTTGACAAGAAATAGCAGAGGCAATCCTAGTGTTGAAGCTACTAGTGTTGTATTAGGTGGTGTTATTGCCTCCACTTAAAGTGAATGGCACCATATAAGACATTATCTACACTAAGGTAATATTTTTTTCTTGATATGGGCTATTAAATGTTAATCAAATATAAGCTTGCTCAGTATGTTTCCTAGTATCATCTCTCCCCTTCTCCAAAGTAGGATACAATGCTTTAAATATCATCCATCTAAGTTGAGGTTCAATTAGTATTTCCTCCTCTATATTATCATCATGAATTATGGATGTAGATGCTTTTTATTGAGCATATTAAGGTTCAAAAAATTCATATAAACCTACATCTTTCAACCTACCCTTAACCGATGGGATATTGGTGGCCTTCAATCTCTACTTTACCTTTGTGTCATTAGTTGCATTGATATATAACCTATCTTCATATTCATGATTATAATGGTGGTTAATGCTTAGGGATTCCTTGTGCTTTATTTAATAATTAAATGTTACATGTTTTGGGTCCCGTTCCCTATTTCCATCATTTTTTAAGTCAAAAGGTGGCCTTTGCTTGGCATCAACAATGATAAAGTTCTAGTTCTCTATATTGAACCAACCAATGTTATACATTGAGGGTGGACCAATCCTTTCTTTTTATTCTTGCACATTCCATCAAACCCTATGAGAAATTTAAAATATAATTATTACTTGACCTACTTATCTAGCACCATGGTAGGTAAACTGAGGGGGTTTATCTTAATTCTAACTATTCTTATCACTGCATAGTCCAGGTAATATTAGTAAGCTCCCAAGTTGATTAATGTTTCTCTAATTTCCTTTGATAATAAGGCCATGTGACTCTCTTATATTTAATTATACACTATAGGATAGAAGTGTTTGGCTATGGACCTCATTTCTTATTTGTACATGTACACTCTTACCTTCGAGAAGGTATGAGCCATGGTCTATTTTAGTTTGGGGTTCCAATTTGTGAATTTGGGGAACTTATGGGTAGAATAGATGGCATCCAATAGGTAGGAGATAATTTATAAATGATCCCCTTAGTTGGACATGACCTTTTTGATATGTGATACCAAGTTGCAGGATATGATTTCTCTAAAAGGGGGAGTCTTTGAATCATTTATTATCATAGATATAAATGGAACCACTTCTCATCTACATGGCCTATGTATTTGGCCCCATGAAAATGATTAATCATATCCATTCCCATTCTTACTCATTTTATAAACTAGGTGATGGGGATTTGGCTAATTTTAGTTTTGCATATAAAATTTACCTTGTTCTCAACCCAGTGTCTCAAAACTTCCTTAATATCATGGGTTTGGATCCACTATATTATAGTTTCTTGATTATATGAAATATCTTATTTGGGTAGATCATAGTAAGATTGAAATAATTTACCAACTATGAAAGCAATGTCATGACCCAAATTCAATGATTTAATTATGTTATTAACACACCTACACTGAAGAAACATGTAGTAGACTAAATATATGTAGGGCGTACCTTTAGATTAGATGTTTCCTTGTGTAAGCCTATATATTTAAGTGATAGATTATCTAACCTATCCTCTATGTCATTGGATCCCTCTTTATCATCACTATCTTGGTCCACAATATTTTCTACATGGTATAAATTTTTTTTATAGTGTTTGTCTTTAGTGGCCAATACAATAGAGTATAAATTGGTGTCCCAAAAGATGATATTTGTTACATATTAATATAAGAATGGGACTTGTTCTTTTTGATTGGTTTTTTATGTTCTAAATTTGGCCATGGATTTAATTTTGTGATTTATGAGCTTGGATTTTGCTTTAATGGTGAATGAATACATAGGAGTCATGAGATAAATTCTAGAATGCTTCAAAAGTCTTAGTAGATAACAACTAAATGATGAACCTATACTTTGTGATGGTAAGATTTAAAATATAAATTCAAAATTAAAACTAGATGATATTAATCACAAATGGAAATTATATTGAACTCACTTTGATTTAAAGCCTAGGTGGCTCTTCATTTTTATTCTAATGGCTTTGAAAATTCACTTTGAGGAATCAACCAATCACTACCTTTACTTTATCCACATGGCCTATCATCATAGGCTTGACTTTTTTTATGAAGTGAGTTAGATTTATAACCACTAAAACAATCCCCATAAGCATTTAATTTTCACCTACAATAGGTGATTTGTGTATATTTGTATGCCACCTAGGTGTTTTACTTGACACATACTCAACACTTGGTGTTTTTTCTTGCACTTTAGCCTTTTGTTTTGAATATTGAACTACATGGGTGGATCGCTAGATATTTTGTTAAGTTTCATCTTATGATTAGATTTATCTTATCTAAATATTACATGGCTTGACCCCTTACATCTTTGGGATGATGTGGCCTTGGGAGCTATACAAGGTTGCCAAGTGGCAAATTCTCATTATCTCATATTATCATGTAACTTTGTTATATGAAACTTTCAATGGACTTAAATACCATGAAACTTAACCAAGTGTTATATTTTTATTATATCTCTCTTTTTTGGGATTCATAGCTTCCTTTGACACATTATTACCATGATATAGGGATCCACATGTTCTCAGCCTTTTATTCTAAACTATAGGGTGGCTTTCACGTAGCATCTATTTATCTATAATTAGTTACTATAAACACCTAAAAGTGGACACCAATGGATTCATACCCAACTTTAGAAAAATTATTACCAACCATTAAACATTTAGCCTAATAATTTATAAACATCTTTACTTTGGCTTCATAACAAGCAATTAGTTTAATTTGGCCTAAAAATCAATTAAATAAGACAAATGAACACATAAATTATTTTAAATCTTACACAAATGTTTAAAATATTAACAAATATTAGTTAAAATGAAAATCCTAATCAAATTCCTAATTAAATTAATCTTTAAGTAATTAAATGAATTATCAAAAAGGAAAATTCAAAATCAAAATAATATCCTAGGAAGTAATCATTACCTTTTGCAAGTTGTCCAAAAATACAAAATATTTCAAACCATGCCTATTACATGTAAATCATGAGGTTTTGACACCTTTTAACCCTACTAGAGTTAAATACGATAACTAAGGTTAGGGTTTAACTCATTTCAAGTCATTTTAAAGCCTATAAAATCAAGCCTAGATCTCTTTATTTAGGGAGCTTGGATAGAGTAATGTTATAATGTAGGATTTGAATCATGAAGCAAATGCATAGTGTTATAATACCAAAATTGAGCCAAGATAAGCCACTTTAAAACCATATAAAATACAAAACCATTAACATTATGCCTAGAGGAGATGGAGATAGCCAAACCTCATTGATGAAGACCTTTTGAGCACAATCCAAGCAAGCCAAACAAAGAAGCCTCTTGGAGAATTCAAGGATTTGGTGAGGAATTTGTGATTAAGTTCCTTCCTTTTTTAATTGTGCTTTATTCATTTGTGTTTCTTCACCATGTTCCTCCCATTCATCTAGGCAAGGTAGTGTTATGAATGTTAGTGTGTTATTACTTTCATTTTGAGTTGATTTCATTTATTTCATTGTGAAGCTAACATATGTTATAACCAGCCTCCTTGGATCCCTTAATCACAAATAACATGCTCAATGGGACCCAAAAAATCCCATGTACCAATAAGATCAAAATGTAACATCTAAATTTTCATATGAATGCTTGAATTCTTTAAAAATTTGATTTTTTTCTTTGATTTTCCATACTCTATTTTTTAATTACACTTAGTTTTGATAGTGAATCGATGTCAATTATTTCATCGATCGATGTTGATTTTTAAGGATTGATTCTGATTCTTTATGTGCAAAAACAGGTCATGGAAAGAATTGGTCTTTTGAATTTCTCTTCAATTTACTAGAGTTATTCTATTTTTAAGGGCCTAGATGTTGTTATTTTGAACATTTTACTATCAAATTTGGTATTGTTTCTTGGATTTAGGCTCATATTGGTAACCATTTTCCTTTTGAATAAAAACACATTTTCTATTTTATGCATTTTTGTAGACATGATTGAATCATCACCAATTCCAATAGATCAACATTGATCCCTATATGAATTGACATCGACTCACTGTATAAAAACATAGAGCAAACTTGAGACTAAATTTTTCAAAGTTTATTTAATCATAATATAAAGTGATTATAAGAAGGAGGTTATTACATAATAATTATAGGTCTTGGACATGATTTGAACACACATTTTCTAAAGTTTTAGCTATCTAACATTTTATTTTTAACTTTTCTTGTGGGAAACATTTTTTTGTGTTTTTCTAGATATGATAGAATTAATGTTGATTAAAATAAATTGATGTTCATTAAAACATAAATTTATGTCTATTCAATATGTAAAAATATAGAGATAACCCATGAACACATATTTCAAACATCATTTTCCAAATAAAGAAAGTACTTTAAAGCAAGGCATTATTATCTAAAAATTTTAGGTTTAAATATTGATTGAAATACCATTTTGCTTTTTCTTTGACTAAAGAACACTTTGTTTTAGGCTTATAAAAATAATCTAGTTGAATCTTGCACATTTCAATTTGGGTCCTAAAATTAACATGTTAGATTTCTCACATTTTGATGTTGGTGTTTAAAATGACTAGGATTGATAATGTTTATAAACACTTCATTTTTCTAGTGATTAAAGAAAATGTTTAAATCTTAAACATTTCAAATTGGTGTGTAAACATGAACCTAGGCTAAGTCTGGAACCTTCTTATTTTGGGCATAAAATGAACGTAGATGCTTTTGCTTCATTTGGTTTTGTGTATTTTTTTATATTTTCACACTTAAGACAAGGGGATTAGTAACGAGTAAAATCACATTCAATTTGGTACTTAAAAATAAAATGTCACATGCAATTATTTACAAAATATTTATTGTTTGTTTGTTTGTTCCACAAAAAGGATAGTGTGTGTATACTATCCCCCCATCCCTTATAAGGAACTCATGGGAGTAAAAGCAGCTTTCCATTATATTTTAGTGCCTATTCTAAGGTATATAAAGAAATTTTCTTAGGATTTCCCCAAAATTACATAATATTGGGTGATCTAAAATCAACCCTAAAGTCTTTCCACTCATCTTTTATTTTCATGCATTTTATCTTGTGAAGGGGGTGTCATTGCCTCTAACAAGTTATTTAGGGAATCATTAACCTAAGACTTCATCTCCTAGAAATTTTTAAACCCATCTCCATGAGGGGGTATACAAAATAGGATCACCTTATTGGGATGGTGGTTTGAGTGGTTAAACCATGTATATTAGTGGCAAGCTAGTCCAAAACATATGATAAATTAGGACATCACACTATACTATGTAATTGAAAGATCTAGTGGTTGTGAAAATGATAAGACATTTTCATAACAAGTCAATTGACATAGATCCAATTGATGTGTTATTTATCTTATGTGTAAATGTGAAGTCTGTACACATGGGATCAATCTAGATGATCATAACTTGTAAGCTTTAGTTAAACCCACTTCACCACATCTTGATAGGATTTAGGATGATATACTTAATTTTATTGTTTTCATTTATTATTTATTACTTAGTGTGTTAGAACTAAAAATTGTGTTGTTTAAACCATGTCATGAATCAGTCTTGTCTCCAACATTACTCCATTGTTTGAGGAGGCATTATGTTGTCCATTTTACACCTTGATTTAACTTAGAAAACTATTTTATGTCAAAACATTGAGTGCAACACTTTGTTGAGATGGATAACATTATGCTACCCACCCATTTCAGGTCTTGTTCCTTAAAAGTATTTAAAACATAAACATTGTCACCTCTTTTAGGAGGGATAATGTCATTATGTTGCATAAAAAGTTTTAAAAAACCTGTCTTGTCTTGTGTCTCAATTATCATTATTGAAACCAATCATTTGTGTCTTGTTGGATATTTGTTTAGCATAGTCATGATGTCCAAATTTTCCTAGCTTTTTTTCATCAAACACTAGTTTACCTTACTTGAGTCTTTGATTAATTTTTACAAGTTTGGATCCAAAAATTGATTGATTTCTATTTAGGCCTTAACACACAGGGGACGATACATAGATCTTTCTCTTTTGGATTGAATAACTTAGGTTAATTGATTACTCAAATCTGGAAACACTATTTTTTATACCTTTGTTTGATAGAAATAGTTCATCTTCAAAGTGCCTTTTTTTTTGTTTTTTATACCAACTAAATCTTGCTTATGTCTAGAATAAAGTACATAGTCTTTGAAAAACTATTTCAAGTTTGTTAGATTAAGCATCATCATCCTTTGTTTCAAGCCTAGATTTTTATGCCACATTTGGACAAAATCCCTAGCACATCGTTTTTGGGCCTAGATTTTGACTCCATGTTTGGACAAAAGAATTAGAAACATTTCCCTTTCCTAGTTTAGACCTATTTAGAGCACATTTGGACATTATATTTTGGCATCTTGTTTTTAGGTCATTCTACTCGACCTTGTTTATGTAAAACATTTAACATTATATTATTTTTACCAATTTTTTTCATTAGACTTTTTGAAGATTCAACTCCACCCTAGACCAAGTTATCTAGAGTTTAACCCTTTATCTTTTTAGACATAACTTTTCAAAGTTTGTAGAACTCTAAATCGAGCTTGTTTCAAAACATTTTCCATTTGATTTGATCATAGCTCACTACACATGTAGTTGTACTATTAAAAATATAGGATATGAAAATGTTATTATGCAAGAAGACTTTATTCAAGACCCTTATGGAGATGATGATTTTTAGGAGATGGATTCCTATCTACCATACAACACTCAAACAAAAGAACATAATCAAGATATTTTAACTAATTATTTGGTTATCACACCTCCTTACATGGAGAAAGATTAAGAATAAATGGCCTAATATTTGGATATCATACCTATGATTGAAAAAAAAAATCCAATAGTAACCCTACTATGTGACCATGTCATCAACCTATGATCCTAATAGAGCTATAGAGGTAAGACATGAAAATTTTCCAAATCTACCAAGAGTGACTTATAACATGTTTTATAATCTAAAAAATGATTATGCCTATTATAAAAACCTTAATGCCATAATACCAATACCATATCTAGATATGTGTATGCTTGTCACACAAAGATGCTGCTTGAAGGACCAAATCATGAAAATGTAGATAACATACTAAGCATCTCAAAACCTAGCACATAATTTTAGTAACTTTTCCATGTCAAATTAACCTCTTATTTAGTTTTTCCCTTTAATAGGAGCCTTATTTGAGTTGACAAGTGAATAAAATTAGGGTTTAGACCCACTTACACAAAATACTTCAATTGAAAACATGTTTAATACCCCAACAATTGAGGAAGTGTCTTCTACTTATACATAGAATAATGAGCAAAACATAATGGATAATTCACAAGAAATGTCCAATCTACACTAAAGTGGTGTTAATACACAAACACATAGTCAACAACAATATATGACTTTAACTAGCACCATTAGTGGTTCATAAACTCAGGGAGTATGAGTTTCTACATCCCAACCTCAATTGAATGCCTCTAATCCTCAACCAAATATTTCTTCTATCACCTAGCAATAGGAATTAAGTAGTCAACCAATGACCAATGTTGTACCACAATAGAATTTGATGAATCTTATTCCACTCTAATAGGTAACAAGTAGTATTCCATAATAATAGGCATAGTCTAATCAACCCATATAGTAGAGGCAAAAAATATTTCCACCTCAACAAGAGGAAACAAATTTTCCACCTCACTGGGTAGTAGTGAACATACCTCTTCAATCATAGGCTAACATGCTGATCTAAAAACAAACAATGTCTAAAAAACATGTAAATATTAGTCAATGATAAATGTTGAATCTTTAACATTCATCTACTTCTCAACCAATATTGGCACAACTAGGATGATCCAAAACTCAAAATCTTTGGTTGAATGATAATTCTAGAAAAAATAACAACATAATTCAAATAATGTTATCCCTGAGAAGAGATGTTTTATTGATCAAATTGGTAGACCCAAACATATGCCTATCTCTGAGAAGAGATGTCTGATTTCCATTTTAGGTTACATCTTAATTTATACATGTTTTTAATGTGGGAGGAGGATGTGAAAATTCACCAATATCGAGGGAGATTAAGTTGTTCAACTTTCATGATTTACAACAATACATAATTCGAGGAATTACTATTTTTAGAAACTTATTATTTTTAGACTACACTACTAAAATTGAAATTTTGGGCACTTTCATTTAGTTTTATAGGGTCAAAATATATTAATAAAATATCCATGCCATATCACCATATTTTTATCATTCTTATCATTCCAACGGTTCAAATGGTGAGTCAATTAGAGCTACAGTGTAAAAGTTATGGTTCCCAGAAGTTCCATCATCAATTGGGATAGACCCATCACCTGAATTATCACCTAAATTATTGCCTAGATCATATGAGGTTACAATTTTCCTCAAGTAACTATTAATCAATAGTTTACTTTCAAGAAAAATGTACCACAAGTTCAGAGATAAGGTCTTGGTTCACAAGTTTCCCCTTAATAGCAAGGTTTGATTAGTCAGTAGCATGTCCCTATTCAATAGCAATAGGAATGGTATAGTCATATACCACCATACCAACCTCAATATTCCTAACATCAAGCCTACATACCCAATCTTAACCATAATATCACATCACTATACATGTACTTTCAATAATCACACCCTAATCCATGCATGCATATTCCTAGTTTATATACTAGACAATCCAACCTATCCCAATAAATACCTTGATCATACCTTGGTCAAAGTAATCCACTTATGACCACTCAACCATCACCTCAAGATAATATTCCCATAAGTTTCCTCAAACAAGAGCTAAAAAAAATTAAGGATATAATTGCCATCATCCAAGTTGGTAAAAAATTCAAAAAGTTCAAGTTAGATGATATGTGTTCTTACCCTTTCAACATGGAGTACTTGTATATACCATTTCCTCTAAGGCATGAGCCACCAAAGTTTTATAAATACAAGTGGAAAGGTGATCCCAAGGCCCATTTGATAGAATTATTTATCACGTTCCAACTAGTGTCCTATAGTGGCATATCCTTGTTGTTGTTGTCTCCAAGAATTTTAGAAAAACAAGCCTTCGAATGGTTCGTAAAGTTATAAAAGAATTCAATTTATGATTTTGATGATCTTTCAAACAAATTAATGCAACATTTCTATTAAAATCTTGAGCATGATATTTCATTGGTAGACTTAACACAAGCAAAATAAAAACTAGGTGAAATCTTCACAAATTATCTATAGTGATGGAGAGCCCTTGTAAGCTAATTTACCCATAGTCTACTAGACAAAAAACTAGCCACTATGTTTACCAAAAACCTACATAATGAGATATCTTATTATCAAGAGTTATAATATGCACATAAATTCAAATAAATTATTGAGAAAGGTTTAGTGATCAAATGATACCTTATTAACAAAGGGATCATTAAACTAACCCCAATAAATCAGAATAATGGTTAGAAAAAAAACTAGAATAGTGACCAAAATCAACATCCAGTCCAAATGCAAGCATCTCAACTAGTATAGGCCAATAATAATGACAAACCCAATTAATTCAAGTACAAAAAGAATCTTATAGTAAATGGAGTAATAAATTCATGACATGTCAAAATGGTGCAAATGCCATCTTCTCAACCTTCACCACCTTTCCAAATTACTCCTAACCAACAACCTTTTTATCAGCCATAGAATTCATAGCAAGTGCAATAACCTAGACAAATTTCATAAATACAACAAACACAATAAATGCCTATGACTTTTCAAAAACCTCCTCTAAGGAGAAACATACCAACTCATCATGCTTTTACTAACCTTAGATAGCCCATAAAATTAGTCTTTTTCAAGCTCATAGTAGCTAACATGATTAAATGACCTATTTAAAATGTGTAAATTCAGGAGGGCACCAACATGCTAGACTGGTATAAGCTAAAATAATTCTAATTTTTATAGAATCAATGGACACAATTTGTAGCATTATGTGCAAATTAGACATGTAATTTAGAATATGTTGGAAAATGGAGATATCACATTGGATCATGGATTTTCCACCTCCAATTAGAGCCTTAACATTTATTATAATCCTTTTCCCCAACATAACAATAAAAAAAACAACATAACAATCAGTAATAATAGAATCCATTACAACATCAACAAAAATAATATAGCAACCAAGTCCAAACCAACAGGGTAAACAAAACCCATAATAAAACAAACAATATCAAAATAATGGACAAAACCAAAGCCACAATGGTGCAAACATCTAATAGACCTACCATGTATTTGCACATGACTATAACTTAGTTGTAGGCCATATTGTAGGAGGTCATGTTAACACCATTTCCATTAATCCTAAACCAAGTACCAATCAAACAAGACCATTACTAATCATACCAAATCAACCAAACCATTTTGGTAATCCTTCCTTGACCTGAGACCACACATAAGTAAACCAACAAGTAGGGATTCCCATGTTAGGACCTTATACTAATAACTCATCATTAGCTAATGACCATGCACAAGTGCATCAACAATTAAAACTTATCCTATCTGGTCCCCCTCCACCATCATTTTTTATTAAAAATGATCTTGTATCTAATCTTGACTATACAATCACAACTTGGTAGTCAAATATTACCATACCAATCCTATAACCATCTACCACATCGCCCATCATCCAACTAGAAATTCTTCCTTAGAATAAGCCATTTACCACTTTCTAAGAGAAGATGTTTGACATTATGGAATAATTACAAAATACACCATCATAAATATCCATTTTATATTTGTTCCATATTAAACCATCCATAAAAACATCTTGAAAATTTTCCTTGGTCAATCCATAGCTCTATGTAATATCCCCAACCAATTGGGAATATATAAACTCTAAAGCTCTGATCAAAGATCCAATTTTTGCAAAATAAATTCAGATTACAGATAAACAATAACCATAGTAAATCTTACAATAGCAGATCAAAGATCTTATCACAGGTTAAGATGAGTACAAATACAGTCCTCTCTTGTGCAAATCAAAGAATATTACAGATATGGTCTTAAAACCCTGAATTCATGCAAATTGGGAATAAACTTACAATTCTGGAAGTCTCAGTTTTTCTGTGTCGATACACACAGATGCCATCATCGATCGATATCTCACCGATGTCGGTCACTGTCAGTCAGATTTCTGCTGGCGTCAGTCCTAAGTCGACCGATGTCGGTTACTGGAAGCTCTCTACCTGCCGAGGTCGGTACCTGCGTGGATCTGTACGGACCTGTATAGACTTCGTACGGCTGCCAATTTAGCACAACCTATTTGTTTGATCCCTGATCTAGAAATCTATGGTGTCTAATACAATAGATCTCTCACTATATGATTTATTAAAATAAAACATAAACTAAATCAAGAAATACATGGAATACTGTGATAACTTCTGTATGAAGCTATCTCTCAAATCTGTATACCTCTGTGATAACTTCTAGATGAAGCTATCTCTCAAGTTGGCAATAAATCAGTTGATATTTCATAGCCTATAAATCACACACAATGTAGAGTTGACGTTCTCCACTGCAATGGAATCCTGGAACCCTTGGCTCAGTCTTCATAGAAGAAATTCTTCAAAATCAATAATCAATAATCATATGCATAATCCACAATGGCCTCCATGAGAAACCCTTATACCCTCAAAAGATATGCTTTCCCTAATTAGGGTTTTATTAAATTAGAATTAGGGTTTCTAATTTAAAATTAGACCAAATAATTAATATTTGATTAAATAAATCAAATATTAATATCTCCCTCAATACATGTCCAATCGAGCCCAAACGAAAGACAACTAGAAAATTTCTGCTAAACGAAGCCACTCCAATCTCCATTAAGACCATCTAACCATCCCATCAGCCTAGGACGGTCACATAATACGCTAACCATGAACTCAGAACATGTCAACTAAAAAGGGGACATGACAATCTGCCCCTCCTAAAATTGCTTGCCCTCGAGCAATTACTGCATGATACACCCATCAATCCACCTGGATCCCAAATGTAGTCATGATCTGCCCTGCTATCAATCAATGGAACCTCCATGCCATGTCCATCCCTAGTACTAAGATAAGCACCCCAACATCCAATCCATAAATGAAAATCAGCAAGCAACTCAAGCAAACTCCGTACCTGAATAATATCCAAATCTGGATTGTGAAGGCTAGAAAGAGTCATATCAACCTGTGAACCAACTGTAATAGGTAGCTGAGTCCCTACCACATGTGATAACTCCTGAACTGCACTCACCTCAAGACCAAGCTCATCCTTATATCTCTCTTGTGTTGGTGCCAATGTGCACTCGTCATCGCACTCCATCATGTCAGGTAGCGTAGGCATCTCCATCTGATGAAAAAACATATATCTGAAGCTGCTGCCCCGTATTGCCTTAAGAATGTGTGTCTTCCCATCAACATTAAAGCAAACCTCCATGTCCTTGAGATGAAGAGTAACTTCCTCAAAGGAATGAATCCGCTTCATACCCAAGACTAAGTCTATATCACCCATGTCTACCACATAATAATCAGCCTTGAACTCATAGTTGTTCAAGCGCAATGGAAGGTCTCTAATCATACACTCACACCTAAGAGTGTGACCATCGGCTACCTTAACTCTAATGCCCTCAAAATCTTCTGTAGTGAGTCCACACTTCACCACAAATCTAGCATTTATGAAATTATGTGTGGCTCCTGTATCAAGAAGGGTGATAACCTTCTGCCCTGCCAAAACTCCACGGAGTCTGAATGACTCATCCGACTGAATGGTGGATAGGCATGCCTCCTATATTTGAAACTCTAATTTTTCCTCTACTTTAGGCCCTAAAGCCTCTGCCTCTACCCCCTCAGAACTAGTCCACTGTTCGGAATCCTCTGAATTAGAATCCTCATAATATACCCACATCACACGATTTGCCTTGCCCTTAGGCCTCAAAGGGCAATCGTGACGGATATCATATGGACCTTTGTAGTAGAAGCAAAGCTTCTTCCTACGTAGATCATTAAGTGCCTCACGATCCAAAGGTGGTGCTGCTGGATTGGCCTTTGAGTCATTCTTTAAACCTGATTTATCTATGTTAAAATCCGGTCTCTCTGTATCTGTGTTGGAACACTTATGGTCTCTAGATGAAGAAGTACCTTTGAAGTTAAATTTGTGGGATGGGGCTGCCATCTCCATACTACGCACCTTCTTCATAGCTACCTGTAATGAAGGAGGATCAAAGGCTTTGATCCACCCTCTCAATGGCTCTGTCAATCCCTCCATGAAGAGAACTACCAATCTACGCTCAGAAATATTGGGCACCATGACTGCCAATCTCTGAAACTCACCAATGAAGGACTCCAAGTTACCTATTTGTCTCAACTATGCCAGATCTCGAAAGTAAACCTTAGGATCATTCCTGTCAAACCACTCAACCAATCTATCCACAAAGTCTTGATACTCTATCACCTGCTTATGCTAAAGTGTTACCATACCATGGTACCACCAATCATGTGCTACTCCCTCCAAGTGCAAAGTGGCATATTTGATGGCCTCTATCTCTGATATTGGCCTCAATGCCAGAAAGGTGTCAAGCTTATAAACCCAAGCTTGCGGTATCATCTTGCCACTGCCGTCAAAGGTAGTCAAAGAAAGCTTACCAGTAGCCTTCTTCAGCTCACTGAATTGGACTCTAGGTCTCCTGTCCTGTCTAGCCAATCTATAGTGCTCTCTCCTTAGATTGACAAAATGATCAAAGGTTGTTCTCTCTTGAATATGAGGAGGTAATAAGTCCCACTCATCATTTGCAGCCATGTAAACATCTGCAAATGGGGAATTCCCTGCCTCCTCCTCTGATGGTGCCTCTGGTTCTTCTTGAACAAATGTAGGGCGTGTAGGTCTATCAGCTATTTTGGAGTGAGTCTGCTATGGTCTCTGATTAACCGTAGCACTCCTATCATCTCTTTGGTCCCCATTTTGTCCATCAGGTGCATTCATACCCCTTATCATAGTCATGAGTGCCTTTAGTGTCTGATTCATCTGCTGCTGACTTGTCATCATAGCACGGTGAAATTCTCTGTTGCCCTGATCAGTGTCATACCTATGGCCCCTAGGTGGGATACCCTCACATCTGTCACTCATGATAATCCACTACTGATCTAACAACTGGGTACCTTCAAGCAAGGCTCTACTACGTGTGTTATACCTGTGCGGTCCCAACTCTTGTGGCTGCATAAGATATGTCAAACCCTCAGGATGGCAGGATTTAGCTTTGATACCACTGTAATATCCCCAACCAATTGGGAATATATAAACTCTAAAGCTCTGATCAAAGATCCAATTTTTACAAAATAAATTCAAATTACAGATAAACAATAACCATAGTAAATCTTACAATAGTAGATCAAAGATCTTATCACGAGTTAAGATGAGTACAAATACAGTCCTCTCTTGTGCAAATCAAAGAATATTACAGATATGGTCTTAAAACCTTGAATTCATGCAAACTGGGAATAAACTTGCAATTCTCGAAGTCTCAATTTTTTTGTGTTGATACACATAGATGCCGTTGTCGGTCGATATCTCACCGACGTCGGTCACTATCGGTCAGATTTCTACCAGCGTCGGTCCTAAGTCGACCGATGTTGGTTACTGGAAGCTCTCTGCCTATCGAGGTCGGTACCTGCGTGGATCTGTACGGACCTGTATGGACTTCGTACGGCTGCCAATTTAGCACAACCTATCTGTTTGATCCCTGATCTAGAAATCTATGGTGTCTAATACAGTAGATCTCTCACTGTATGATTTATTAAAACAAAACATAAACTAAATCAAGAAATACCTAGAATATTGTGATAACTTCTGTATGAAGCTATCTCTCAAATTTGTATACCTCTATGATAACTTCTGGATGAAGCTATCTCTCAAGTTGGCAATAAATCAGCTGATATTTCACAGCCTCTAAATCACACACAATGAAGAGTTAATGTTCTCCACTGTAATGGAATCTTGGAACCCTTGGCTCAGTCTTCACAGAAGAAATTCTTCAAAGTCAATAATCAATAATCATATGCATAATCCACAATGGCCTCCATGAGAAACCCTTATACCCTTAAAAGATATGCTTGCCCTAATTAGGGTTTTCTTAAATTATAATTAGGGTTTCTAATTTAAAATTAGACCAAATAATTAATATTTGATTAAATAAATCAAATATTAATATCTCCCTCAATACATGTCCAATTGAGCCCAAACGAAAGCCAACTAGAAAATTTCTGCTAAACGAAGCCACTCCAATCTCCATCAAGACTATCTAACCATCCCATCAGCCTACGAGGGTCACATAATAGGCTAACCATGAACTCAGAACATGTCAACTGAAAAGGGGACATGACACTCTAAATGACATATATCCTAACAAATTTAAATATTTGGTTGGACACCTAGTTCTATCACAACAAGTAACCTTCAACCAAAGTGATATGTCATCCCTTGGCCTATTGCATAATAATGCATTATACATCAAAGTTTACGCAAAGAGGCAAAAAGTGAAAAGTGTCCTCATAGATAACATATCAGGTCTAAACTTAGTCTCTTTAAATCTTATCAAGCTGGTACACCTCAATAGATCTCCAAACAAAAATAATCACCATCAAATCCTATGATAATGAAGAATGATAATCATAAGGTACCATCAATTTATCATTTATCATTGGGACTTTGACCCATGATACACTTTACTATGTGTTAGATCTTGATTTATCATATAAAATGATTTTGGGTAGACCTTGGTTACATGATACTCATGCGGTCCTATTGACATTACACTAGTGTATCAAATTCTACCATTTAGGGATGGAGGTTAGTATTCCATGAGGTTTACATCCATATGAGCATTGTAAAAATCTAGTGGCTAGGTTTAAGAACTAAAATTATCACTTTATCATGAATCTAGTCACCAAGTAGGATAAAGGGAAATTTGTACTTATTGATTTACCAAAGAAAAACTACATGGACCCTAATACCCTTAATTCCCTTTCCCACATATCACCTCCTAAAATTTCCAATCACTATACCATATTAGCTAATGGCCTAGGAGAGTATTTGATGCATGACACCTTTTATATTATATAGCTTCCATAATACCTCAAGTCTTTTAGAAGACCAAAATCCAAAGCACTCATGCTATGACAAAGAAAGGGCAAAGACCAAATTTATAGTCTAGCACCCATCATATTCATACTAGCCTCTAAATAAAGACAAGACCTCTCAAAGGTGATGAATCATGGTTATTAATGACAAATTGGTTGATTATTATAAGAGATCCAATTATCCTATTCCTAATAGGATAATGGAGAACCAAGACTATGAAGGAGGAGGCCTCAGGCCAAATCGAGAGGAAACACTTGAGCCCATTTTTATGACTAATTACAAAAAAAACTATATAATTTGATATAAACTTCCTAGGGGTGACCCCATATATATTATTTGAGTTCCATTACCAACAACTAGTGATGATGATGTCAAAAGTGAAGCTGAGTATGATCATAGCCAATTTGATAACTTTACCCAAACTAACCTGTTTGACCATAATGACATTTTTACCCTTCAACAAGTCATTTGTTAGAATCCACTACCATTATATTATCCCCAACTAATAGAATAGGACCAATAATAATCTAACATGATAATTAATGAGTTTCAAAATGATAAAGATTTCTATGATTTCTAGGCTTTAGGGACAATGTTTCATTAGGAGACCATAAATTAGGGTTCTCAATCAAAATATATCTAGAAGCCTATTTTGGAGATCAGGTGAACACCTTTAGCCAAAATCAAATAAATAAAACATTGACACCCCAAAGTGAAAACCTCATTAAGGTGATATTGGACTAGGGAAATAGTAAAGAAAAAGGCTAATCTAGTGGCAAAAACCTATTTTAGGTGCCACTAGATGGGGGTGTTTAACCTTATTAAAATTTAGACCAAGAGACCACTAATGATGAATTTTTTTATGGCTCCAATTTTAGTCTTGATGAAGAACATGCTTTTAATTAGATCATCTAGGATACCAATGACAGTGAACTTACCCATGAGTTTGAATTTAGTATTGAAAAACAATAGACATTTCTTCACATCATTTATGAGTTTCTAAAAACATTTGTTACATGTCAATCCCTCCCGTTTGGATATTTTTATTCATCATGTTTAGGAAAATTTGAATAAATATTCCTAACAAAGGGCTCTACTATTACAAACTAGTTCAAATCTTTGTCCACTATTCTTGAATATGGTTAAACCCTTATAGTGGAAGACATAATAGAGTTTAACATCAGGATTCTACAAGACCCAAAATTTATTAAATTAGGCACATCCCTCACTAAGAAGGAACATGAAATATTACATCCCTATTGAGAAAATATGTACATATATTTTCATGGTCATATTTTGACATGCCTGGTTTGGACCCTACCTTGGTTGTTCACTACCTTGTGGTACATCCTGATGCCAAACTATTGAAGCAAAAGTTACGTAAGATGCATCCTCACATTATTATACTATTAAATAAAGAGTTGTAAAATATATTGGAAGAGAGATGTATTAATCTAATTGACTATTTTGAATGGATTTCTAATGTAGTGTTAGTCATTAAAAATCCATAAGGAATTAGAATCTATACTAATGTCATGGACATTA
Source organism: Torreya grandis (assembly GCA_037957365.1). Classification (NCBI taxonomy): domain Eukaryota; kingdom Viridiplantae; phylum Streptophyta; class Pinopsida; order Cupressales; family Taxaceae; genus Torreya; species Torreya grandis. The sequence continues at coordinate 2,248,774 of JARHVA010000766.1, read as the reverse complement.
AAAAATCTTTCCCTAAGGATGACTTCCTCTGCTAAACATTAACATGATTTTTGACTCCATAATGGGGTAAAAGATGTTTTAATTGATGGATGAATTTTGATGATATAATCAAATTTGAATAACACCAAAATGCCAACACAAGATAGTGTTCACAACTTTATGGGCAATACTCTATTATCAAGTTATGCCATTTGGTCTTAAGAATGCAAGGACCACCTATCAAATACCCATGATAGTTATATATAATGATATGATGTATGGTATTATTTAATACTATGTTGTTGACATACTAGGCAAATCAAACTCTAAGGCTAATCATCTAGCAACATTGAGGAGGATATTTGAGTGACTACATGAATATAAAGTTAGGATCAACCTTAAGAAGTGTGTTTTTTGAGTCACATCAAGAAAATTACTTGGCTTCATTGTGTCTTATAGGGGTATTGAATTTAATCCAGCTAAAGTATGAGCCATAATGTAAATTCCACCATTGACCAATCTAAAGTGGATTCATAGTTTTCAAGGAAAGATCCAATCCATTAAACACTTCTTTTCATAATTTGCCAACAAGTGCCACCCATTTCCATACCTACTAAAGAAGGGTGTGACATTTATTTGGAATAATAATTGTCATAAATATTTTCAATAGCTTAAGGACTATTTTACAAATCCACTAATTTTATTACCTCCCATTCAAAGAAAGCCATTCTTATTATGTCTATTAGTTATCATCAATGCACTAGAGGTACTTCTAGCTCAACATGATGACAATGAAAAAGATCATAAAGTGTTCTATATAATCCATACATTGCTTGCATATGAACAAAATTATACAACCATCAAAAAAACTTACCTCATCATGGTCATTTCAGAAGTACCTCCACTCAAGTATATACTATAAAAACTAGATTTACAAGGCTGCATGGCCAAATGGATCATGATTATTAGCGAGTTTGAGATAGAGTATGTGAACCAAAAATTTATCAAGGGGAAAGTAATTAAAGATCAACTTATTGAGGCACCCCTTGCAGATGCAGATCCACTCACATTTTAATTTATAAATGAATCCATCATGACCATCATTAAATCACTTCTTGAGGAGCAACAATGGAAGATATATTTTTATAGTTCATTCATATCACATGGATCAGGGGTTGGACTTTTATTTATAATACCATAGGGGATCTAATACTTAAGTCACTTATAATCAACTTTCCTTGTAACAATAACATGGCCAAAATTAAAACACTTGTATCAAGTCTTTGACAAGTACTACAATGGAATATACATCATTTAAATGTTTATAGTGATTCAAAGTTATTCATCAATTAGGTTATAGACCACTTTCATACCAAAGATGTTGAGTTGGTTCCATATAAGGCCATGGTCGACACTCTCAAACAATAGATTATTGACATCTATTTTGAACATATAACAAGGGAAAGTAATATAATAGTATATTCTATGGATACCATTGGGTCAATCATTTGACATATAGACATGGAAAGAGACTACCAATTTATTATTGAAAATTTTCTAGTGTCAGCTCCTGAACCATCAACTTTTACAATGATCTATGATATTGTTGTTCCTAAATATAATTGGTATTTAGACCTATATGCCTATTTACACAACCATGTTTTACCATCAGACTTATCTCAAAATCAAACCAAAGCCTTCATCCATAATGCCTAATATTATACCTTACTCAGACCAACCCTATACCACCATAGTTTTGAGGGAACTCTGCTTCATTTTTACCTTTGACAAAATCTTTACTAGAATTATGGGAAGTTTTAAAAGGGGTATGTGAAGCCCTCATTAGTGGGGCCATCGTATCCAAAAATCTCTTGTGTACTAGTTATTATTGTCCAATTATGGACATAGGTGTAGTTTCATATGTAAAAATATGTGATAAATGTCAATGGCATGCCAATTTTATTCATGACCTAGCCAAGACTCTAAAACCAATGTTGAAACCATGGAAATTCATTACATGGGGCCTTGATCTCATTAGAAATATAAATCCCATGTCATCAGATGAACATAAACATATCCTTACTACCAAAAAATATTTCACTAAGTGGGTTGAAGCTATACCCCTCATTTATGTGACTGGAAAGTAAATTTCATGTTCATCTTCAACCATCTCATCTACCTCTATGATATCCTTTTTTACATTATATCTGATAATGGTAGATCATTCAAGAACATGGATGTAAAAAATCTATGTGTTGAATACAAAATCAAACAACACTTTTCCATAGAATATTACCCTCAAGGTAATGGCTAGGTGGAAGCATCCAATAAGACCATTGTCAACATCCTTAGAATGATTTTCAATTATGCTAGTTGTGATTGGTACCTTCAAATATGCTATACCCTTTGGGCATACCATACCAATCACTCTACCCAATAGGCTCCACTTAATACTCACTTTTTTATGGTACTAGAGCCATTCTTTCCATTAAGGTTGAGTTGACTTTATTACACATCTCTTTGAAGCATGCCTTGGATGATGAAGACTATCGAATAACTCTCCTAAAAAAGCTAGAATTATTTGATGAGAAATGCATGGATGTAATAAATAACCTTCAATCATATTATATCCAACTCTATGGCCTTTATAATAAGTGCATGAAACATAGATAATTTGAACTTGGTGATCTTATACTTAAAGAAAAACAAAATAATACCATGGTTGAAAAGAAGCATAAAGGCAAGTTCAAACCCAATTGGGTAGGTCCTTTTATCATTATATAAAACTATATCATAGGATAATATAGGCTCACCATAACATATGGGGATGAAATTGATGAGCCTAAAAAAAATATACACCTCAAGTGGTACTATGCTTGAGTGACTCGGTATATTGTTTATGAGGATTGTTTCAATTTGTACCATATTATCAACATTCTTCTTTATGCCATATCATTCTATCATCCTACCAGCCTATCACTTTACCTATCACATATCCATTTTAACATTCCATTCTATCACCCAAAGCATATTTTAATTTTTCCTCTCCTAGCTTGTTTGACCTTGGTTCATCCATTGGGTTCACATTTTCAACATGAAGAATTAGATCAGTTTTAGTAGTTATTTCAAGCATTCCAAATAGAGGAAATATTTTGTAGTATGATAGAATTTTCGGTAGTTGCATCCTTCATTTAGTGTTTTATTCTTATATCAAGTTTGTTTATGTGAGCCTAATTATATCTACCTATAGGAAAAAATTAGTGTCTCATCAATCTTGCTACTAATTATAACTACCTATGGATAAATTAGTATCATTGATCTAATCCATTATATCCTATTCATAACCATCTATGGGCAAACTAGGGACAACATTTGTTTATTGTGACTTGACATACCAACTTGCTATTAATATGTCATACTATGTCATCATATCAACTATGTCTATTCTATTTGAATTAATTGCTACACTAGTTAGATTCCTCCATTGTAAGATGGAGATACTATGACCTAGGGCCATTTTGGGACTATGTGATTCATGTTTGATTCATTTTGAGGTCATCTCAATCCCCCTTTTTACTATACTCTCACCATTTTATGAGCATAGTTTCAAGTTAACCATGCTTTCACCATTTTATGATCTTGGACCATTTAGTGTCTTATCATTCTTGATCAAGTTGAGATGCTCAAATATTCCAAAAACATTTAAAATTTGATTTATAAAAATTATAAACTTTGATCACTTCTTTAATTTAAAGATTATAGGAACCCTCACTAAGTCACAAGAAATCAATTATCACTTAGTTTACCCATCAGTTTTGGCCTTTTATCCCATGATCTCCCAATTTTTGAGTTCATTCCTATTCTTCTATCACATATATTATGTTTGTTTTTCAATTATAATCATTTTCTTCCCATTTCCTAGGAGAACTACATTCATCCTGAAGTTTTGTTGGATGTATCATCCATGGAATTATGTAGGAAACATCCACTTGCCTATTACATATGTAGATAACTCATCCACCCCATTCATTTTCTTATTTTCCCCCATCTTGTTTATTTGTTAAGATATTACCTATTTTCTAGGGGCAATATTCACCATCTTATTTGTGTTGAGTTATTTGTACTAACATTGGGACTAACTATTATTTTTTTCTTTGTTGTTTATTTATGTGCTTATTTATTTGCTTTAAGTACTATTCATTGATTTAGTATATGTGTGTTCATTAGGTGATTAATTACATGCATAAGTCTTGAATCCATCCATATTCATATGTCAACATTGTTATCATGGTTTTTATCATTGGTGCATTATTTTTTCTTGAGTAATGGATCACAAGAGTCAGTCCATATGCATGTTTTGGCCAAGTCTCCATGATGTCTACCATCAAATTATATAAAAAAAAATTAGATTCAAGAGGTCTACACCATCAATGGTAGCATCAATTTATCCTTAACACCAGCACCAGAAATAATACCAATCATATTCTAAATAGAGTAATTAAACAATGAAATAATTTTAACCTTTGTTAGTTCAAACAAGCATCTCCATAATACTAGGTTTCCCCTATTCATCTTTATCCTCTGTATCTAGTTTTCATCATCATGTTTTCCATAATCAGGGTCTAATAATTATAACCATTTATGGGCAAATCATTATACACTATTACACCTACATTCTCAATGATTCTAAGCATCTTTGGATAAACATTGTGTTATCACCAATTTTAATCATTTATTTTTTTCTACCTACCTGAGACATGTTGTTATCCTATTTGTCTATCCTAACTAGGTCAGCTCCATATTATTAATGATTATAACTAATTTTGGGAAAATCATTCAGTTATCATACCATGTTGCCACTATCAGGTTACAATGCTTATAACCACCTTTGGGAAAACCATTATACACTATCCCATTTGAATTCTTAGTTATTTTGACCACTTTGGATAAATCATTATGTTATCACCCCATCATTTTTAATTTGTTTGGTCATCTTGCTTCTTTTTCTTGAGGGGCCATTTTCCACCCCTTTTTCCAACCGCTCCCTCAAGGGGGCTCCCTACAGTTCATTCATTACCATTGAGGTCATAAGGACATTAGGACCATTTTATTCTTTGAAAATATGTTATTGTAATTATGACTTTAAATACTTTCCCAAATAGGGGAAAACTATAGATACCTAAAATTAGACACCAATGGCTTCATACCCAACTTTAGAACAATTCTTACCAACCATTGAAAATCTACCCTAAGAATTTTTAAAAATCTTGACTTTGGCTTCATAACAAGAAATTAAATAAATTTAGCCTAAAAATCAATTAAATAAGACAAATGCATACATAATTTAATTCAAATCTTACACAAATTTTCAAAATCCTAACCAATATTAATTAACATGCAAATCCTAATCAAAGTTCTAATTGAATTCATCATTGAGAAATGAAATGAATTATCAAAAAGGAAAATTCAAAATCAAAAGAATATTGTAAGAAGTAATCATTAGCTTTTGCAAGTTTTCCAAATTCCAAAATATCTCAAACCATGCCTATTACATGTTAATCATGAGATTCCAAGTCATTTCCAAGCCTATAAAATCAAGCCTAAAGCTTGGATAGAGTAATGTTATAATGAAATATTTGATTCATGAAGCAAATGTATAGTGTTATAATGCCAAAATTGATCCAAGCCAAGCCACTTTTAAGCCATATCAAAGCCAAACCCATGAGCATGATGCCAAGAGGAGATGGAGATAGCCAAAACCCATTGATGAAGAACTTTTGATCATAATATGAGGAAAGCCAAATGAAGAAGCCTCTTGGAGAATTCAAGGATTTGGTAAGGAATTTGTGAGTATGTTCTTTCCATTTTTAGTTTTGCTTTGTTCATTTGTGTTTCTTCACCAAGCTCCTCCCTTTAGTCTAGGAAAGGAAGTGTTATGAAATTTAGTTTGTTATTGCTTTTATTTTGAGTTAATTTCATTGATTTCATTATGAATCTAACCTATTATCTAACCAACCTCCTTGGATTCCTTAATCATAGTTACTAATTTCTAGGTGTCATCTTATCATAAAATCACAATATTGTTGAATTTGAACATTGTACCTTTGTCATGGGGGTGTGAAGGGTGAAATTGAGTGCCAAGTGGCATGACATGATAGGATCATATTGTCTCAAAGCTTTAGAGAGAAATCAAGTTCCTAGAAGGATGTGACTAGGTGGAAGATGGTATGCTTTGATTGAGTTATGACTCCTTTTTAAGATGAGACAGTGGTTAAGTGACAAATGACAGACTTCCATTGGGTCACTGGGTCATAGAATTTATAGCTTATTATTAATATTTAAATGCCATGAATTAGTGCCAAATGTCATGATACAATTGGGTTGCTAGGTCATGAGACTTTTTAAAGGCTAAAATATGTGTGACAAAAGATCAAAATTTTGTGGTTGAATGACTAGTGCATGTGACATTTTCATGTTTTAATTGAGCCTAGGTTGGTGTTAGGTTATTGCATAAAGGAAAATGTGTGAAAGTTATCAAATAATGAGATAAAAGATAAGGGTCAAGTCTAAATTCATAAATTTTTTGTATAGAATCAGACTTAGACCCTATTATAAAACTTTAAAATCAAGGTACGTCATAGTCTTGAACATGAATTTTGACATTGTTAAAGTTAGACCGTGATTTAAAAACCTTAATTAAGTAATATTGATTGATTCTTAGGGACCATACCTTAGATCTTTAAAAGTAACTATAGACACTAAAAATATGCACACTATGGTTCTATATGTCGTACCAACCCCTATATTAACCTTGGACCCCCTTGGGACCACTTCACAGTATTTTAACCACAAAACCTAAGTCAAAATGACTTTGACTATTCTACCTTTGACCTATCGATCGTCGATGGTCGACCCATAACCATTTATGGTTAGACCTAACTATAAATGGTCAACCTTTAACCACCTTAAGGGTTAACTCCATCTCAACCCCACGTTGCTTTTGTATTCTTATCTACTGGCATAATTATGCATGTTAAGACTAAAATTAGATGAATTATTAAGACCTTGTTTAAACTTATTGTTTCACCTCTCCCTTCCTTCTATAGAAAGAAAGGAGGAGGAGGTGAAAAGAGAGGGAAAAAATCATCAAAGATAACCAACAATTATTAGAGCTTCTTGTATCAAAACTTCTTTTGTAGGTATTTTTCCAGTGAACTAGTAACCAGGTTAGAGATCTGAAGTGTTGCTTCTCATCAATCAATAGTCAAGGTACCACCACTCTACTAGAATTTTTTTAGGATCCACCAATGGGTTCTCAACCACCCACCTCAACATTCTTTAGGAAATATAGCTAAGTAGTTGTTTTTAGTAATTAATTCTTTTGTTCTTATCTCTCAGCCAACCTCCAACCTAAATCTACCTCCAAAAATCACTCAACCACCTTCGAAACTAGACCTACCTATAATTAATCCAAATCTAATAGTAACCATTCATGATCAATTAACTACCAATGATCTACCCCCAACCACCAATAGTCATCCAACTAATGATGGTTACCCAATTGGCTAATAGTTCAACCAACAACCAATGGTTTTCCCAACTACCGATGGTTCACCCAACCACTGACAATCACTATGTGTTAATTATAATAGTAAACTAATTCCACTTATCAGACCTTAACCAAATCTCACTTTCTAACTTTTTATTTGATCATAAAACATCACCCTATTATCTAAACCATGTATGATTTATTTAGCACTAATATCTAATTATTTATTGCTATAATTAGTTAAATTCATCTCTTTCAAGCACTTCTTTTATTTTATTTTCATACCTTTTTTTATTTATGCAAGTAATTTATCTTTCATTTACAAAAATTGATTGTTTAAAAGTGTTTATTAACAACCTCCAAGGAAAATTATCATTCTTAGATCTATCTTGCTAGGCAATCTGCCCTACTATCTAACTAATCAACCATTACTTTAGTGATTTTTTATCTGTAGGTCATTCCTCCCAAGCTAAAGAGTAGTATCTAAAACCATCTAGATCACATAGTACAAACCAAATCCATGTTATACTAACCTCACTCTTATTTTAAGATTTAAAACTTTCTTCTCAAAAATAAAGAAAAATTTATGTGAAACATTCTGGCATGCCTAGTGAGAACCTTAAGTATTTTATTAGATTCATAATTGTATCTAAGTGATTCTTCTTGTTATCTTATGCTCATACAATGAAATCAAAATTTCATTTTGGGATTAAAATTGATTTCATACATTATTTACTTGCTTATTTTAGCTCACATAGCTTAATTTATTGAGTGAATTAATCATAGCTTCACTCTTATCACACACACAAAACCAAACTACTTATACCTAATCAAGAATAATAGCATTGACATAAGGCCCAACTAGGATTTCATTAACTATCGATCACCTTTCCTAGCTATTCTACTTAGATTTCATCACCAAGGAGAGAAACAACTCAATGTACTAGTTGAGTATAATCTTTAGAAATCATTATATCTTATTTAAGCACCAAACACCATTATCATTTTGGTGTGTGAAGTGAGGGGGTAGGCCCCAATATCAAGCCATGTATTGATTTCCAACACAAATCCCTTTGAGATCCTAAACATAACTTGAAACCAATCATGGACCTCATTTATAGTAGCCACTCTACAAGCCAAGTTGAGTCACACAATTCTTAAAAGCTTAAGGCATAAGCCATAAGAGAGACTAAAAATAACCTTAGGATTTATCATGATTTAGTGTGTGTTTTGTTTCCTTTACTTTTTCTTGTCTTCTCTTTTTTTGATTTGTTAGAATGATAAGATCTTCCTATTTCCCTTATCTGCATAGTTTTAACTAGGTAAAAACTAAGAAACTAAGCAAATCAAGACCCACCTTCTAATCATCCATCTTCCTCTTTTCCCTCATACATAGAGTACATCTTAGATGCAAAGAGTTATCCCTATCCTTTTAGAAATCCTAGCATCCCTTAAATAATTACCAAAGGTGATACACATTTTTACACCTTTCTGGATAACAACCCCATAGCCCTCCAACATTACCTTAACACCATATCCCATTGTACCCATGCTCCATTTTTTCTTATTGACCTAATCTATGGTATGCCATCCCACCTTATGGGAAACACTTTTATTTCCACATTTCTACCCAACCTTGGTCACCCAAGCATCCTCTTTTACTAATAATCCCACCAATACCACCATCTAAATCCAACCAACCTAGCCAACTAACCTCTAAACACCTTATTCCTTAGCTAATAACCCTTATAGTATAGGATCAACCCAACCTCTGGGCATTGATACTTCACTTAACATGGGAGTACCCTCTACTAGTGTCACCACCATTCTTCTTGTTTCTAATCTACCTACCTCCAATCCATTCTAGAGCTTGGTGGTTCCCATACCTTCTACCCTTCCACCCATCAGTCCCAAAGTTACCACCTATCCACTATATACCAACCCAGCCATACCTCTTACCCAACCTATGTTAATACCCCAACATGTTCCCATTAAAGCAAACCTAAAATACATCCCTAACCCACAAGGGCATGTGCCTCTATGTTCTACTTAACCACCTATCTCCATGTATTTATATGTGGCATCATCCCAACTACCCATGTCCACATACTAATATGTGGTAGCTTCTCAACCCCCCAATATCTACTTGTGTGTTTCACCTACCCAAACCCAACATAATATACCCTCCAACTAAGGGGGTTGAAAACCACAAATAGATATTTTCAAAATGTTAATGGAAAAAATGACTACTTTAGAGTCATCTATCTATGGTGCCCATAGCCTCTTATAGTATGACCAAATTTTCAATGATCCAATTCATCCATCTATCCCCATTCAACATTATCCTCCTTAATGGGAACTTTTTAAATTTTAAAAAAATTAGAGCAAGGAAAAGCGTCAACAACATCTGAGAGCATTTAGACATTATTGATATTTGATTACCTATGATGATGCTCACCTTCTCCATACATTCCCCATGTATTTATCATGTATGGCACTAGATTGGTACAATGCTATTACAAATCACTACCTCTTTTCTTTTACCCAACTAGCTTAGACTTTCTTAGATCACTTTTCTATAAACATCTCTAAGAAAGTTTCCATCATTGATCTCTAATCCATTTGGTAATTTGAAAACAAATCCATATCTAAATTTTTATTGCATTGGATAAGCTTGATAAATCAACTCTCTTTAACTTTTCCCCACCTTGACCTGCTTAAACTCTTTTCTTGAGCTTGTGCCAAACATGTCTCATCTACTTTGCAAGTTTAGAGCTTCAGAACCTTTGATGAGACTTTCACCATGGAACAAAAGCTAGAGAATAGAACCATTGATGAATGGAAACTAAAATTAGAAACAAGAATTCCACCTTCAAATCAAATGAGGCTTCTTCCTCCAGGCCCAACAATCAAACCAACACTAACACTAAAAGCAAAGGAACCACAAATGCAGTTGTCCTTAAAATTTCTCCTCCACCTATTGTTAACCAACCCAACTCTTCTAGTTCCTCCAATTACAACACTAGAAACCCAAACTAAAATAACTAAAATAAATTCACTCCACTAAGGGAGTCATATGCTTCAGTCTTGGAAAAGTTGTTAAATGTGAATATCATACAACTTCTACCAATAAAACCTCTATAGCAATTTGATTTCTCTCTTCTTGTACCAATTTTGTATAAGGAGAATCAATTGTGTGCCTTCCATCATGTCATTATACATGATGTTAGTAGGTGAAATACCTTTAATAATATCATCTAAAATCTCATAGAGAAGGGCTAACTTATGTTGGATAATCCCAACCCACCCCCAGTTTAATCACTTGATATTTTTAAAGATCCATTTCCCAACCATGCCCCTTCTATGAATAACAAAAATAATAGATTGGAATTCTCTCACAACCACAAAGTCCATACCATTAACACAATTCTTAATAAACTCATTATTAAGGAAATTATAGATGAAACCACCTTTTTATCCCTTTTACTTATTGGAGTAGTGGAGTCACTCTCCATTCCTTTGGAAGATGAGATCGAGGAAACAATTGTTCCCCTTTCTCCACTCATAAAGTCATTTAAGCCACCAAACTCTTTTTTAGAAGGCATACAAAAAGAGGTAGAAATTTCCACCATATCCTTATCCTTCATCATATAAAAATCCACTCTTCCTTTTGAAAACATCCCTAAGAAAGAGGCCACTCTAAATACTGCTCTCATAGGAGACTCATCTTTCAAAACCTGGGTTCCTTTGATTAAGGAAAAGAACTAGGTAACTACTTATATCTCTCCACCCATGTGTTTGTCCTTTGAGATAATTATCAAAGGGATCAAACCCATATATAATCCCTTTTCTAGACTAGTTCAAAACTTAGATTACTTATCCTAACCCAATGTAGATCATACCATATTTTAACACCATCTTAGGCTTTCTTACCCAACCAAACAAGAACTTACAACCATGCCACTATCATCCCAACCTTCCATTCCCACTGCTGAATATGCTATCATCATAATCAAACCATTGAAAACCTCTACCAATAAAACCATGGTCAAACTATCTAAATTGACTCCACATAAAATAACCAAATCACCCCTACCATTCCAACGAAGCCCACAAAAAACCTTGGAATATTCCCTATTCAAAACCTTATTCACACCTCATTGAATTTGAATTAACTTCACCAAACCTATCAAATAATCCCCAAGCCAACAAAGAAGGTAAGACCACCCAATATTCTACAAACCAAAACTCTACCTCCCCTTTCCACTTTTCTTTCTATTTTTGGATGTCACCCTTCTACCCTGGTAAGGAAACTAACCATCCTAGACAAAACCCAAATCCAACCACCACTCTTGGTTAAACCATCATTCCTACTTTCATCCTCACCTATTTTCACCAAATCTTCTAAAACCAAACCATGCACTTCTCAATCATCTACCCCAACACCTTTCACTACCAACCAATCCATACCAAAACCATCCACCAAGAACACTCCTTTACCCAAATATCTTACCATCAAATCTAATCCTAAAATATCTTCTACCTCAACTACCAAACCTAAGACCTCCCCACCATTATCACCTTTTCTTGAGTATTACTCAACCATCCTACATAGGTTATTACATGTATCTTTCTTAACCTTGTCACCTATCAAACCATTTGACCCATATAATTCTAAACCATCCTAGTATAATGAGATATTAGTATGGTCATACCATAGAACACCTAGACATGATATTAAAAATTGTAAATCTCTCTAAGTATTAATCCATATGTTGTATCATGAAGATGACTTATTGGTAGATGATCATCTTATTAGCTCACCATTGATACAAGAATAAAGAGCCATCAAGTAATACTTACCTACTCCTCCAATCTGACCTCAGAGTGGAAAAGAACCAAAGCATCCCTCCAACCTAAATCCTCCCCAAATCCATACCATACATGTGGTCACATGATCACAAGCCCAATAAAAATATAAGGGAAAAGAAAAGGTGTCCATTTAATGGATATATCCCTTTTACACCACCTAATCACCCAACCAAAACTAAGCACCTATACCTCTAGCCAAACCCAAGGTGTCCATCTTGGGTCCCTCTCAATCCAACCCTTATGAACTAGTCCGACAATTAGTTCTAAAATAAATTCACCAAACACTCATGAATATGAGTTGTATGAATTGATCAATACCTCACTCCACCACTGCCAAGTGATGATATAGGCATTACAATCCATAGAAGTTTAGCCAAAAGACCCATGACCTCTAGAAACCTTTGTTATAGCTCTTCAACTTTCCAACCTTGTTACCTTCAAAGATTTAGAAATAACCTCCATTCATCTAAATGATCTAGATCATACCATCTCCATTACTACATACATTAGCAAACCCACATCAGAAGAGTTATGATTTATGGGGGAGATAGGATGAACATTATCTCCTCTGATGTATATAACCAACTCAAATTACTTGAGAATATTATGTAAAAATCCTTAAAGGTACTTCAATCATTCAATGACACCATGGTCATGACTTTAGGAACTATTGTCCTTAACATTTTTCTAAGACCTTGCATGCTTCCTAATCTCTTATAGGTAGTATAAGGTGAGTTTTAGTACAACATTTTGTTAAGATTCCCTTAGATCATTCTATGGGTTGTGTGCCATCCACCCTATAATGATACATAAAATTTGAAAATAAAGGTCGATTGGTTACTATACAAGCTAACTTGAGTCATTTTACATCATGCAATATGATGTACCGACCCAATGATGTTCTCCTTCCTCCATCCAACAAGTCTTCAGCAATAAAAGATGAAACCCCATCTTCTTCTACCAATGAAGCATCCACTAGCTCATCCATCCCTTCCACCCAAATCCCCACAATTAACCCCTTTGAATCAACATTTGAGTATCTTTTTTTTGGGGAGTATCACCTTTTGACACTAGACACTTTTCCTACTTCTCAAGGGTACGTGAATCTTGACCAACAACCTATTTATGACCCCCCAATATTAGAGCCATTTTTTCCTTTCAGGCCCTCAAATTACTAAAATAATTTCATCTATGGGGGACTTGATAAACCCCTTGGAACTTTTGCATCCTCTTTTTCACCTCAACCATTCACCTCCAGTTTCTTCTATCTAGATAAACCAAATTTTGCCAAGACATATCCATATAGGTGTGCTTGGAAGGGATTTGGTCTAGGTCAGTATAAACACTAGCTACATAATTTACTTCCAATCAAGACCCCAAAATTATAGAAAAATTAGGACCTCGGTTTCATGCCACCTAGGAACTAACCCACCTCCCATTACTGTCATTGATGAGGAAATCCCATCCTCACCTTCCACTCCACTATCAACAACTGATGACTCTAAAATTATCCCCCTTAACTTTTTATTCATCAACATGATTGTACTTAGACCCCTAACTTATCAAAATTATGGGATAACCATAACCATTCCTCTAACTCATCTTGAGATAGTAGGAGATGACTCTCCTATCATTAATCCCATCTAGTGTCAGGATGATGAATCCATTATCCTTATCTAGGTACAAAATATTATTCTATTCATAAATCTCTTCCTTCTAATACTTCAACCATTTTGAATTAATTCACCATGGATATCAGATTCAGCACTTTGGATAACCTACACATTGTCAAAATTAGCCAATTGCTAAATATTGAGGAGCTTTGGGACATCCCTTCCTTCTTACAAGACCATAACATAGTATTTTCTTTGTCTTATAATGACATGATAAGAATAGACCCCTCCATTTCTACCAACAATATAGTCACCAACCATGATGCTAATCCCATTAGGCGAAAAATTTAATGAATACACCCTCACATAACCCTTCTCATCAAAGAAGAAATTTAACATCTCATGTCTATTAATTTCATCTAACCCATTGATTATCCTCAATAGGTCTTGAACATCATACCTATCACCAAAGACATAAGGGGACTTCACATTTGTGTGGAATTTCAAGACCTTAACCTTGCTTTCCCAAAGGATGACTTTCCTTAGCCAAGAATTCATCATCTTGTTGATCTTACAGTCAACCATGAGATGTTATCTCTTATGGATGTATTCTTAGGTTACAATCAAATATTAATTTCAGTTGAAGATCAACACAAAACTACCTTTACCTCCCCATGGGGAATTTTTTGCTATAGGGTCATGCCTTTAAGACTAAATAATGTTGGTGTAACCTACCAACATGCTATGACCTACATCTTTTATGACCTTATTCACAAAATCATAGAAGACTATGTCTATGACCTTCTTGGTAAATCCAAATGCTGTAAAGATCATTTGGCCATTCTTAATATTATCTTTGAATACCCCATCCATTACAATGTCTACCTTAACCCCAAGAAGTGTATCTTTAGGGTCTTATCAAGAAAACTCCTTGGATTTATCATCTCCCTTTATGGAATTGAATTCAACCCTACCAAAATCAAATCAATCCTTAACATGCCTCCTCCCACCCACCTCAATCAAATCCATATCTTGTAGGGGAAGCTAAAATCCATTCACCACTTTATTTCTCAGCACTTAGATTGATGCCAACCTTTTCACCACCTTTTAAATAAGGATGTATCTTTTAAGTATAATAGAAAATGTCAAAATGAATTTGATTCACTTAAAGAGTACATTCCATCTCCACCCATCCTCATTCTTCCAAAGGAAGATCAACCCTTTTACCTTTATATTTCTACCACTAACCAATACTTAGGGGCAATGTTGGCACATCAAGATGATTAGCATAAAGATTAAATTGTCTACTACATTAGTCATAGGCTTGTAGAGTATGAGACTTAATACACCCATAACACAAAACTTTGCCTTGCCTTAGTCTTTATGGCCACCAAACTTCACCATTACCTTCTCAACCCCAAAACCTATGTCATAACCAACACTAACCCACTCAAGTATATTCATTCCAAGCCATACCAAAATCAATGTATAGCCAAGTGGCTCATGGTTTTATCTGAGCTTAACCTTCACTTCCTCCAAAAAAAGTTAATTAAAGGGCAAGTCATTTCTGACCAATTTTAGCACCATTAGCATAAAACTAACCTCTTCCTCTTGAATTTCTAGATGAGTCCATCATAACCCTCTCTCAAGAAGACTTCAACTATCAAGTGAGCTTGTTATTTGATGGATCAAAGTGTAAATATGGTGGGGGAGCCAACATCATCATTATCCCCATTCATGATGAACCTCTTCCTTTACTTTTCAAACTAGATTTCAAATTTACCAACAATATGGATGAGTATAAATCCCTAATGATAGGTCTCCAAACTATACTAGCCTTGGGAGTCAAAATGATCAAAATTTTTAGTGACTATCAACTTGTGGTCAATCAAATAAATGGATCTTATCAATGTAAAAATTATATTGTTTAGTAGTGTAAATAGCTACTTGATGTAATATTATCATCATTTAAACACTACCATATCTAAAGCACTCCATAATCTATGAATAAGTTTATGAACAGGATGGATTCTCTCACATCCTAGATCATGTATGTACCCTATGACTCTAAGCTATCTATCATTATCCATAAAATTACAAAGCCCTCTTATATCAAATAAGACTCTCCTACCATTTTCAATGTGATAGAAACCCAACCTGACCTTTCATATTAGTAGACCTTTGATTATCTCAACCTTTCCATCATCCCTTCTAACCTTTCTAGGAATGCTCAAAGAGTATTTATCTAGAGCACCTCATGTTTTACCATACTAGGGGTAATTATTTATAAATTTGCTTTTGATGGTCTCCTTTTCCATTACATATGTGATCATGAATCTTCTCATGCTATCAAGGAAATACATGATGGGATTTATGAGGGATACTTTAGTTATCTATTCATCACTAAATACATCCTTCATCTTAGATATTATTGGCCCACCCTTAACCAAGATTGTTGTGATTATGTGAAAAAAGTGTGTCAAATGTCAACAACACACTAATTTACATCATACACCTATCCATATTCTCCAAGTCTCCAAGGATATCTGACCCTTCTCATAATGGTGTTTGGATATTATTAGTGAAATTAACCCCCATTCCTTGTAATGACATCATTCTATCATCACTGCAATACTATATTTCACCAAATGGGTGGAGGCTATTCCTCTCATCTCAACAAAATCTAAAATATTTTTAACTTTATCAACCATCACATTATCTATCATTTTGGTATTCCTCATAAAATTATCACTGATAATGGAAAATATTTCAAAAATAAGCAATTCTATGGTATTTATGATGTGTTTAGTATCAATTTAAGTTTCTCATCACCCTATCATCCATAAGCTAATGTATAGATAGAAGCCTCTAAAATAATCCTCAACAACATGCTAACTAAAATGGTTAATGCATTTAGTCAGGATTGGTATTTACACATTCCTTTTGCCTTATGGGCATATCACACTAGCATTCAAACCCTTATGGGTGGTACCCCTTTCTATATTATGTTTGAAGCCAAGGATATCTTACCTCTCAAAGTATAAATTCCCTCTATTCACATATCCCTACAAGACCTCATTTCTAAGAATGATTATCATCAATAATGTTTATCCCAACTTAAGCTACTTAATGAACATCATTTGGCCGCACTTACTCATTTTCATGTCTATCAAGAGAAAATTAATTATGATTTTAACAAACACCTCAAGTGTGAGAATTTAATATCAGAGACCTCATCCTAAATTAAAATCAACATGTAACCAATATGGAGAAAATAAAGTAAGGAAATTTTGATTTCAATTGGCTTGGACCTTCTATCATAATGCACAAGTATGGACCATAAGCTTACCAATTGTCCTCTCTTGAAGGAAAACTAGAACCTAAGCTCCTCAATCCTTTGCATCTATGCCCTTTCTTTTATTAAATAGGATTTAACTCAAATTTTATATAAATTAATCTCATTCCTTGTTTTCACCCACATGCATCCCCTTATTTTAAGGACAACTAATAAAAGTTGAATCATGTGATTATCCATTATAGCCTTTGCCTAATCTTGAGAATGGGTACCAAGGATATACCTGTGGCATGGTCCCCATGGTACTTTCCATCCCTTTATAGGGTGGATTCCCATGGTTTTTGTCTTTTAAACATCTTTTACCTAGCATCAACCTTCTTGTACTCTAGTTTTGCCTTCACAAAGGTGAACCTTTTGAACCTATATAAGAAAATCCATGTCAATATAAAATAAACAAAATCAATCAAAAATTAAATAAAAAAATAAATCCAAAACTAATATGGGTCATTACAAGTATTCATAGACCACTCCCTTGAATGGAAACTGCCAAGACATATCATAATTAATCAAAAAAAAAAAGAAAGCCAAAACTCATATGGGTCATTATAAGTATTCACAGACACTTCCCTTGAAGGAAAACTACCAAAACATATAAAAATTGCTTAATATAAGGTATATTTCTCCCTATAAGGATAGCTATCAAAATCCTTAAATAAATCTCACAAACATAGACCAATCCCTTGAAGGATGGCTGAGTAAAGCATTTGCTAAAGCGTAGCAATTTATTGGAAGCTTCCCACATTGATCAGCTTTCCTGTCCCTTAAAGCAATAAAAAATAACAAAAGACCCATAATCAAAATTAGAAAAATAAAAATAATTTTTGAATTCATAATCAAATTTCATAAGTAGACTTACTTCATCAATCAGTCTACACTTTATGTGACATGGACTTATTTATATTATCTCTTTTTCAATCTATCGAAGAGGCATGATAGTCTCATAAGAAGGTTTCATTTTCATCCATCTCCCATTTATACACTCTATATGAAAGGGATTTTGAGCTTACTTGACTTTATGTGATCAAGACACCTCTTTAACCAACTAATAGATGCTAATTTAAAATATTTGAAGGACTTATGTTCATAATCTAATCATACTTCAGTTTGTTTTAGTCCTTGCCAAAGAAGAAACATCATTCCTTCTTATTATTATCTCATATCTAATTATTGACAAATTAATTATGGAATTTTTATCTTGATTAGCCTATCTACCTCACATTTAGTTTTCTAATCCAACTAACTTTATGTGTTAACCCCCTTCATCTAGTCATATCCATTTCATTAAAAACATTTAAAACCAATTATGTGTTTTATTATGTGTTGTGACTTGTTTAAGTGTATTAAGTCAAAATAACATGTTAACCATCAAATCTGATCATAAAAATATAAAATCATCACATACAATGTACCTCAACATATCTCTACTCAAAATAACATTAATATCATGTCATCCACATAACCAACAACACCAAGTATGAAGCATAAATCATTATTCAATCATGCATCATCCACATATACTATACATCACATACCTATCTCGGTAAGAAAGTAATAATTCATCCACATGTCCAAAAAAACATCTCATCATAACAGACATCATCATATCATAAACATCACATCACCTAATCATAACATCATAATCATCACATCATAATCATCCTACCATCTATCACATCTATAGAACTATGATCCGTTAACCCATAACCATATCATAAACATAAATTGTATCATATTCATCCATAACCATAATAATAATAAAAAACATCATAGTCATATCCAACAAATCATATACATTATCATATCACAAATAACACTCATCAATATTAAATATCATCAACATCAATTAAATAGCCACATCATCGCATGCCTAGCTAGGTGAATACACATAAACCATAACATGTTAATCAACATAACATCATATCATAAAAAAATAACATCACATCAATAAACACCAAAAAAAATTGTAAACCATGATCACATGTATATATCATGGGCTCATAATCAAAATAATTATTATATATACAATGTTATACATGTCTCTCAAAAATGTATATACATCTCATTACATTAGCCCATAGATCGGTATCAAAATCATATGCTACATAAAAAATATAATGTCTCTTAATAGTTTAAGACCCTAAAGCACCATTACCTCCTAATATTATCCACCTCCTAAGCCTGCATGTCCCCTTATAGATGTAGCCCACTAACCTAATTTCATGATTCTAACCCCTATGGTCATCCCTGATCTATACTCAGCCCATCTGGGCTCATCAAAAATATGAGTGAATACCAAGGCCTCATAATAACATAGATCCTCTAATATCACAACATATCTTGCCATGATAATAGTCCCTGGTATTTCTACAGGTGTTGGCACTCACCCTCTTACCTATCTTGGAGTGTCTCTCTCCTATGTAACCATGGCTAGATAAGCCCTATCCTGATCCCTCTCTCCTATAAAAGTGGCCACCTAGCCCTATGATTCATCCCTCTCATAGGTCATTGATGCTAAAGATGCCTATGTTGTATCTAGTATCACCCATGCCTAATCCCTTTCAATAATAAATCCTTGTCTATCTAGGGAATCCTCATCCCTTTAATCACCACCTCTACATCCACATCCATGTCTTGTAGACCCTCATCACCTCCAATAATGGTTGCATCATAGTGTGCCTAAAACCCTGTAGGGTACCCATCATTAACACCTAAGCCATCGATCCCAACCCTCACCAAAAGTTCCTTATGATCAATTAATACATACTCTAGCTCTAGGGTAGGCAATGGGAACTCTGTATCCTCCCTTGGATACCTCAAGAACTCCCTTGGGATATCTTGAATGAGGCCAAAGTATCTCTAAACCATGTCAAAAGGGATCAACTCTACCATTATATCTTTCCTTGCATAGATATATATGTAACTCTATAGTGATAAAATATACTTCATGTGACTAGCCCATGTAAGAAATTAGACATATGATTGCCAAATCACATCACCCACCACTAGTGCATCTAATAAATACTTGTACCACTCTAGATCATGTGTCCCTCATTTAGGTCTTTTGAGTGCATAAGCATACCTCCATTGCATTAACCCCACCCTAAATTCCATATGAATAAATTCATGTAATGGTAGCCCACTTGGTTAAATAAATTTGATGTGCTACTAAGCCTAGTAGTGTAACAAAAACCTAATGTTGATACCATACCTCATATGCACCTTGAAGCCCCATAGATCTTGATATATCTACACTAGTAAGATATGTCCCCAAGTGTACATTGTCTGATCCATCACCATACCAACCAAAACACCTAATAACAATTAAGGAAACCTACCATTACTTGAGTCAGGTAATACAAAACAAGTCACCACCATCATCATCATAGTGATGACCCATCTCATGCCACTATCCATGAGATATAAGGGTGCATAATTTAAGCCTCCATCATGCCACCTTTTATGCACCACATCATCACCATACAACATACCCATGAGTTGCTCTTGCTTCTTGCCATTGATGTGCTCTATCAACTGACCTCATAGTGGTAGCCACATGATCTAGTGAATGTATTTTGGTAGGATCATCATCTCTTTCATATGAATGAGGAATGTATTAGTGGCTAGATCTCATCTCTTGATTAGTGCCACTAACATTTCCACATCCCAAGGCATGCATTGATAATACTGGATGTTGCCCAAGCCCACTACTGATAAGTGGTCCCACTCATGGTCTATCATTACTTAACAAACCTCATCAAGTAACTATGGAACTCAATCTCACATCTATATCTACTCCCTCACTTAAAAAATCATACTAATACTCTAGTTCATCTAACTCATCAAACATCACCTATGAAATGCTACCTATTACCTCTATCTCCAACCTTACTTATTCACTTATTCTACTGAACTACACCATAGAATTACCTTAGAATCTACCTATCATAACTCATCTATCCACCCATTTACCCTTAATCCTTTCCTAAACACACCCTTACCCACTAACCTCACTCCTTACCTAATTTACCCCTCAACAACCTACACACCCTTTAACTTTGACAAACCCCCAACCCATTATTTTTAATAATTTCAATTTTATCATGTTCTCATTAACCACCAATGGTTCCCTTTGGAACCATAACTGATCACACTATGGACCACTAATGGTCCATGATGGAATGATGATGGTTAAGTTTTGAACCATAACCAATCACACCTTTAACCACCGTTAGTAAGAGGAATAACCACTGATAGTCACCACATAGTGACCTATCAACGGTCACCTATCAAACATTGATGGTTGCTCATTGACTATTAATGGTCAATAATGACCACTAATGGTCACTGTGTAGTGACCACTAGTAAACAACCCTAACCTTAACATCTTATAACTATATAAACATCAACCAAAATCAATTTAAAAGCTTATTTAAATTATTATACCCTCCCCTACCTACACTAACCCTTCAATATTTCACCCCCTCCACCACTTTCATCCCCAAACCCCCCACTTTCCCAATTACAAAAAACTAACCCTAAACCTAGCTATAACCCTAGGTCAAACCTAACTATAACAAAACAAATAAAAAATTAAATCAACAAAAATTACAAATTTCATTACACCCCCTACCTTATTCCATGATCACTGATATGGAGTTACCCTCAAAATTGTCATTGTACCCCATGTTCTCCCTCATCTTCCTTGCATCCTCATTATTCAAACCTCCACCTCACCTTGATTAAATCTTGATCAAAAAAACCAATAAACACTTTACTTAATCACTCACTCAAACTCTCAATCGACATCATTTTTCTCATAAAAACCATAATATAAGCATTTGGATTGAAAGTTCACAAATGAGGAAGAATAACACCTCATTTGGTATTTAACTAATACCCTTTTAGTGTTGATGTACAACTATTGATGGTCTCTTGGTGACCACCAATGGTTGACCTTAACCATCAATGGCTGACCTCCCAACTTATTTTTTATCATAATCACCACTTTTTTTAAAAACAAGTTTAGGTTATCCTAATAATTACCAAATACCCACCATTGAAGTACCCCTTATCTACCAACCAAATAACCAAGTATGCAACCCTAATATTGGTTCTGTTGGCCTAAATTTTTCATGTTTTTGATGACATTTCCTTAGCTATTTTAACCACTATGACTACATATCCATTTTGAATAACTTGAACTCATGTTATTTTTGCACATTAACCCAATTGTGTCTTCTTGAGAGCACTTCCTACTTTAGATACCTATAAATACACTGACCTTGCCTAGGAGACTTGAATTTAAGAATACAACCTAATTTCCACACCTAAATATAGTCACTTGGTCTAGTTTTCACTTTTCATTCTAGTGTTAACCTTATTTTTACCTTACTAACTCAATTATGGCAATCTAGTCAATGTGCAATATGTGATATCATATTTAGTCACATTTTATGAACATGTTTATGCCTTAGTGCTTAATCAAGATAATGTAATCACATGATTAATAGCTTGTCAAACCCACAATCAATTATATTTTAGCTCATCAATTGGTAATTTGAGGGGGAACACTTCTTCCTATGCTCAATATAGTTGAACCTTTGACCCACCTTCCATTTTTTATTTTATAGCATCTAGATATAAACTACATAACAAAAATGACAAAATGTAAACATTATAAATATGAAAACTATAGTTTTAGATGTCGCGCAAACCCTTAGACCATCCATAGACCCCATCAAGTCCACTTTATAGTTTTTTAACTATCAAACCTATGTCAAAATGACTAAGTTTGACTATTATACCTTTGACCTATCGATCACCAATGGTCAACCTAACCTTTAAGGATTAGACCCAATCATCAATGGTTAGCCTTTAATCACCTTAAGGGTTAACTCTAGCTCAACTCCACCTTACTTTTTTATTCTTATCCCCTCACATAATTATGCATGTTAAGACTAAAATTAGATGACCTATTAAGACCTTGTTTGAACTTATTATTTCACCTCTCCTCTCCTTCTATAAAAAGAGAGGAGGAGGTGAAAAGAGAGGGTAAGAATCATTAGAGAGAACAAAAAATTATTATATTTTATTCTATCAGGACATATTTTTTAGGTTTTCTTCCAATGAACTAGAAACTAGGTTAGAGATCCAAAGTGTTACTACTCATCAATAAATAACCAAGGTACTATCACTCTGCCATAATTACTCTAAGTTCCACCAATAGGTTATTAACCACCCACTTCAATATTATTTATGAAATAGAGATAAGTAACTATTTTTAAGTAATTAGTTCTTTTATGTCTATCTTATAACTAGCCTCTAGCCAAAATCCACTTCCATGAATCAATCAACCTCCTTTTAGATTAGACCTACCCTTACCTAATCCAAATATGATAGTAACTATAAATAGTCACTTAACTATCAATGGTCTAGCCCTAATTGTTAATGGTCCTCCAATAACCGATAGTTACCTAATCAATGATGGTTCACCCAATTACTAATAGTTATTGTGTGTCAATTCTAATAGCAAGCTATTTCATCTATTATACCTTAACAAAATCCCACTTTTTGACTTCTTTCCTAATCACATAACAAACCCTTATTTTTTTAACCATGTTTTATTTATTTATCACTAATATATAATTAATTATTACTATAATTAGTTGAATTCATCTCTTTTAACCACTTTTTGTATTTAATTTCTGTATCTTTTGTTATTTATGCAAGTAATTTATCTTCATTTCTAAAACTTGATTGTTTAAATATGTGGATTGATAGCCTCCAAGGACACTTGTGTTTCTTAGATCTAGCTTTCTAGGCAATCCACCCTATTATCTAACTAATCAATCATTTCTCTAGTGATTTATTATCTTCAAGTCATTCCTCATAAGCCAAATAGGAGTATTTACAACCATTCAGATCAAGTGCAAACCAAATTTGGGTTTTACTAACTTCACCCTTTTTTTTTGAGTTTTGCAACTTTCTTATAAAAAATAAAGCAAAATTTACATGAAATAGTAACCCCTTGTGAGAGCACTTTTAAATAAATCAAATCATTAGAAATCTCGATAGACTATACATTAATAAAACATTTAAAAATTAACTCATTAATATTTATCATGGACTAACATGTATTTAAATATTTCAAGTCATATAAAGGGGGTTAATCAATGGGGATCTAATGGTAGGATATCTCTTTGGGTGAATGACCTAAATTTTTCATAGGGTACCCATTTTACTAAAAATAGGGCATGTTGATCTCAATAGATTTTAAGTGTGAACTAGTTATAGAGCCTAAATATTGGTAAATAAGGTTGGTTCAGATGTAAATTATTCTCACTCATTTATCTGAAGGTTTGATTTAGCTCTAATAGGCATTCAAATAGTGAACAAGCTAAGAGACTAGATTACTTGCCTAGTAGGCCCACATAATTAACAAAAAGGTATCCACAGGCATATAAAATTGATATTGAGTTAATGAAACCTAATAAAAAACTTGTAACTATATCTTAAGGTGATTAAGCTCAACATTTATGGCTATTATTAAAGGTTTATACAATTTCTTAAACATAGTTAACATGCAAGAGAGAGGCAGCCAATAAATGCTTCATAGAGGAGGACTAATTAAAACTTTTAAATGATTTTTAACTAATATAAGGAGAGGTAATTGACCAATATTGGATTTAATTTGATCTTCATGGGTAAATTTTTAATAAAATAGACTCAAATTCCCCAATTTTACTCATTCAAGACATTAGTTAGCCTAGGCAATGCATGGAGGGGTGTGGAGGCTACTTGTAACTATCAATTGAAGGTATGGTGGTTATTCATGACCCATTAATGTTATTCAAAAAACATATACTCTTGGATTATAATACATTATTATATATATTTAGGCCTTAAGGCCTTTATTTTCATCCCTAGGCTCAATGTAGCAAAACTCTTCCAAATTCAATTTTGAGAACCTTGATAATTAATAAATAAAGGACTAATTGTAGACTTATTTATTAGCATTAATATTTTGTGTTTTTTTACTTGAAAAAATTATGATTTTTATTCTCCTTTATAGTTCCTCTCCTTCACCTAATTTTTATAGTGCCATCCTGATTAGGTCATGTGATGTGTTAAAGTTGTGGTAGTTGTATTGAAGAGTGAGTTGGTTGATAGTGCCTCAAATTGGTTGATAGACTAGGCCTCTTTTCCATTACCTTCAAGTTATATAACTTCCATGTAGCCTTTAAATGAAACAATTATCTCTATGAGTTTATCAAGAATCCATTTTTAGTGATTAGTCTCTATTTGATTCATAAATTGTTGTTTGAAGATCAGTTAAGAGTGTATAGATTAATATTGGTGCATTACCATCCTTATACTAGATTTCCTTTCATGTTTTCACTCTATATATTTTCACCCCAACATCAATAGGTCTTAGAAAGTGATATTAATTTTATGTAATAGGGGAGATATCCCCATAACCTAGAGGTTTTTTCCTCTTATATGTCACCCATAACCTTTGAACCAATCTCATGTTACACTAAGCTTGAAAAGAACTGAACCATCTTCTAAGGGTATAAATTAGAGTGTGAATAGTTTTGGCATGCCCAATGGAACAAATATTCAAGTGATTTGGAGAATTTAATTATAGTCTTGAGTGACATTAGAGAAATTCAAGTACTTGAGTGGTAGATCTAAGTTAAGTTACATGTAAAAAGTGGTCAAAATATATTCCTCAAAAGGTAAGGAGACTGAATATGTTAAGTTGTCATTGGACTTTGATAGGAAAAAGAGATATCCTAGGTTTAATCATAATCTGATACCTCCCAAATCTCCTAATTTTTATCAACTAAACACTTCTACAAACCCTATATCTCCAATGGTTAGGCCTAAACTTCTAGCCTTTATGCCTTTCAGTAGTGGCAACCCCTTATACCTCAATCATTTTGATGACATACCTATTGCTTCTCTTAAAATCCTTCCCTGTTTCACAAGATAAAACTCAACTACCCTTGTAGAACATATTTTAAACACAACCAATTTATGCTTAGTTCATAATTTGAGCTAAGAAAATATTGATATGAGACTATTGGCCACTTCCTTGAAGGGTAAGGCACTTTAGTGTTACATGGGTTTAACACCTACATCCTTCAATACTTGGGATGATTTTAGAGAACATTTATGCAAACACTTTGAGGATATGAGTGACCATCTATATTTAATATAGTAGCTCACCATAATTGAAATGGATACGCAAGAATTTATGGTAGATTTTATCTATAAGTTTCAAAAAACTTGGTATATGATCCCCTCAATCATCAAGCCCACCCCCAATTATGCATTCTTTTACTACCTAAGAGATCTAAATTTTGATGTGGTAGTCATGATATAGTCAATAAGGGAAATAGTATACTAGAAGCTTATGAGGTGGCCACAAGGCCAAAAAATTTAATTAAACCAAGTAGGAAAACTTACCCTAAGACCCCTCATGACTTTATTTCTATAAAATTAACTCCCTATGCCTACCATTGCTTCCTTACCACCACCAACCAATCATTATTAGATGGATGTCAATCAAGTAGATATATTGTGTAAGATTAAAGGGCTAATCAAATCCTAAAATAACAAGATAATGGATTTGGAAAAGTAAAAAATCTAACCCTGTATACCTTACCAATCACCCTACCAATCCCGCTATAATCACTACCATTATATATACCACCCTTTCAACCTAATCAATAAGGTCAAGGGAAAACCACTCAAGAAAGGCCTTCTAACAACTATAACCCTAATTTTGTTAGTAGTTCTAAATCCCTAGTCCTAATTTAAAATAAATATGCTCAAGAGGGTCAATGATATAATTAATGGGGGTAGCCACATGATATGTCAATATATCCAAGTGGTGATGTTTATCAATCATCTTTCATGTAGTAGGGTTATCTCTTCTAACACATGACACTCAACCTCTTACAAAAAATAGGAAAGGTCCTCCTATACCACATGGAGACACTCCCTTCATGACTCAAGATAAAATTATAAGTCAACAAGGGATACTTGGAATTAAATCACCATCTTAAAATACAAACTTATAAGACATTGAAAACTCCTTTGAACAAATGGTAGCTAATAAGGATAAAAATGCATCCAAGGAAGATAATTCAGTTACAACCCATACAAGGGATAAAAGAAGGGTAGTTGGTTATGGTTTAGGACATCAAAGGTAAGCCTCTCCACCATATCAAACACCTCAAGGTAATAATACTCAAGATATAGTTCCTAAGACATCATTAACTCAACAAATGCAAGATGGGAAAGGCCAAAATCATAGAGGTCCTTTCATACCTTAATTCACACAAACTCTAAATATTATTTCTACTCCTAAGTTATAGTCTAAGGAAGCCAAACCTAATCTTATAATTGTGGATCACATTAATAAGGCCCATGTTACTATCCCTATGTGGGACACCTTACTCATTTTACGTTAAAAATATATCCTTCAAGAATAACTTTCTAAACTACATGTCTTAGACAAGCAAGAAAAAAAGGTGAGTGCAGTCCTAACCAATTCCAATCAACCTTATGAGTCTCAAGAACCCAAGTTAATCAAAACTCATCAGTTATATATCTTTATCATCATAAGTGATTCCCTAGTGCATAGTTTCATGATATATAGTTAGGATAAAACTTCTATCATGCATAAGTCTATAGTAAATAAATTGGGGCTAAAGTATGAAAGTAATGCAAAAGGGATATTACAATTAGATGGGTTTCTCAATAGGACTATTTGTGTCCTTAAATATCTAAAATTAATATTGGTTTTATATCCTAATTTCATTATATCTCAAGATGTCATAATAGTTGACCTCCCTCCATACTTTCCTTTATGCTTGTCTAGGGATTTCACTATCAAAATATGGGGTTATCTCTCTTATAATTAGTCTTATATTTTTTTTAGGGATAGTTATGGGACAAATATTACCATAATTTTTGAACCTATCTCTTGGTTCTACTTCAAGCCTTACATTCCCAACTTATCAAATGTCAATTATACTATCCTAGATGAGGATGACATCCCTAATTACCAAGAGCCCATCGAACCACTTGAAGGAATATCATATTTGCTCCATGATGAATGGTCATTAGATAGTAATGGTCATGATCCATATAAAATAATTTAATAGGTAGGTTTGGGTGTGTATTGTATGCATACATAAGGATCTACCATACCAAGTCTCACTAACACAATCCAAGATCATGAAGGAGTGTGGAGCTTATTATTTCATGTATCTAGATCCAATAATGGAAGTGGGGCGGGTGTCATGAATGTATCCCATTCTAATAAAAATTATTATTTTTCCTTAAGGTTTCAATTCAATTTCACTTGTAATACAATAGAGTATGAAACCCTCATTTATGGGCTATAATGGGAAAGGAAGAGAGGAATCAAACTCTTGTAAGCTATGGGAGATAGTTAGTGGTACCTTAGGTGAGAGGTCAAATTTCAGTCATTAATCCACTCTTGAAGGCCTAAAAACATAGGGTTTAGGACTTCTTGGATGAATTT
This sequence comes from Torreya grandis, assembly GCA_037957365.1. Classification (NCBI taxonomy): domain Eukaryota; kingdom Viridiplantae; phylum Streptophyta; class Pinopsida; order Cupressales; family Taxaceae; genus Torreya; species Torreya grandis. The sequence continues at coordinate 2,219,846 of JARHVA010000766.1, read as the reverse complement.
AAACCCTTTAACATTCTCTCCATTCCTAGAGAGGCTAATCAACATGTAAACTGGTTAAAAAACATAAGGGCACAATATGACATACTAAGTGGATTAAAATATATCATAAAACAATCCCAAATTAAGGTGGTATATAAGCCTTCAATCCTTGATAATGAATTTATCTAACAAGTGTTTGAAAATGATAAGCAAATTATTTGTTTCTTGTAACAAGAGGCAGAATTATCTTCAAAGAATCAAGGTATATTTTAACATCAATATGGGGACTATATTATCCAATTGAGGAAAACTAGATTACCTAAGGGCTTGGTAACATAATAAATAATATTAAATGAATATTAAAATGTAATAAAGGATAATGTGATAATATCCACTAAGGAAGAATAGTATTAAAAAGTCAACATATTCAAAGATAAGTTTCTCAAACTAGGAAAGGTGAACACCAAAGAGGATAATGTGTCCTTCATAGCATTATTACAAGAATTTGTAAATATTTTTGCTTGGGAATATCATGATTTTAATGTTTTTGAATCTATCTTGGCTAATCATACCATAGAGTTGGAGGAAAGTGATAAACTTGTGAGACAAAAGCAAAGACCGATCAATCCCAAGATTGAGATCCTTATGAGGAAGGAGTTGACAAAGCTTGTTGAATCCAACATTATCTTCCGTATAAAACACTCTTCATTAGTCTAAAATATTATGACTATGAGGAATAATAATGGGGAGATAAGGTTGTTTATGACCTTTAGATATCTCAATAAGGTGTCACTAAGATATCACTACCCTCTACCATCTATGGATTAGATTATTCAAATAGTTGAAGGTTCATAAAGGTTTTACCTACATGATGGATAATAAAGATCAAATAAGGTATCAATGAGGGAATAATATCAACATAAGACTAAATTCACAACCAAGTGGACCATTTATCCTTACAAGAATAGGCCCTTTATATTATATAATGTAGGGGATACCTTCCAAAGGGAAATGGATGTGGCCTTCTAAAGGATCATAAATGAGATGGTGATCATCTAATTTGATGAAATAATTTTATTATTAAAGGATCCTAGGGATCACTTAACACTTTTTAGGTTGGTTTTTGATAGGTGTAGGCAATTTGGGGTCTCCTTAAACACAAAAATTGTATATTTGCAGTCCTATATGGCATAATTATAGGACATGTTATATCAAAATATTTCCTCTCTATTGAACCTAAAATAATAGATGCAATCCTTGATTTATCACTACCCAAACATAAGAAGGTATTGTAAATTTTCTTGGGCAAAATAAACTTCATCATAAGATTCATACTTGGGCATGAAAAATTTGTGAGGCCTCTAACTCACATGCTCAAGAAACACAAGGATTTATCATGGACCAAATAAGGTATAAATTTTTTTAGTCTATAAAGAAATTAATTACCTAAGATCATACCCTCATCAACCCTAATTTTACAAAGGATTTATTCATGTATGCCTTCTCTATAAGTGACACTATTTCTACTATGCTCATGTAACAAAACAATAAACGCCTTGAGTAACCCATAGCCTTTTTTAGTCAAGAATTGGAAGGTCATAAAGAGAGATACACTTTTTTTTAAACATATACTAGAATTTATGAGAGTCCTCACTAATTTTATACACATGGTATCTAACAATAATATATTTGTCATGGTGGTTCATACTATCATTAAGGATTTCAACCTTAATAGAGACTTGAGTGAAAAGAGAGTTGGTTGGGTGATAAAGCGTATGGAGTATGGCATAGAGGTGAAGGTTAATAAGTTGGTCATGGGTAGGGGACTATTTTAACACCTTATATCATATGTGAAGGAAGATAAAGAAGTGGTTTTGATAGTCTAAGATGACCAATAAGCATTTATAACTACATCTACTTCCAACTAGACCCAAGACATGATGAGATTCCTCCAAATAGGATAATGTCATATAGTCTTAAATAGGATAATAAGGAGTTAATTTAGACTAATATCCATCCATTATATATTTATTTATTGGGTAATCTTCAAGAAAGACCTTAATATCATGCTTTTGAGGTGTGTAGAGCCTATTCAAGTTGTCAAACTCTTAGGATAGTTTCATGATGGGCCTGTAAGAGGGCACCTTGTAGCCAAGACCATAGCACCACAAATCATAGTATTAGAATATTTTTGGACAATTTTATTTAGATACTCCCATTCTTGGATTGATAAGTGTTTAAAATGTTCTATGATCACTAGCAAGCAAAGACTAGCTACCATGCCTCTAAAGCCTATTCAAGTTGAGCAAACCTTCATGCAATAGGGCCTAGATTTTATAGGTATGATCCATACCCCATATATTTATGGACATAATCAGGTCTTTGGTGATACTAATTAATTTACTATGTAGGTGAAGACATCTGCACTCAAGGAGGTAAATGAAAACTTTATTTTAGAGTTGTATGATAGCCTAATGACCATATTTAAGATCCTCTCCACCATCATATTAGATAATGCATTATCATTTTATTATTACAAAGGTGAGTTAGTGGTATCTTGATCATGGTATCTATCTTAGTTCTTCACCTAATTACTATCCATAAGGTAATGGACTAGCAAATTCCACTAATAAGAACCTAATTAGGATCATAAAAAGAAGAATGGATGAAAACCAAAGGGAGTGGCATATCAAGATAAGTAATACCTTATGGGAAAATAGGATCACTCTAAAGAGATCTAATATTCACTCACCATACATTCTTATTTATGGCAAATAATCAAGACTACCCATATCACTTAAGTTGTTAGCCTTGGAACTTGCACACCAATTTGAATTTATGGAGAGTGATGTAATGGAAGTGAGGATGAATGAGTTGAGGGAGTTGGAAGAGATAAGGAATGATTATATAAATTACATGTAGTAAAAAAATATAAATTTAAAATATAATTTGGCAAGATACCATATTCTAAGACCTTTCAATAAGGTGACATTGTACTTAATTGGGTTGAAGAATGTTCTAAGCTAGGTAAGCATTCAAAATTTTGCAATCTTTTGAGTGGGCCATATATCATTACAATAGCAAGGAGAAAAATGAATTAAAACTATCAAAACTTAGTGGTGAGTAACTCCCTATCCATGTCAATGGGATGTTCCTCAAGTATTATTATTATAATCATAAAACTCTCTTGTATATAGTAGTTAATTTCTTTCCTCCAAGTGCTATAACACATGCTTTTGCTTATTATTTGTTTGTTCTAGTTGTTTCCTACTATTTTTCCTTATTATTTCTTGTATCTTTTTGTGTATTTTTGATATTTTATTATCCCTAAAATTATATAGGGTATTATTCAAATTGATAGTTAAATCAAGGGGTTTTCACCTAGGCATGAGTGATAAGTAAAGAGATCTTGGGTTCTCTTGACTAACAAGCAGGTCAAGCCTTTAGAGTCACCAAAAATGTTGACTACTTTCTACCTTAAGGCTAATAATGGAGTCAACGTAAGTATTTAATACCCTAGTCTACCTAATACTTCACTCTTATCATACCTCTTGATGAGCCAAGGTAGTTTAAAGGAAGTCATTGATTATTATGTCAAGGACAATAGGTCTAATGTTTTCTCATGTCATGAAACACATAGTGATTATATTTACTCCCTATTTCAACTTGTGTAAAGTGTCTTCCTTGTGATTATATATATGTAAATATCCATATTAGGCCCTATGGTTATCTAAGTGGTTCAAGTCTACTCAATATGAATATGACTAAATATGGTAGCTTATGAGTCATCATAAATCTATCTAGTGTGTTGAGGATATGTAGGTGTTAAGTAGTTTTTTTGTTTCTTTAAAATAAAATTTGATTTAATAAAAAATTTAAAATAATAGGGTTTATGATTTTACCTATGAATTATAATAATATTTCATACCACTTATATCCATTAATAGTTAGAACTCCTTTTTGGATGGGAAGGCTAACCTGCACACATATGGAAACTTGACAAAAATAGATTAATAAAGAGATGGGTGGATTGACTAATTGGAGATTATTTATAGTAAGTGGTATAATTAATTATATGGATGTAAATCCACTATTTAAATAATTAAGTGAAATAAAAACATAATAAATTACAAATAGATAAATTATGTGATAATAATGCTAATTTAGACTTTCCTCCTTGATTAATTCAATAATGTAAATAAAGTATTCTTCCCAATAAGAAAAAATGAAATATATATCGTCTTTAATAATGGATGATGATTATTCATAAGATTTATGGGAGGGTGAATAGATGATGGCACAAAGGGATAGCTTAAATTATATGTCATTTTGATCTATAAATAAAGGTTGAGGGACTATAAGAAGATGAAGGATGCTGGTCAATCATGGGATACATCAGGTAAATTCATAGATAGGGATAAAGACATGTTTAAAAAGGTAATAACCAAAGGATTTGAAAAAAATATATTAAGATATATTTTTGAATATTGTGTATTAAACATAGTAGATTGATGATGATCTTGATAGGATCAATGCTGATTAGCAGAATCAATGTTGATTTAGAGTGAATCAATATTGATTCTTTGTGTTTAAATTTAATAAATAGAGAATTAAAAATGGGGAAGATTTGTTAAAAGAATTGAATTGATAGATGATAGAGACTAGTAATAACACTTAATATATTTAATGAATATCTAAATGATTGACCATTAAAAGATAATTATGTAATTGAAATAAAATACTTACATTTTGATGGACCATGAATAGAATGGTTTCTTTCTATGAGCATGGGTAGTAATTATAGTTGTGTATAAGATGTGACTGAATTAGCTATAAATCCAATAGAGTGTTATTATAAATTTTTCCAAAGTTCCAAAGAGATTGAACAATAATTCTAGGTTCTCAATGTTATCATTTCATCTCAAATATAGACATGGGCTACATATTTATTGATCAATGCTGATCTAGAGAAACAACACTGATCATGAGGGAATTGTCACTAATTCACTAAAAATGGAGCGTTTATTACAACCATAGAGTAAAATAGGTTAGGAATGGGTGGAATTCATTTGTAACAATTCCACATGGGATGAAGTGGTTAAATAGGTAGATTGTAGGTTATAATTGGTTTTAAGAGGTTGGGAACAGTAAATGGGTGAGAGCAAAAGGATATTTATCAGGTGGATAAATGGTAAATTATTTAAAATTTAGGATATGTATTATTGAGAGATTTAAATATAATAGGACCTATGAAATCCAAATACTCATTCCTAGGGATACAAAATTATAGTGTCTAAATTTAGCCCTTTTTGTGGAGAAGTATAGGATGCACATTGTGAGATAAAAAAAATTAAACAGTCCACTAGCCCAAGTTTATGTGAGAATGTATCCCCCTCAAACTAAGAGTCAGTGGAGGATAAAAGGTAGGTGATAGGTTTTAAAAATGAATGAGATGGATTAATAATAGATAAGCTCTAATAAATGTAGATGCATAACATAAAGTGTATGTTTTTCACTAGCAAGATAAAATATAGTATAGATAGAGATTCCCCAAAGAAAATCCTATAATTATATGCCACAATCATGAACATGTTGGCTTAATGAAGGCTAAATAAAAAATGAGTGATAGGGTTGGCTAACCAAAGCATCTAGTGTGCTAAATGGTGTACACACTACCTATATACAACTATTCTCAAGGGAGAATGGACTCTTTAGACCCTGCTAAAGGGAGATAACCAAAAGAAAACATGCCTTACATAGGCTATGGGATGATCAAGGTGTTAAAATAAAAAAACCTAAAATGTTATGGGTTGAATAATAGGGTAAATGTGGCAAGGAACCAAGAATAGATAAGGAGAAAAAAATGGATGTACATAAAAGTATAAGTAGTGAAAAAATTGGCCAATTAGTGGTGATCTAAAATGAAGCGATGATGATCAAGCCAAATGACACTTATTTTTAATGGATTAGTGCTGATCTAAAATTGAGTATAAAATCAATTATAATGTAGAAAAGGGATCATTTACAAACTAAGAGATCCCAAACAACACCTCAGATCTCAAATGACAAAAGTGTTATAGGATAAAATGGTAGCTAGTGACAATGATTCTTGATGGCAATGACACTTCCCATATGAGGTAGGTCATGTATTTGATTAATTTTTTGAAAATTTTAAAGATTTATAGGGGTATTTAGGGTCTAAAAATAGTATAGGTTATAGAGGGATGACATTAAGGAATCTACACATATTCCTTAGTAAATTGATGATAATTCATAGTGAATCAATGTTATTTCAATGAAATGATGCCAATATAAAAGAATGGCACCAATCAGTAAGGAATCAACATTGATTCCCACTAAAGGGCTTAGGTTATAACTACATTTCTAGGCTAATTTAATATTTTTAAAGAAATTTATAGGTTTATAAGGATACTGATGAGAGGCACAAGGACTATTATGACTATGGGATCAAGTGCCACCATTATTGGAGGATCTACAAGTGTGACTTAGTGATGATGACTAAGCATACCTAGAGGTCAAAGGATTGAGATGGGTGTGTCATTACTAATGCATCCATCGAGACACTAGACTATTAGTGGTATTGATAGAATGATGGGACATTACTATCAAGACCTTTTGATTGCTGACTGGTGAGATGACCATCATTAATGAGGACATTTATAGGATTTTTTGACTTTTGATGTAAGGAGAATTGATAGTTCCCATGGATGAGTAGGGTTAAGATGTATCTATGGTGATGATGTAGCTAAGATCAGATTTATTGTTGGGGATTTCAATTTTAGGCCATTGTATCATGCAGACACAACATGGAGAGTTGTATTGATGATGATATTGGTGATTTCCTACTACGTGATTCTAGATTTAATAAGAGGGAGGTTTTTATGGGTCCTAATAAGAATAATTGTAGATATACTAGAGCATCATACTATTTTTTCTTGGGCACCCACTCTATTGATTTAGATATACATGGATCTTTGGGACTAGAGGGCTTAAAAGTGATATGGTTTGGATGTGATAGTGATACTATAGTGTTGGACTTATGAGCACATTTAGGTGGTGTAGCCTATAGGTACCCATGTATATGATGATATGAGACTAACTATAGTGTGGCCTTCTTACATTGGAAAGTTGATCTAGCATGGGGTTTTATAGATGTCATAATTAGTGATCTAGATTATTACAAGTTAGTATTGGGGGCTGAAGGAGACAAATATCGTTTAAAATCCCTATTTATGATTTATTGAGTGGCTAGGGATGGAGGAAAAGATAGAAATAATTTGAAGGCAGTGATGGGTGATATGGAAGAGGAGGGATTAATGGGAGTATCTCCATTTTGGCTAAGTATAGTGATAGTTTGGTCTGGTTTAGGACATCCCATGAGCTCCTCACATATATAAGAGGGATGAGATTGAGTTGTATCTACCAAGACCGGTGATAGGAGACATCCTAGTGGAGGAGGATTGAGTGCCAATAGGGAAGGATGTAGGATGCATGCCTGTATATATATCTTGGTGGGTAGAGTAGTGGGGGCATGGTAGGATTGGATGGTTTGATGATGCTAGGGGGAGGATGAGGAGATGAAAGAAGTGGAGGATGATTCTAAGGGAGAGGTTGGAAGAGATGAGGAGTAAGTTGAGTAGGATGAGTTATATGTGGTTGAAATTTTTATATAGAGAGACATATTATAGGAGTAGTGTGCCTACTTATATGGCAAATGATGGAAACATAGGGGGATCTAACTATAATGTGGATGGAGTGGGATATAATACTAGTTCAATTAGACATATTAAAGGTAGGATTAGATTCCCTATATATGATTCATGACATGGTGGTAGAGGAGCATGATAGATATAAGGTAGAGCTAGAGACACTAAGGAGGTAGGTAGAGGAAAGGGAGCTATTAGTATAGGTGATGGGGGAGATGATGGGGTAGATAATGAGTCCATCCAAGAAAGTGGCCATAGATATCTATAGGGAGCTAGCAATAGAGTTATGATACTATGATTGGATTATCTTAGATTAGATACCAGAGACTCCCCTCTACAAAACTTACAAAGACACAGTGGGTAGGTCCTTGAGGCATAATTTTATAGATTTTTTCAACATGGGGAGTATTACATAGAGGAGGGATAGGTATGAATATTGGTGGAGATGGGGGTGGAGATGGGAGTGGATATCAACTAAACATTCACCTGAGTAGAGTAGAATTCACTCCATAGATTGTATATATATGTATGTATACTTGGCCAGAGAGTTGTTGACATGTATATATACACTTTAATGTACATTTGATACACACACACACACACACACACACACACACACACACACATATTATGATTATGGATTATGTTTTTTATGGATTAGATTATGGATCATTACATTGTTTATAGATTATGTGATGTGATGGATTAGAGATTTATATATTATGGATTTAATATTTATGGATTAAGTGATTATTGAGTTATGGATTATTAATGTTGTGTATGGATTATTATGCATATGTATGGATGTGATTAGATTATGAGTTCTTACATGTGATGATTTAATTGTTATAGATTAGATTAGATTATTATGATTACGAGTTTTTATGTGATGTAATTAGATGAGTTAAATTATGAAATATTTTTATAGATCTTGTGTTGAATTATAGATGGTTCATGAATTACAAATTTGATGGATTAAAAGATACCTATGATTGACATGGATATAATTATGCTTATGGTTTAATTAGATTTATGCTTTATAGATTATTTATGGATTTAGTTATGGATTTATGGATGGATATATTATCTGATTTATGGATTTTAGACAATGTGTTGATTTATGGATTTAAAACTTATGATTTGGATTATGGGTTATGTACTATGGATCATGACTATTAATAATGGATTATGACTTTAATAGTTCATGGATTATTAATTTATATTAATGGATTAATGGATGATGTTAGTTATCTGGATTTGGACATTTATTAATATGGATGGTATTTTTTTATTTAATTTTAAAAAAGTTGATGGATCATTGATTGTCTCGTACTATGACCCATGCAAAGCCATTTAATAGTGATGTGCATGCATCATTAACTTAGTGTTAATAAAAGTCCTAACAACTTTAGGTCTATAAAATTCAATATTTGATTGATTTTCTTTTAGGATGTGATAAGTAATGGGTTATAAGAATAAAGTTACTCTATTTTATATACTCCAAACTAAGGGTTAACCTAGAATCCTAATGTGTCAATCTGTGTAGATTGATTAATACGAGAAGTATACTAAAATAAGAAAGTTGATCAATACAAGAAGATAATAACCATCCTTTGAAGGAGTGATATATATGTCAATATATGATTTTTAAAAAATCTATCCTTCAATTGAGCAATCTATGATTTTGATATAGTGTTAAAATTTTTATGGATTAAATATAGTTGTCCTTTAAGGGAACAGTCTATTTAGTTTCCTTTGCTATTGATTTTATAGGTTCTATGCTTTTGATTTTTTATCCCAATATAATTGTGATTTTATGGATTAGCCTTATATACCCTAGGATAATTTTCCCAAAGCTTTTTAGAGATAAGATAAAACACACATATTCTTAAAAGGGATTTAGTAATAGGGAGGGATTTGAGAGAATAATGATTTGGATCTTTTTCCCATAACAGACTAAGCTTATCCAATTAGAGCATGTTCTGAATAGAGTTGAGGTACTCATATTTAAGGTTAATAATAGGTAAATTTTATATATAACCACATGTCTTTGTATATCATTACTGGGTATAATAGTAATAGGTATATACAACCTAGAAACTAAACTAGGCTGACCAAAGTGATTAATATTGATTAACAATAGAAAGGATGCAAGTGTAAGGCATTAAGAGGTTATTGATCTGATTTTACATTAATAGAGGCCAAATGATATGCCCTAAATCCATATTTATGGGTGATAATATATGGTCTAAGCCAATTTGGAGCAAATTTTCCCCTTTCAATTTTTTCCATATTAGTTACATGTTGATTTAATTTTAAGACAAGATCACCAATGTTAAATTCACATTGCTTTAAATTTTTAATATAAACACATTTAATTAATTATTGATATACATGTAAAAGGTTAAGGTAATTTGAGTGACATTCATCTAGAATTTCAAGTTGGGATAATCTTTCTTGATGAAAATCATCTTCAAAAATGATATCCTTCAGGGAGATGCAAAGGGATGGAATCTAAACTTTGAAAGGAAGTAAAAATTTAGTACCATAGACTAAATAAACATGTTTAGATATATTAGTGATTTGAATACTATTAAAATAAGCCTATAAGGCATAAGGAACATGCAAGTGCCAATTTTTGTCTACTTTTTTGACTACTTTGGTCAGGATTTTGACTAGGGTCTTGTGGGATGCCATGGCCTGACCATTAGCCTATAAATAGTAAGGTGAGAAAAAAATGAGCTTAATAATAAAATAATCATAGAGTTCTTGAACCTTTTATTCTTAAAATATTTTCTATTATCTATGATGATCTTATGGGGGATGCCAAATTGATAAATGATATGTTGAGTAATGAATTCAACAATTTTATATAATTTAGTTGAGATAAGGGGGATAGATTCTACCACTTAGTAAAATACTCAATCATAGTAATAATAAAACCATGATTCTAATAACATTTAGGATTAATTTATCCTATAATATGAATCCCCCACTGAGAGAAAGGCTAGAAGTTCTAAGCGACTTACAAGTCTTGGCTAGTGATATGGGATAAGTTAACATGATGCTAACATTTGACACATTTCTTAATGTACTAATAACACTCTTGATATAAATTGGGAAAAATAAGAACCCAACCATAATATTTTTTTAGTGATAATGTAACCATTGAAGTGCCCTCCACATGATCCATCATGAACTTCCTTAATAACCAATGTAGATTCATGGTTTTGAAGATATCAAAGAAGAATGTTATCAAAACTATGATTATAAAGGACACCCCCAAGTATGAAAAAATGGGTGATATGATTTTGAATGGCTCACTTAACATTTATAGATAGGTTTGGAGGAGTAATCCCTTGGGATAGATAATCAAATATTTGGTAATACCAGAGATCTAACAGATTCTCTTTTACACTATGGATGGATGGGAGGTTAGTTTTGGTAATAGAGGTATGATTGATCCTTTGAATAAGGATAAAAACTTTCTATTCCTAAGAAAAGGATGGGAAGAAAGAGGCCAGGGAGGCCATGGTAACCACAAATTTATCAATCAATCGAGGGGTAGATTGGATAGCACAATGGTCGAAGGTAACTAGAAACTGATCAACTAAGATTTAATACTTATGTAGAGTATTGTTATTTCATTGATAAATGCATTTAATTTTGTTAATCATGAGATATGAATCACCATAAATATTGAGCATTTTAATACCTAATGTTAGGGTGGTTTGGAAACTTATTATTAAAGCTTCATACTCTGCCATATTATTAGTACAGTATAAATTAAGATTAAAGGAGAGGGGGATAGGTGTCTCCTAAGAGGAATTAAGATAATTACATCTCCCCCACCATGTATGAATTTGGATGCATAAAAATAGAGAGTCATTTGATATTGTGGATCAAGTTGAGATGTGGAGGCTATAGATTCATCTAGAATTTTGTAATTAATAGGTTGACTATTAGGAAGGGGTGCCTCAATAAGTTGATTGGTAATAATAGGACCTTTTATTAACTTTTAATGGATAAAATCTAGGTCAAATTATTATAGATTCATAAGTCACTTAGCCATTCATTAATTTTTATGAGGCTTGGAGTGCATGAATTTCAAGGGATCAGTGATCATAACAATGCAAATCTTATGAATAAGGAGATAATGTCATAATTTACTAGTGATAAAAACAAGATCCAAACACAAGTTTTCAATATGATAATAGCATGTCTCATATTCAACAATTGAATAACACTAATATAGTACAAATCTTGCTCTTTGTGTTTCTCATCATGATGGGTTAGCATAGTACCAAGGGCATGGTTAGTAGCAAAGATGTACAAGAACAATGGTTGTCTTTCTTTCAAAGGGGTGAGAATTAGTGGTGAGAGAAGGTAGATATTAAGATATTTAAAAGCCTCTTGACAACTAGAATCCTATTTAAAATGGATATCCTTTCTTAAAATGTGGTGAAAAGGTTGACAATCATCAAATAACTAAGATATAAAATGATGAATAGATTTTAATTTACCTTGAAAACTATGAAGTTTCTTAATATTTAATGAAGCTGGAATTTATAGGATAACTTTGACTTAGTGGGGTCAAATTATATCCCATGGATGGATATAATAGAGCCTAGGATTTTTCCTATTAATACCCCAAAAATGTATTTATTAGAGTTTAAGTAGATGCAAAATTGGATTAGGTGATTGAAAATAATCTTTAAAATGGAGAGGTGATCTTTTCATAACTTTGATTTACCAAGGAGGTCATCTACATAATCCTCCTCAATATTATGGATAATATCATGAAAAATATAGGTCATAGATCTTTGATAGATGGATTTTATGTTATTTAGGCCAAATGGCATAATGTGATAGCAAAAAGTCCTCTAGAGAGTAATAAATGAGGTATTATGCATGTCTTCTGGTGCAATAAGGATTTTATTGTATCTAGAGAAACCATCCATTAATGATAACTTTTCATGGCCAGTGGTAAAATATACTAACTAATCAATATTAGGGAGAGGAAATTCATCTTTTAGACAAATGAGATTAAGGTTTCAAAAGTTCGTACAAAGGTGAAGTTTCCCTATAGGATTTATTACAGGGATGATGTTAGATACCCATTAAAGACAATCAATAGGTTGGATGAAATTAATGGATAAGAGGTGTTGTAGCTCTTCTTTGAATAAGAGTCAAACATGAGGATGCATTTTATGAAGCTTTTACTTGATAGGCTTAACTTCAATAAATCTAATGATATTATCGATGATGATGGAAAGATCAATACTAGACTTATTTTTATAGAACCAAGTGAATGCCTCATTATGATTAGCTAGAAATGTAGTAAAGTCTTGATATTTTGGAGGATCTAAGGCTTTACTAACTCTAATGATGCATAAATTTTTTGGGGACCCTATGTTAACATTAATAGTGGCCTCATTTAGAATACAATATGTTTTTTATGGGAGGGATTTATGCAGATGAGAGTTCTCAATACCTATATGAGCTAAGATTAACTCATAATCTTGGCATTAAAAAAATTTCATGGTAGGAGAATCCTACCCTATTATGTTAGGGTAGGATATAGGAGTGGTTTGAACCTCACCATCACACTAATAGATGAGATGCTCTATGGAAATGGCTTTGACTAAAAAAATTTAGGTGGAATAGATATGATGTTATGAATTGAGGAAGAGGTATCAAATGGTAAGGATGGTGTATATTATTAAAGGATGGGAAAAGAATATCAAGGAAGATTTGGGGATTTTGTTAAATCCAAGGTCATGTTTCTCATTGGGTTTTATAAATTCCCTCAATATAACTTTGTGAGGGCCCTATTCATAATGTCTCATAACTAAACCTTTTCAGGTGCATCACTACAGGTATGTTTTTATGAAATGGCATTTATCAAGAAGTGAGAAGTTGGATGTGAATGGTTTAGTTGGATTTTGTTCAAAAGGGCCCAAGGAAGGCTAGTCAATCATGCCATAAATTATACAGGTGTAAAGTAACGGTAGACCAAAGGGAACTTTGTCCCCCATATTCAAATAACAAGATAGTTATTTGTCAAGGCATTCATATTCTTGTAGTGTAAGGAGGGTATTAATCATTATTAATTGGTAATATCTAATTATAAGCTAATAGAAGGCATAATATATGGTTTACTTACTTAATATTGATGTAGGGATGGTTTTGATATTGGATTATTTATTTAATGGGGATGGGGTAGCACTTTGTGTCGGATTAGGATGTCATTGGGTTGGAAGGTAAGGTTACAATTTTTAAAGGGATGGGGGTCAGTCAGGATATTATGGATTTTTCCATCATGTTCAAACTTAATGCATCAATGTAATGTTGAGGAGATATAGTGCATGGAACATATCTAAAGACATCATAAGAGAATGTTATACTAAAATTCTCCTTTAATAACATAGAATAATTCTAGAAGAACTCTTGTGGCTACCCAAATGTGAAGTACTATCACTCCTAACATAGGGGAAATGGTGTTAGTAAAGGTTTAGAGGATGGTACATGATTTAGCTACCACTGTCTCAAGTAGTTAAAGTTATTTGAATACATGGGAAGATATAATGTTTATACTAGTGTTGTTATCTATCATGAATCCTTTAATCTAAATTTGATCTATTTGGGAAGTGATAAACAAGGTGGGATCCTGATCATCATATTGTGAAGGTGGTATCTCTAAATCATGAAACATAATGGATAATGGCTTATAGAGTAATGCAATGAAGGTCAAAAATGGTTGGGGATCATCTACTTGTATTTATATGTCTTGTAAGGCTTCAATCATGGATTCATAGTGCTACAATGAGTTTTAGAAAGTTTATACAAGGACATTTTGACTAACAATTGGTGTAGTTTTTTGAGGACAAATATTTGTATAAGCTCTAAAGCATTATTATTTTTTACCTTTCCTAAAATGGAGACCTTAGATTTAGAGGCAGGTGTTGTCATATTATTGGTGGTAGGATTTGGTGTTTTAGTGAGAGTTACTTTTGCTTTCTCATGATTATGGGTCTTATGACCTTGTGCTTGGGATCATGTTGATATATAAATTACATCTATCTAAAATAGAGGGGGATTTTATATGATCTTATATTCATTCTCACTTAAGGGGAGAGAGTGGTGGTGAACCCAATAAATCGTTCTATCCTCCTTTATGGTTGGTTTTGACATGTTAGTTTTAGTGGTGGATGGAACTATAGGGGAATGGGCATGATTTGGTTATTCTATTAAGATATCATATTCATATAATATATGTTGGACTATGAATTTTAACACATTAAATTTTTTTATGTCATTCCTCGTTATTTTATAGTATGTGCATGACCTATTTTCTCTATGCCATGATGAATTCTTAATGCAAGGGTTGATAGGTTTTATAGGTGGTAGCATGATTGAGGAGGTTTAGATAAGTTGATCAAGGATATTAGAATAAGATCCATTTAATGGATCTTGAATTATATTTTCCACTGTATGGGGTAATGGAAGAGGAGAGGTAAGTAGCCTCTAACCTTGGTCTCTTGAGCTAGCAGTTTGGATAGTCCTTACGGTAGATACTTTATGTTGATGGTAATTTTTGACTCCTAAAATGGGTGGGTAGTAGGCATTTAATGGATTGTGTATTGGCATGAACATAGTGGGGATATTTTTTTTGATGACACTTGTGTTTTAATGGTGGATTCTATGATAGTATCTTTTATTTTGGCTAAAGGATGGGGCCCTAGTATAGATGCTCTAGTCATAATAGGGGGTAATGGTGATTTTCCTTTTCATATATATTTAGGGGTTGTGAGGATGTCATATTTAGGTAATTAAATCTTAATATGAGGATGTTGAAAATATTTTCCCCTCAAGGCTCTTATATTTTTGTTTCTCGTATCTATAAATTTCCCCTTGTTTTATCTACATTTTAATGTCTCCCTAGTAATGAGGGGAACTAGTCTAGAGATAGTTTTAGGTACAATAGTTTCTTTGGGGAGTAATAACCCAATAGGAATAGGTATACTAGATACGGGTACAAAAAATGTGAAAGGAATGAAATCTTTCATAATGTTAACACAAACCTTTTATTCAATACTTTTTTCTTCTTTTGGTTCTTTTGAGTCCCTATTTATGGATTCTTCTAATGGGTCCTAAATAATGAGACCCATCATATTAGAGGAAGTTATTTGGATGTCTTTATTGGGTTTGGATGGTTCAAAGGTGTCTCCCATGAGTATATAGGAATAGGGGCAACAACTTATCTAGGTATAAGTTGGTTGTGGATGGTGTTAATTATGTGAGTGTCATGTTTCGATGTGGATCTCAATTGAGATTGTACAGAGTTTAATATAGAGGCATGATTTGGGAGAGGTTGCCTAAATATATTTATGGATTGGTTTACAAGTGTATTAAGACTATCCAATTACAACTCTCCCTAATATATAAGATTTTGAACTAAGCCTTTGAAATATCGACATCTACTGACATTGTGGCCTCTTACTAGATGAAAATTATAAAAGCCATTTTCCTTAAAACAATAAGGTTTATGATGTGACTCATTGAGAGGTCTCATGGGAGGGAGTTCAAAAATAGAATCCTTTAAGATATTATATAAAATTAATTCAAAATACTCTCCTATAGGGATATATTGTCTTGGGGGAAAGCATGCCAATGGCTTTTGAGACTTTGCCTACAAAGTGGAGGGCTTGGATTGGTTTTTGGCTTGAGGTGATGCTAACTTGACAACTATAGTGTTGGCATTGACTTTGGTTTTTTTTTTGTTATTACTAAGAGTCCCTTTGGAGGGTTCAAATTTAAAGTTCATTTTTTTCAATTAGACCTTCCCTTCTTTGAGGTCTCTAATTTCAAGCTTGCAGTCCATTGAAAAGGAGTCATCAAAAGTTTTAAGGGATTAGACCTTTAATGTTGATGAAATGTGTTTAGCACATGCTCTTGAAAATAATTTTATTAATTCAGGATATGGCAAAAAGAAAGTGAGTTAGTTGATTAAACTTCTCCATCTTACTACAAAGTCATTAATGGACTCATCATCAAATTATCAAATATTGTAAAGATCAGTAATGGTAATTTTTTGTGTTATATTAATGGAAAGGTGTTCTAGAAATATTTGAGCTAGCTACATGAATGAAAAGAGGTATTGAGATATACTAATCTAGGGTAGGCCTAGATATTGACATAGGGAATATTCTAAGAAGGACCACATCATCACACACTATGAAGTAAAATGTGTGTCAAAATGCTCATAGATATTCTTATGGGTCTTCCTTATTATGTAATTTGGTAAACTTAAGGAGTTCCCATTATGGAGGATATGGTTTGATAGGAAATACTATATTAATGTGCTTGATATAAAACTATTCATAAGTGAGCATGTTCCTCTACCTAGAGGTAGAAGCTTTTAATTTATCCATCTTATTCATAAGGATACTCTTGAGGTCAGGTTAAACATTATGTTGATGGATTCCTCCCAAAACATTTTTCTTCAAGATTTGTTATGTGGATAATGGCATGGAAAAATCTTGAGATAGGGTATATCCTACCAACATGGTTATGATGGGTTGATAATCCACCACATATAATGGAAATTACATAGGGATGTATGTAGACGTGATAGCCTGTGTAGGTATTATATACTAGGTGATCAAGGTTACATACTATTGAGGTGGTTGATGCACATGATCTTATTGTAACTATTGTGTTTGGTTGATTACCATAATACTACTTTGAATTAGTATAAGTGTGGCTGGAACTGATATGACTAGGTTTTAGAGTGTGGTAGTAACTGGTTGGGTAGCTATAAGTTGAGTACCAGTAATGTTCTAAGTTGGAATAATGGCTAGAAATGGGATAATAAATGTCATTAGAGGTTATTTACCTAAGGGTTATGTCATAATGGTATTAGAATTAGTAGGATGTGGATTATTATGGGAGGTTACCATAGTAGTAGTAAATCCATCACCCTCTCTAAAGGGCATACCATATGGATGTTGATAAAACTATGTATGGGGAGATACTTAGATGTGAATGGATCTATAGGTGAGATAATGATTAAGGTCTATGAAATTTATATCAAGTATGGTGGTAAAATCAAGGCCACCTTGGGTGTAGTACTGAGGGATACCTTTTCCTATGGATTTAGTAGTAGTAGGGGGCTAGGTGAATTCTCTATAGATGAAGATGTAGATAGGTGATAGTTTTCTTTTATGACTGCTATCACATCAAAACCATGTAGTGATAAAAAATATAAAACACATCAAAGATTTTTTTTATCTCATTTTAAAATGAGGATGAAAAGATACACACTAAATTCTATCCTAAAAATATTTTACTTTCTTAAATTTAAAGTGTGGAAACAAGAAAAAAGAAGGATATTGAGGGTCCTAATAAATGGTGGTCTAAAGATGGTCTTGGGTTTTATTTTGGTACTCAAGGATTTTTTTATTGGTACTAATACTTGGTTTGGTATTTGGGCCGACCTCCTCACTTCACACACCATATCATAAGGGTGTTGGGTGCTTAACTAGAGTATATCGATAGACCAGATTTTATACTCAGCCAGAGAAATGAGTTGGTCCTCCCCTTTGTGGTGAAATCTAAGTAGGATCACTTAGAAAAAAATTGTTGTGAGGTGATGAAATCCCCATCATTTCCTTATGTTAGGTGTTTTGATGAGTTTATTATGAATGTGATTTGGTTTTTTGTGTGATAAAAGTGATGACTATGATAAATTTACCACTTAAATTATTATATGTGAGTAAAATAAATAGACAAAATGAATGCATCTTATTTAACCTTTAAAAGAAAATAATCCAATATTTATTTTCTTTTGGATGAATTCAACACATAGGAGAGAGGGAAAGAGATAAACAAATTCAAAACTGAATTTTAACAATAAAAGTGGGACCTTAAGGGTCCCACTGAATGTGCCAAAATGTTTAAGTAATTTTTTCCTTTCTTTAAAATAAAATGTGATTTATTAAAAACTTTAAATAATAAGGTTTATGATGTTACATGTGAATTAAAAGATGTTTTTGCATAGTTTGTATCCAGTGATATGAGAACTTATTTTTGGTTGGGAAGGCTAACTTATACACATGTGGAAACTTGACAAAAATATATTAACAGAGTGATGGGTGGACTACCTAACTGGATAATAGTTCTAAGAAGTGGTACACTTCCTTAGATGGATGTCAGTCCACTATTTACATAATTAAGTGAAATAAAAACATAAGAAATTACAAATAAATAAATGATGTAATAGTAATGTTAATCCAATTTTTCTTCCTTGATTAATTTAGTAATGTAAATAAATTATTCTTCCCAATAAGTAGAATCAAAATATACATCATCCTAAATAATGGCTAATGATTCTTCATAAGATTTATAAGAGGGTGCATAGATGATGGCACAGAGGGATAGTTCAAATTCTATGTCATTATGATCTACAAATAAAGGCTGAGGGACTATAAGAAGATTAAGGATGTTAGACATCATGGGATATACTAGGTAAAGTCATCTACAGGGACAAATCCATGTTTAAAAAGGTAATCGGCAAAGGATTTGAAAATAAAAGCTTAAGATATAGATTTGGATCCTATGTATTAAACACAATAGATCAATGCCAATTTTGACTGGATTGGTGCCAATTGGTAGAATTAATGTTGATTTATAGTGAATCAACATTGATTCACTATGTCTAAATTTAATAAGTAGAGAACAAAAGATGGGGAAGATTTTCTAAAATAATTGGATTGATAGATGATAGAGATTAGCAATAGAGCTTAATAGATTCAATGGATATCTAAATGATTGATAACTAAAAGATAATGATACAATTGAAATACAATACTTACCTTTTGATCAGTCATGAACATAATGGTTTCCTTTCATGAGCACAGATAATAATTCTAGTTGTGTAGAAGAAGTGACTAAATGAGTTATAAATCCATCAAAGTGTTGGTATAAATGTCATCAAAGTTGTAATGAAAATGAACTATAATGATAGGATCTCAATGTTCTCATTCCATCCCAAATATAGACATAGGTTGTGTATTTATGGATCGATGTTTATACACATAATTAGTTCCCATCATAGGGGAATCATCACTAATTCACCCAAAATTGATCCTCTATTGCAACCATGGATGAGAATAGGTTGGGAATGGGTGGAATTCATTTGTAATGATTCCATGCAGGATTAAGTGGTTACATGGGTAGATTCTAGGTTATAATTGGTTTTAGGAGATTAGGAATGGTAAAGGGGTGAGAGTTAAATTATATTTACTGAGTGGGTAAATGGAAAATTATTTAAAATTTAGGATAGGTCTTATTTATGGATTTAAATATAATAGGACCTATGACACCCAAATACTCATTCCTAAGGGTACAAAATTATAGTGTCTATAGCAAGGTATGGCTTGATCATAAGTTTTATGGATGTTATATAGGTATATGGGAGCCTAATTTAGGTATTTATAAGGTTATAAGAAATTTTAATAGGTGTTAAAATTATATCCATTTGAAACCTTCTCTTGAAGCCATCTATTATCTAAAAATGAAGTTTTAACCTTAATGTGATGATATTTGACCTCAAAAGGCCACTAATACCACCATTTATGTCCTCAAAAGACTTCATGATTTCTATTATTCAATTAGAAAACTATTTCACATGTTAATGTTATCCTCTTCACAAGTCAACACCTTCATTTGCCACTAAATGGGACCCACACATGTGAAAACATGTCACTTCAACTCTCTAAATTGTACCATGTGTTTTCAAACATTTTCTTCCCCAAAATTTCCCTCCTACTCACTAATGGTGATTTATGATGTGAAACATGAGAAAACATAAGAATCAAGATATTTTATAGTATTTTTAGGGTTGTACAAATCTATATAGTATGAATTTAGTCATATGGAGCTAGGGGCATGTAAATGGAGTTGAACATAGGCACCGGATGAATAAATATAGGTGTTTTAGAGCAAAAAGATCCAAAAACTAGTTCACTTCCTCCATCAAGCTCTTTAACAGCCATAGAGAGCACTTTAGGTTTGTGCTCTATCCATACAAGAGAAAGAAAGAAAGGGTCCAAGATATTATCTAAAGGAAGGAGGCCTAATGGAATTTCAGTCATGGAAATTAGTTTCAATATTATTCTTATATGTTGTATGAACAAACACTAATAAGATAAGAAACGTGGTTACCTTCTTCATCTAAATAGGGTCCAAAAAGGGGAATGGTTTCAACACACTATTATCTTGTTCGATGAAACTAGTGATTGTTCATGTCTTATCCAGTCCTTCCATGGCACCCTCCATCCTTGCTCTAAACATGTGCACATATGAAAGCAAGGAACATACAAGTTACCACTATTTATAGACTAAAAGAAGAGTTTTATTAGTGAAAAGGAATGCTCAATGCTTATATTTTATAATAAATATTGGTTTAAGGTGTGTTGATGTCTCCTTAGAGTTTTTCATGTCTTCGTGCATCCTTATTATAGGTAAAATGTTTAGATGGATCTCAACCACCACAAGATATCACCTCTAAATGAGATTGTTTGCATGTTTTGATTTCATTACAAATAAGGATAGTGTTTCTAATGAGGATGGATATTGAATATCATTCGAATACCATAAGGGCAATAGGGTAATATTGTATTCATATAAAAATGTCCTTATTTTAGGGTGAATAAACCTAATGATATCCTTCATATAATAAGAAACTATAAATCTAACTTGCAATGCCTTCATAGTCTTGTTTAGAAGAAACTAATCATGTTTAGCAAAATTTAAGGTATTTATAGAGTCATAAGTTTCCATTTCTCATTACATACAGTTTTTTATTAACCTTTAAGTCTTTTGATTTGTTAGGTATATGTGTATATATGCCTAGTGTCCTGATAGGTCATCTTGAGTATAAAATATCAATCTATTTTAATCCCTCAAGGATCATTTATAATTTATGGTCTCAACACTATCAACCCATCTCATATTGAGCCCTGAGATCTAATACACAAATCCATAAAGCCTTCTAACTATCATTTTCAAGTTTGAACCATTATACCATGCTTAACAGTTGATAACAATTCTAAATCTAGTATAAAACCATGAAAATACATTCATATTTATGAAAAGGGTGTATTTAGTTATAAATATAGTTTAAAAACATAAAATCTACCTATATTAACCCAACTTAGCCTAGACTTCAAAGGATTTAAACTTACCATATACAGCTCAGTCCCAAGATGCATAAAAGGAGTCACAGATTGTAGATATAGCTATATTAAATGTATATATTTGATCACAAGGAATTAATTGGGGTCTTAAACATGACATTGAAACATAAAGTTTACTTAGGAATATTCTTAAAATCCCTCATGACAATCAATGCATTTGTGATATCTACCTACATGACTATTGATAGTCTATTCTCAACTTTGAGCATGAGATGATATATACACATGAAAAAAATAATAAAAATAAGAATGAATTAAAAACATGGATATCATGTCACCATGGTCAATTAAACCTATACGAGTGCAAAAATTAAATCAGTGAGACATGTACATTCAGCTAGGGTTACCTAGTCAATAAAGGTGCCAAACTAAAGAGAGTGGCAATTTTAGTATATATGTAAAGGATAAATCCAATATTAAGATGACATACACAATATTTAATAGCTCATGTGATGGTGTGATTAAGGAAATTATTTTTGGTCTAGGTTGTAAACCCAAAACATGTAAGCTATGAAGTAACTATGCATACAAGTGTATTGGAAGAGTTAGGCAAGATAAACCTCAAGTCTATGTTCAAAAATTTAAATATGATATTTGAGCCCTAATTTAATCCTTATAAGGAGATAAAGGAAATTTCTTAGGTCACCAACCTTAACTTATTCAAACCCATACACTAGATAGTGATGATCAAGGCAAGCTTAAGAGAGTGTAAGGTTGGCATGATGGTGTAAACAAATAAGAACAAGTACACAAGACAAAGATTATAATGAGGATGATGATATAAAAATATTGAAGTTACATGTGAATATTTAGGTGAGTTAAATCCCCAAAGCCCAATCTAGTCCTTCAAGTTCTAAAGCCACCAAGAATCCTTAAGACCCCATATCCACTTTAGGAGTAGATCCAAACCTTTGGGTAGACTCAATAAAATTTGGAAGTGTATGAAGATGTTTTAGAACCTAAAATAGGTTTTTGAAGTAGGGGAATGTAAATGAATGGTTTAATTTAGTCTTAAAACCTTTTTTAGCACCATTGCCTTAAGCAGATAGGTCAATTTGTCACTTTCAACATTTATATATCTCATCATAGAGGGAGATAGACCTAGGGATCTTAATGGAATTTGGTCATCCCTATGGACTCAATATCCTAAATGACAGAGTGGGATCCAAGGGTCAAACTATATGAACAAAAATTAACACCATAACCTATATAAATTTCCTAGCAAAGAGCTAGAGGCACACCATATTTTGATCATATCTCCATGTACAATTTTCATGGGTCACAAGTCTATTTAGGAGATATGAAGGGCTCAAACTATATAAAATTTCATGATTAGAATTTTTAGTTTGGATGTTTGTACTCTATGAACCATTATTAAGATGGTGGACCTCCAAAACCTTCCTTAAACCCTAATTCAAACTTGATGAAGAAAATACACCTCCAAATGCATTAAGTTGAGGTGATTGGGATATGGAAAGGTATTTATGGTCTCCCAGGTACCCTAAACACCTAATTTCTCTACTAGCTAGCACATGCAGGGTGTGTATTATAAAAATTAGGCCTAAAATAGACACTATAGGCCTATATTCATGAATTTGAGAAGAAAATGCATGTTACATATGTTTTTTAGGAGGGGGAGGGACCTCAAGGTCTCTAATAATGACACATTAACAACCTCAAGGACACTTCATTCTTGATAAACACTTGTAAATAGGACTTGGTGCTTAATTTAAAGACTATATGAACATAAGAAGGGGTAAATGGTTTGCTTAAGCTAATATATATGATTTGAGGGCCCTAAAAAGTGATTTTCATGTCAAATAAGGTGGCTAAGCAATACATAACTCCATCTTAAGATAAAAACATAGAAACTTGCATTCAAACCCACTAATCTATCACCTTACTCAAGGTAATACCACTTGAAATATGGAATAGAGGATCAATTAACATATCATACCTCCATGTAAATGCTAACCATGTTTTCTTAGGTGTGTGAGCCACCTTGGTTTGTAGGGGAGAGGTCACAATTGGTTACCTTGGCCTTAAAATACCTTAAGACTACCTAGAATGCACATTTCTCACCCAAGAGGCAAACTATAAAGTTCACAAATGTATATAATTATTGCATTGGGAGATGATCACTTTTGGATATTTTAGGGGCTTTTTCTACAAAAGATCAGTGGCATTAGTTCATAGTTTAATGACCTAACCTCTATGAACCATTGCTAAGAGTCCAAAACCCTTTTAAACCTCCATAAAACCATAACAAGGACCTGAATAGGAAGACCTTAGAGAAAATTCATCCAAATTTATTGAAATTACCTATTAAAGAATTGGATCACTTAGTCCACTCAGAGAAGACCTCAACTATGGTACTCATTTGTACAAAAAATATATGGACACCCCCAAAAACTATAAACTTACTAGGATTTTAGCATAAAATGATGTATAAGACCTGGTAAAGGGTTAAATATTATTATAGGAGGTAATATGAGACTTTTTTCACCTTCTCAAGTCAAAAACGTTTCACAATTCTGCCTAGAAATGGCTTTGAAAGTCCCTACCAAATAGGTAGTCTTGGAATGCAAGAAGGAGGTGACCTAGTCATCTAAGTGGAGTAATATTTTAGGTGTCAAATACTTGTAAATCCTAAATATTTTTATGGAAGGATTTTTTATATGTAAATAATGATCACTCAATTATCTTAATGTTTTATTCAACTCTCATATCCATTTAAATAGTGAACAAGTCAAGAGACTAGATTTCTTGACTAGTAGGCCCACTTAATCAATAAAAGGTAATATCCATGGGTGTATAAAACTGATATGGAGTTAATGAACCATAATAAAACACATATAAATATATATTTAAGTAATTAATCTCCATATTTATGGACATTATGAAGGATTTAGATAGTTTCTTGAACATAGTCAACATGCAAGAGAGAGGTGACCACTAAATGCTTTATGGATGAAGCTTAATTGAACCTTTTAAATGTTGTGTAACTAATATAGTGAGAGTAAATTAACCAATATTTTTGTATATAGGCTCTTCATGGGTCAAAATTTTCTAAAAATAGACTCCAACACCCCAAGGGTGCTCATTCAAAACACTAGTAATCCTAGGCAATGCATGGAGGGGTGTGGAGGCTAATTATAACTACCAATTAAAAGAATGGTGGTCATTATTGAACCATTCATGTTATTCAAACAACATATCCTCTCTGATTTTAATCCATTATTTTATATATTCAAATATTAAGGCCTTTTTTTACCCCTTGGCTAGGTGTAACAAAACTCTATCAAATTATATCTTGAGAACCTTGAGAATCAATAAAGAAAAGATTGATTGTATACTTATTTATTAGACTTAGTGTGTTATGGTTTGTTTAATTAAATAAAGTGTGATTTTTATTATAATTGTTAGGTCCTCTCCTTCCCCTAGTTATTATAATGTCATCCTGTGTAGGTCATGTGATGTGTTAGTGTGTGGTAGTTAAATTGAAGAGTGAGTTGATTGATAGTGCCCATTAACTTCAAGTTGAAAACCTTGCACATAAACTTCACATGAAAAATTTATGTCTAGGAGGTCATCAATGATCTTATTATATTTATTAGTCTCTATTTGATTCATAAAGTGTTTTTTGAATATTAGTTGAGAGTGTATAGATGAATATTGGTGCATCACCATCCTTAGAATAGATTTCCTTTCATGTCTTCACTCTATCTCTTTTCACCCCAACATAAATAGGTATTAAAAAATGAGATTAAATTTGTGTAATAGGGGATATATCCCCTCAACCTAGAGGTTTGGTCCTCCTATAGGTTACCCATAGCCTTTTAACTAGTCTTATGTTACCCCAAGCTTAAAGATAATTTAGCCATATTCTTGTAAGGGTGAATCTTGGAGTGTTAACAATACCATAGAAATAAGGTTGATATAATTTATGGACTTAGAGGATAAAATAAATCATGATATGCATACTATGGAATGCCATCAATCCTAATTGAATAATACCTTTGATAGGAGGGTTGTTTCAAGATAATATCAATAAGGAGACCTTATTTTGAAGTGGATGAGGATATGACCAAACCTGGTAGGCATACCAAGTTTGATACATTATGGAGTGGGCCCTATGTTATCATTGATTACAAATAACATAATGCTTTTTTAGCTTTAAAATCTTAATGGAGATGATTTAAATATCTCAATCAATGGAATACATTTGAAACCATCATACTAAGGTCAATTTTGTATTGTTGTACATAGTAGAATAGGTTTTTTTTCCTAAGTGCTTAGAATACAAATTTTTTTCTTGCTTTGTGTTATTGTCCTTCCTCCAAGTGTATTATGACACATGTATGATTGTGTGGTTTGTGTCTTGAGTTTTATTTAAATTTTAGTTTCTTTTAAGGCTAATATCAAGTTTAGGTTTCATTTTTCCTTTAATTTAATTAGTATTCATGACCCCATATCCTAATTAAATATCAAGGCCACTAGTCTAGATGTATAAAAAGCATGCAATCCTAAGAGGTCACTAAAGATGTTAGCTAAAATTAGCCACCATCGGTGAGTATCATTCAAAATATTTTTTTTCGTGAACTTATATTTATTCATGTCCATCATAAGGGTCTTGCCTTGGTCATGGTTGGTCTCAATATGATACGCATTGTGTCATTCCTAGTAGCTTGGAACGTTTCCTAGGATGATCTAACTAAATACAAGGCCAAGTCATCTAGTCTTGTCATCAAGATCTTTTCATATAGTCTCCTTCATGTGATTATCATAGATTAAGGTAAGATTGACAAAGTTAATGTTTGAGTGTGAATTTTTTGGATACTCAACTACCCCCATTCCCAAAATGGGGACCCTCCTATCTTAATTTTCCAAAAGTGCATAAGTATCAAGTTTTATAAATCCCTAGGCTACATATACATTTGATCTAATGCTTCCTAGTAATTTTTGGTTAATAATTCATCTTAAAATACATACAAAACATTTATAAATATTTAAGTTATTACAATTTCTCTCAAATTTTCATTAAAATAATGGATAATTAACTATGAAATTGATTCAAAATGCATAGACAGTCTTCACCAAGGATATTCCACTAATTTTCTTAATCATCATAGAAATAATAAGAACTTATCTAATCTTATTAAACTATCCATATAATTTACTTAAATCATTTGTTTACATAATTTTATTCAAACTAAATTTATTGTGCTTATGATAGACATTTGACATCTCCTAAATTCTAACTAAGGTTTTCACATGTCTTCACAAGATGTCAAGTTAATTGTAGCAATTTGTGACACATCATGGGAGATAAAAATTATAGATAAAGTTCTAAGGAGATACTTTTTCTATAAAATACCACATGTTGTAATGGTGCTTCTCTAAGGCATAGATATTTATTATCAGAGATTCTAATTATGTCATTGGCCAAAAAAAATATGTTCCATGCATGACACTTAGAATGAATCTAACAGACCCAAGGCATACCATGTGGCATCATATTTAGATCTCATAAAGGAACTAGCTATTAGATTTTAAATACATAAGCTATTTTTAAATATCCTATATCTTGTGACCAAGAATATTTAATCAAATCCACCATGCATCTCTTACAATCTAGTAGTCCTTGTGAGATATTGTCACATGTACCAAGTACAACCATCCAAATCCAAGTAACTTACAAGAATAATGCATGTCCCTAAAAGATCCATCTAATATCGATACATGTTGACACCATGTTGTATCTCATCTAAACCTCATAAGGACTTGTTGAGCTAACACATAGATACATTTGAGCCATACAATCAAGTATCAATGGAATGCAATTGTCTAAGGGCCCCTCCAAGAATGAA
This sequence comes from Torreya grandis, assembly GCA_037957365.1. Classification (NCBI taxonomy): domain Eukaryota; kingdom Viridiplantae; phylum Streptophyta; class Pinopsida; order Cupressales; family Taxaceae; genus Torreya; species Torreya grandis. Next base: position 2,192,009 of record JARHVA010000766.1, on the reverse strand, counting down.
AAGTGGAAAAAAATCATGAAAGATCATGAGAACAATGTGTGTCCTATTAAAACCCACACAATGATGACACTAGTCATGCATATAATGATTTTATTTGAAGATACACATAATTCCCTTGAAGGTTCATCGAAGTGATGTGTCCCCACTACACCTATGAGATGAAGCCGCATGTCATCCCTATAAAGCTACATCTGAGATCTTTAGGATTATTTATAATAATAATAAGTGAAAGCACTTAATCCACATGTTTAATACAAATTTGTTGATAACTATCCAAAAGGCTCCCAAATACAATCAAAAGGAGACATGTGTCCAAGCAAGATCATGATCACCTACAAGAAATACATCTATCCAAGTAATTCCCTGATTTCTCACAAGAGAAATAAGTGGCATTCCCATAACCAATCAAATTAGAGGACCCCACCCTAAATCTCACCATGAATAAAAATATTCCATGTGGTAGAGAATAAATGAATTATCACATATAACTACATCTGAGAGTTTGAGAGCAATCATAAAACACCATGTGTCTAGATTTGAGCTAATCAAACATTTTAGTCATAATTCGGACCCATAAGTGCCTAATTAGAATAGATGTGGCATGTTATGTGTCTAAATATGGTAATATTTAGCTTATAATATAAAACTAATGGTGTATTAAAGGAAAATCATTACTAAGATTTGAATATAAAGGTGATGAGCTTACCACTAATGTTTCATGTACCAAAATTGCCATCAACACTGCATTAATAAGATTAACCTTTAAAAGGCTAATCAACTCAGCTATTACTACTCATAATTACATTTTAAGCCCTAAGTGTTTACCCACTTTGCTATCTACATTCTTAATTTAACCAAGCTTGAAATCTTCATGAATTATGCTTAGACTACCAAAATGTTGTCTAAGACAACAAGAGGATGTTAATTTTCACCAAATATACAATATAAATGGCATGAGTAGAATCCTCCACCTCTGGTAAGGGAATTGCCTATGGAAATGATGATTTTTTATTTCAATTTGGTAATGTAGTTATTTTTAAGGATACAAAGTTTATCCTCAAAGCCATAGATTTAAGGGACAAGCATTATAGTAGTGTTTACTAAAATATTAAAATTACTTCCAATATTATTCTAATCTAATTTTTCAATCTTCACAAAGCCATAGTAAAACCAAAGGTCATGTCCTATGCTAACCTAGTCTATGGCATCTTCAAAAACACAAGATGTGAAGATGGATTGATAAAGCCCATACACCAAGGGCTTCCCATTGCATTCATCATAAGATTAATTTTTGAAAGGTATTATGGCCTACTCCTGCCATAGTTGGACTAGACCTAGATCATCATTAAGGGTTGGTACATGGCACATAATATAGAGACTATCTTAGCTTCATGGGTGATGAACCCAATCAAAGTAGTCTTCATGGATGACCAGGGGAATATATCCATCCAATAATTAATAAAGGTGATTAGGATTTTCATCTCCCTAATTAATTGAATATTTGGTAGTGCACATATAGGATACATGAATATAGGGACTATCCCACTATCATAGTTAAGTTTGGAAGATCAAAATATCCCTTCACTTGGGGATATCACTAGTAGTAACTTGAACACTACTATGAAAGACACATGTAGGAATGGAGCTTCATTTTATATGATGAGTTATCTATTTGATGTTATTTGTACAATTGTATAATTAGGTTAAAATGTATGGGCTCCTAAGTAAGAGGAAGTGGTGCCTCAAACATATTCTATAATGTATATCCACCAATTTTGGAACCATATAAAAATAATTGCATAGTACTTATATCCCCCTATCTATAGGTCAATCATATAATTCCCTATGTAGAGGGTTCCATCAGAGGTTAGACAAGCATTGAGGAACATTGGTAGATTATATCTTTACCTTGACTATTCAGTCATCTAATTGGAAGGGGTAATGGTAGCTCCCCTTAGGATACTAAGGTATGTGCCAATAAAGCTAGAAGAAGAAGAGATAGTCTAAAATATGCTTCATGAAATTTATGGCCTCTTTAAGAGTAAGAAAAAGACACCTCCCCACAAGCTCCTTACCAAGTAGGAAAAGCCAAAGTGAAACAATGGCAAGATGTGATAGTGGCAACATGACACAGGGATTCCTACATATTGCCTAAGGATAACCTCAGAGCATGAGATCTGAATCAAGTCATTATTAGACACCTCAAAAAATTCAAGAGGGTTATGGATATGAAATATGATAACTAGGATGAGTTATATTATTGGACCTTAATATAATGAATTATGAGGAGGTCTTGAGAAAATATACTAGGAATAACATACCACTTGATATAAGGTTCAAATAGGAAATATGGAAAGAAGATATAACAATGAATCATCCTCCACTAGCTCAATGGAGCATGTTTAACATGGACTATGAAGAAAAAGAAGAAGAAGAGGAAGAGGATGACACTCCTCTTATTATTAATAGGCCATGTACACCCCCACCTTAGGCCATTCCAAGTGGGTAAGTCACACCTCCAATATCTAAGCAAGGAGAGACAAGTAACTAACCTATCCCTACACAAGAGCCTATAATCACCTATATATCTATTAAATACACTACTACATAAAATTTGGACCAAAAAAGTCCTAAAATCATTGATCTAGAGAAAGTATCCCATTAACATGGAATTGAGATCTCATTAGAAGAAATCCATGCATTATCTGGGAGGATTGTTGAGAGAGTGTAAACCAAGAAGAAGTTTCCAAAATCTTCCCAAATTCCAAATGTTATTAATACTCCTTTACATTCTTTCCCATTTGTTAGCACATTCAAAACTACCCCTACTACTACTACCCATACCACTCCTATGTTCACATCCCCAACCACTACTTCCCTTTGTAGATGCTACACCCCTAACCTATCACATGTATGAGGATATTATTAGCCAAATTGTGGCTTACTTATCCCTATTTGATGTTAAATTAAATTTATCTATGCTTTATTCTAATTATTAGGTCGTCCTATGGAGTAACCATGGCCTCGATATACTATATATAGGAGGTAGTGGATAATCATTTATCATCATATTGTGAGTTCTGCTCTTATTGAAGCTTGTGGAGGTTGCCCCCTCAAAGTGGCTTATCTATTATGATATATTCAGATATATTTCAGTCATATTTGGATATAATTCTGATATTATACTTAATTCTTTAATTAATTTCATTACAAGTGGTATCAGAGCTGCGATTTGGGCAATCTTGTGGGCAAAACACTAAATTTTTAAATTTTGATATATATAAAAACAGGTTACGAATTTATAAGAATAATTTTTACTGGAGTTGAGAAATAATAAAATTAAGCTTCCATTAAAATTTAAGCTCATTTGGATTTTTTTTACAAAATTTATCGCTATTTTATGGTTTTTAATAAAATTACTCTATAGTGCGCAATTCAAAGAATTTTTCTAAGTTATTTACATTTTTAAAAATATTATAAAAATTTGGCTATGGTATGTTCTTTGTATATTTTGATTTGAGGTATACATAATTCCAAAATTGCTTGGTCAAAGTTGGGTCAAAAGTACCAATAAGGGTCGACATCGTAAAACCCTTTTATGGCAGGTCCACAAACTCAGGGCTAAGGAAAGGGTGCTAAAACTCTAGGTAAAACTCCTAACAAGAAAGAGATGAAGTTATAATGGGGATGTAGTATAACCTTTTTACCAGGGTTTTTTGACATAGATCATAACGTGAGCCAGCTTGACTATAGTGTGCAAGGCATTCAGAGTGAGGTGCAAGAAATACAATCTAATATGCAATCCATACAAGATATTTTGGGAGATATCATGATAGCTTTGAACATTAATCATTCAAATCATCAAGCTAACTCTATTGCAAAAACCCACCAGGGTGGTTCTACTAACCAGTCTACTTCAAATCTAACTCCATGGCCATAGAGGAACCTATTACCAAAGGTGGATATGCACAAATTTGATGGAAAAGATCCACTCAATTGGATCAACCAAATGGAGAGTTTTTTTTACCTACATTAGATTTTAGGTGGACAAAAGGTTAACATGGCATCATTGTATCTTGAACCTGATCAATTCATTTGGTATCAATGGTTGTGTGCTCAAAAGAAAAAGATGACTCTCAATGTCACCTGGTCAATTTTTATAGAGGATCTAAAATTACACTATGGCAATAGTGTGATAGAGAATTACTTCAGCCAACTAGAAAAATTGTGACAAACTAGCTCCATCAAGGATTATATTCATCATTTTTAGAACTTGTCCTTACATGTGGAGACAATTTTTGAAGCAAACTTGAATGACCTATTTTTGGGTGGACTCAAAGAACACATTCAACATGAGGTATGCATGTTTAATCCACTTAATATTTATAATTATATTATCATGGCACACAGAGTTGAGGAAAAATTCATATCCAACAAGAAGCAACCATTCACTCACTTAAAAGATTGTAACATATCATCACCAACATTTCCTCCACCTATTAGATTGACCCCTCATCAAATTGAAGAGAAGCGTGTAAAAGGATTATGTTTTAGTTGTGACAACAAGTGGAGTAAAGGACATAGATGTGCTGAGAAGAAGTTATTCTACATTGAGGGACCAAATGAAGAAGAGGAAGCATATGATGCCTCTAATGATGATGAGGAAGATATAGAGGAGGTACCTGAAGATTCCCAACCTACAATCTCTTGTCATGCACTTTCAGGTATTAACACTCCACAAACTCTTAAGGTGGTGGGTTTCCTCAAGAAATTAAAGGTGATAGTGTTGATTGATTCAGGGAGTAGACATAACTTTATAAACCATAAGTTGGCCACTCGATTGAACTGTTTCATCTACCCAGCACTAGAATTTTAGGTCATGATTACAGATGGTGGCACAATTAATTGTTCAAGCAAATGCCATAGTATTAAGCTTATTATGGGTGTGTAAAATCTCAACTCTCTTATGTTTTCTATTCCCATGGGTAACATAGACATTGTTTTGGGAGTCCAATGGCTCATAACCTTAGGTACCATTGAGATGAACTTCAAAGAACTATTCATGTGCTTTCATTCTAAAGGTAAGAAAATTGAACTACGTGGATTACATGCAAAATCTCCATAATTAATTAGTTCACATCAGATGACCAAGATACTAAAAAAGGGGGCAGAGGGAATTATTTCATGATTATTCTCCATAGAAATTCAACCCACATAGGTATCTACACATCTTGATCTATAGATAATTCTTAAGGACCACTCATCTATATTTGGGGCCATGCCAAAAGGACTACCACCAAAAAGAGAACATGATCATGCCATTCAACTAATTACAGGCAGTCAACTACCAAAAATCAAACCATATAGATATACATATGCATAAAAGAGTGAAATTGAAAAGATGGTCCATGAGATGCTAGAGGCAGGGATCATCAAGCATAGCCAAAATACATGTTCATCACCAATGGTCATGGTGTTGAAGAAGGATGACACATGGAGGATGTGCCCATATTATAGGGAACTCAACAAGTACACCATCAAAGATAAGTTTCCTATTCTAGTAATTAATGATTTACTTGATGAGTTGCATGGTGCTAATTATTTCACAAAATTATATCTTCACTCGGGGTACCATGAAATTAGAATCAAGGATGAAGATGTTCGTAAAATTGCTTTTAGAACACATGAGGGCCATTATGAGTTTTTGGTAATGCCCTTTGGTCTTACAAATGCACCATCTACTTTTCATAGTTTAATGAACACTATTTTTGGGCCTTTTTTAAGGAAGTTTGTGCTAGTTTTCTTTGATGACATTGATTTATAGTCAGACATGGGAAGCACATCTACATGTGAAACATGTGTTGATAGTTTTGGAGAAGCCCCAACTTTATGTGAATCCATCTAAATGTAATTTTGGAGTACATGAGGTAGAGTACCTCGATCACATTATTTCCCGTGAAGGTGTCAAAGTTGATCCCTAGAAGATCAAAGTGATAATGGAATGGCCCATGCCAAAAACTCTCAAAAACCTTCGAGGGTTCCTTGGACTAATAGGTTACTATAAAAGATTTGTGAAAGGTTATGGCAGCATAGTAGCTCCACTCACTACATTGATAAAGAAGAATGAATTCCATTAGAATGATGATGCCACCAAAGCATTTGAGAAACTAAAAGTAACTATGTGCACCACTCTAGTTTTGGCTACTCCAGACTTCTCACAGACATTCACTGTTGAATGTGATGCTTCTGGGTCTAGATTGGGGGTAGTAGTAATGCAAGAAGGAAGACCCATTGCATTTGAAAGTCTTCAATTCAAATGAAATAATCTAAAAAAACCTATCTATGTGAAATAAATGATTGCTATTCTTCATGCATTTAAACAATGGAGGCCTTATTTGATGGTTAGACACTTTAAAGTGAAAATGGATCATGATAGTCTCAAATAATTTTTGGAGCAAAGATTATCATCTGAGGAACAAAAAAAATGGGTAACCAAAATTTTGGGTTATGATTCTGAAATCATCTACAAGAAGGGTAAAGATAATGTAGTAGCAAATACACTATCTAGATGGGATGCATCCACAGAAGCATTACTTTGTGCATTGTCCATGTTGCAAGCAGATTGGGTGGATGAAGCTAGGTTAGAATGGGAGCAAGACAAGGATACATAGGTTTTGATTTAGAATCTCCAGCAAGGTAATTTATCCTCTAAAAAATTTTAATGGAAAGGTAATGTCCTATGGTATAAGGGTAGGTTATACTTGTGCAAAAATTTAGAGCTTAAGTATAAGATTCTTGCAGAGTTGCATGCATCTCCAATTCGGGGACACTCAGGGTTCTTGAAAACTTATCATAGAATTAATAAAGAGTTATTTTGGGAAGGAATCAAAGGAGATGTAAAAAATTTTGTGGAAGAATGCTTGATATGCCAATAGAATAAAGGTGAAACAGTTAAGACCCCCAGTCTGTTACAACCATTAGCAATTCCTAGTCAAAGGTGGGAGGAGGTTTCCATGGATTTCATCACTGGGTTGCCTTATTTTGAAGGTAAGAATGTTATTTTGGTCATTATGGATAGGCTTAAAAAATATGCCCATTTTTGTGTTCTCTCACACCCATTTTCAACAAGTACAATAGTGGCTATTTTTATGGAAGCAATTCTCAAATTACATGGAACCCCAAAAATAATTGTAAGTGATCGTGATCCTATTTTCACTAGTAATTTTTGGACTGAACTATTTGCTTGTTTGGGTACTCAGCTAGCTCATAGCTCATCTTACCACCCCCAATCTGATGGACAAACTAAAGTGGCTAACAAATGTTTAGAGGGGTATCTCCATTATTTTGTATTAGATAATCAAAACATTGGGTTAAATGGCTACCACTTGCAGAATGGTGGTATAACACATCTTTCCATACCTCTTCTAAAATGTTTCCATTTCTAGCACTATATGGTTACCATCCACCTTCCATCACTTCTTCATTAAAGGTGCACACCAAGGTTCAAGATGTGGAAGAGCACATTCAACATCAACAAGAGGTTTTGGCTAGTTTGAGAGAGAATTTGGCCTTGGCACAAAATAGGATGAAGAAACAATTAGATCAACACCATAGTGAGTGAAATTTTGAGGTGGGTGACTAGGTATTTGTTCATTTATAGCCTTACAAGTAGATGTCCTTAAATTAATAGAAAAAGGACAACAAACTTGCTCCTAAGCATTATGGCCCTTATCAGGTTCTACAAAAAATTGGAAGTGTGGCTTACAAGCTCGAGTTACCTCATTCATCTCACATACACCTAGTATTTGATGTTTCTTTTTTGAAGAAGGTCACTGTATAGAAAGTTTCTAGCCAGATAGAGCTCCCAAAATTAGATGAAGAAGGATGAGTCATTTTGGAACCAGAGAAGATCCTCCAAACACGTACTAAGAGGTTGAGAACCAAAGATATTAGGGAATATTTGATCAAGTGGAAAACTAGAGCAATGAAGATGCAACTTGGGAAGGTGAATATTTTATACAACACCCAGAGTTTTTCAACGTTGAGGAAAATGCTGGTTTGAAGGGGAAGGACATGCTACACCCCTAACCTATCACATGTATGAGGATAGTATTAGCCGAATTGTGGCTTACTTATCCCTCTTTGATGTTATATTACATGTATCTATGCTTTCTTTTGATTAGTAAGTTTGCCTATGGAGTAACCATGGCCTAGATAGACTATATATAAGAGGTAGTGGGTAATCATTTATCATCATATTGTGAATTTTGCTCTTATTGAAGCTTGTGGAGGTTAACCCCTTGAAGTGGCTTATCTATTATCATGGATATATTTCAGTCATATTTGGATATAATTCTGCTATTATACTTAATTCTTGAAGTAATTTCATTACAAAAGAATTATTTCCCCACTTATCTCATATGCCTATACTAACATCCCACCTCTACTAGACTCCCAAATCATTAGTTTTATCCAACTAAAGGCTCCATTCCTTCTTAGGTTACCACTATTTCATCCCTCACCCTTGGCTCAATTACACCCACTAAACCATTGAGGCCCATTTAGCCATCATTCGCTTGAAAAAATCTACCTCATCTCACCCTATCAACAAAGATGATTGGTCCCAAAAAATTTCCCACATTTATTTTGGATATGGACCTTACCAATTATTTTTTTGATCCATTGGAATAATTATATCCCATAAAATTGTTTATCCTTGCTAAAGCCTTACCTTCATCATCAACCCAAGGACTCCCATTACAGTAACCTCTCAAAAACATAAAATCCATAGAATTCCAAAATTGTGTGAGGGACATGATACAAATAATAATTCAAGGAATGTATGAATCTAACCGAGCTCCATCACAAATTATCATGATATTTTACACAACAACTAGCACCATGAAGAGAGTGGTAACTATACAAGTAAAACAACCACAATCAAGCTCGGTTCTGATATATGAGAGTGAAGAGCCATTATTCACTTTAATAAATAAAATGAAAGAAGGATTTAGAGAAGTACAAGAGTATTCAGAGGATCCTATATTTGTATTTCAATCATAGGTAGAATCAACTATTACCATAATGTAAGGGATGCAATAAGAGTTACAAAGGATGAAAGATCAAACACTGTCTATAGTGTGAATAACACTTTGATTGAAATAATCAATGCTATGATCAACATTTTAGATATATACGAGGTAATAAATAAAATACAGGAGGATGGGATCAAATAGGCCAAGGTAGTCATGAATCTTGACCAAATCCATGTACTCTATGACACTAAGTTAACAAACATGGTGAGAGTGGGAACAAGAAATAAGTTCCCTGATATGAAGGTATTACCTCTTGTAGAAATTTTGCCTACACAAAACATCCTCATGAATAGAAGGATTATTTTTAATACATGGTTTGATCAGCTTAAGGATGAAAACACATCCTTTGAGAAAATTGAGTTCAAGATAGCCCACCTACTGAAGGATACCATGATTAGCAAAGTGACCAAACTAGATGGCTCCCTCATGGATGAGTAAGAGTTTAGAGAAAAATAAAATATTTTTTTACTTAATTTAAAATGGATGTATCCATTACTATAATATATACTAAATTTATAGACATCGTGTCATTTTCTAATCAAATATTGTAAGAGGCAGAAGCAATAAAAGAGTCATAAAAGCTAATACTCATAGGGCATGGTAAACTGATCTAGGATATCCCTAATTAATTCAGGCCCATGATCCTAAACTTACCCTAGATAAACAAATAATATAAATCCTATGCAAAATTTTGGACCCAAGAGGAGAATTATAAAAATATAAGGCAACAACAACAATAATAGCTAGTCAGCTAGCAGCCACCTCTGGCCCCTTAGAGGATATTTCGTTATGTTTTTATATTTCAAGTGTAAAATATTATTTTATAATGTGGTATTTTGATCCACTTGGATATATTTGGTCACAATTTTTATGCCCACTCAAACTTAACAAAGGAATTTGAGCCTATAAGTAAGGTTTCCCCTTCATTTATAATAAAAAACATATATTTGAAAAAAATCAATACAAGAGAACCAAAGAATTAATGAGATTGTTTGTAGTGCTTAATTGTTGGCTTTTGTATTGGTGTTCCTCAAGATTTTAAATGTTTATTTATTTCCTTTCTCAAAATTAATTTTGAAATTACATTTTATACATGCATCAATTAGTTTGACCTTAACTCTAGGCTAACTAATTTAGTAGTATACTTGCTTTGTTTTCTCTCATTAGCAATTAGATGTGCTATGCAATTTACTACAAGTGAGTTATCTTTATGAAATGTATGTTATTAAACATATTAATTTTATTTTTTTAGAATAATTAAATACATTTATTCATCTTTGAGCATTACATTATAACTGTTAGATGTCAGTTTTCTATATTTTGCCTTAGAGGTTAGTAGAATTGGTATTTTCTTTCATCTTAAACACTTCTTTCTGCCCTAACCTACTTACTCTTAGATCCACCCATGAACCACATTAGAATAGATCATGATATATATATATATATATATATATATATATATATATATATATATATATATATATATATATATAATCCTTTTTTCATTTACATTTTGGGAAATAATTGAAAAACATTAAGATAATTCATAAACACTAGCTAGAAAGTATGTCATAACATAACATCTATTGTCCCTATATCAGGGTCTACATCCACACTTTGAAGTGGTGATCACATCTTTGATAATTATGATATTATAAGAAATATTTATATAAAAAACTCAAGCCCCATGTCATTCTAAGATTTTAAATTGAGTTTTAACTTTCCCCTTATTCCCTAGTGACATAGGGAACACTAAAACTACATCAATAGGGAGGGAAAAGCTAGCAATAAAAGGAGGGCCTATTCAACTATTTTCATAAATATTTATTGAATAAAAATGTGCTCTATTATATACATGATTAATTATTTAAAAGTACATGAATATAGATAAATTAAACTAAGAATGTGCACTATTTTTATAAATCCTTGCATTCTTTGAAAGATTTCATCAAAGTTAGTGTTCATTTAAGTAAATTTGGTAAAATAACCTTGGTTTTTGCTTAAATTTTTGTAAATATAGGTTGAATACCCTATCATTTACACATATTAAGGTTTATTTTTATCATGTTTGAAAATTTTGTTATAAATTGGTTAAATAATTAGGGTGTTTGTGTAAAGGTCAGCCTATAAGACATTATTTATACTAGATCTTGATGTTTAAGATCTTAATCGCTATGTTTCATTTAGATTTAAATGCATATTTACATATCCTCATACCAAACTATGTTTAAAAGGCTTAAATACTCTTGGATTGTTGAATAAGGCATAGAAACACTTTGATTTATTAGTTTAATGCTGATTTTTATATGTTTTACTACAAAGATAACAAATATTTTTGTAAGTTTTGAGAATTCTAAAGCTTCTGAGTTTAAATCTTCAAATATCAATGCAAAAGTACTTGATCTAGTCTTTTCTATGTTTATTAGGCTAATATTTGTAAATTTAGAACTTGTGGAGGCTATTTTTTTATTACTTGTTATCTTATGTCCTGTCTTGCATCTTGGAGTTGCCTAGGATTTAAACTAGATCCTGATCCAAGCCTATAACACCTTTATCTTCCCTAAAACCCATAAGAAAGCAAGAAAAAATAAAGGTAGATGTAGGAAGTCCAAGACCCAACCAAATTTCCCATATAAATATAATTTTCAACCTCTCATACTAATCATGGCATGGTTAGTTGGTTCATCAATCAATGACCCTAGGTCTGTGCATGATCTACCTAGGAATCCAAAAAAGTACCTAACCCTATTCACCCTCGCTAGGAGAGTAACTACCAAAGAGAACGTAAAGTCCATTAAATAATATTTAAGGTTACTCATGTAATATATGAGGATGTGGAATGACATCTCTTTCATTTTACATTTTGAGATGTTGCATATGATTGGTTCCTTAACTTACCCAAAAATTCCATCATGAAATGGAATCAATTTAATGACACCTTTATTTCCTAGTTTGGTAGGATAGCTAGCCTAGGAGTCATGTACCAATAGTTTACCACATAAAAAAGGGACTCAAAGGAATCTATAAGGACATTTAACACTAGGTTCCAAAATATGTACACCTTGACATCCCCACCATATAAGCTTGTTAATGACCTAGTTTTGGAAATATATAAGAATGTTTTAGATCCAATGACAACTATCTTCTCAAGAAGAGTCATGGGTATTGACACATTACCCTCATCCTACGGTGAGGCTATCCATATCAATGAGTAAATTCACCTACAAGGGCACCTTACCTTCGCCATACCCAACATTGATCCAAATATGCTTACTCTGAATTTCATACCCACCATGAACCAAAACCACCCTACATTGAACCAATTATCAGTGATCAACCAATTATCATTGAGCCATGATGCACCTAATCGATAGCTTGGTTTCTTTAACTATTAAAATTCTAGGTCGCATTCCCATAATAATCAAATAATGGTGCTTGAAAATAACATAAATGTCCAAGATACCACCTAGACCAAAATCCTAGAACCTCTAAAAGGAGAGTTAGACTTAGTCCAAAGGACTATCTAAAAACTAGACAATGACTTATTAGATCTCAAAAAATATATGGGTAAAATTGATAAGAGTTCTGAAAGGAATTATAACTTCAAAAGGTATAATAGACATTTTAATAGGACTAAAAATAATAATGATCCCCCTCTAAGAAAATTACCCCAGATCAATATTTGTGATATGGCCTTGTGTAATTGGTGTCAAGTGGAAAACACTGCTAGACATGAAGAGCTAGACTATGTTGAGTTTTACCATGCATTTAAAGATATCCAAATATAAATGGAGGGATTAGACATAAATACCACTGATAAAAAAATGTTAAGAACTCTGATAATTCTAATGATATCTCTAGAGCACCCAAATGTGTCTTCATGGTGGAGACTTATGATTTTCCTAGCCAAAATGAGAATGAACTAAAAAATAACATTGAAAAGTTGCATGATTTTCATTAATACCAAAGGATTAACTATTCCTTAAGAAGCAAAGGTTAGAACCCACCTTTAATAACTTCAACCCCACCTAATAACTTGACACACCTCCAAATGGCATGATAAATAACAACCCTCAACACCCCAAAGGTAAGGAGAGTTAACCAATGATTGATACCCCTTGTATAACATCAAAGATAAAGCTCAAAGATAAAGCTCACACAAATCAATGAATAATGTGATTTGTTGTTGAAATCCTTAAACAAAAGGCTTGGACCCAATAGGGACAAACAAGCTCATACAAATGTAGTAATATATAAAAGTAAGGATGAAGTTCCACTATTCTTGTTAATTGTTAGAATCTTTGGTAAAATCCTCAATAATTTCTTACTTGATTCTGGTGCTTTAGATAACATTATGTCTCTAAGAATTTGTGAAAAATTGGGGTTAAATCCAATTAAATCTAAAAAGGTAATGGTCTAGTGAGACAAGTCAAGAGTGAAGGTGGTCAAAGAGTTTTTAAACATTCATATGCAACTAGCCCATGATCCTCAAATACAAAAGTTCATTGACATTCAATTCATTGATATACCTAAAGCTTATGGATTATTATTGAGTTGTGACTATACTAAATCCTTAAATGGATACATGTCCACTAATTATTCTCATCTATAGCTACCTTGGTGTGCGATCCCTAATCATATCAAGATCAATTAGGAGCCTAAGATGAAGTATATGATTATAGATTATAATGACAATAATGAAAAGGTAAATTACTAGTCCTTTGATTTCGGTGCTTATACTCTAAAAAGTGCTAACATTCTTGTAGGTGATAGCAAGACAAAAGAGGAATAAAACAAAGGTCCTTGGACTTTTCACTTTGATGGTGCACAAATTAAACAAGGCTTAGGTATGGGGATTGTTCTAAAAAATCTTGAAGGAAAAGAGTTTTTTTTTTATTATATATAATAGTTGTCTTATACTAACAACTTAGAAGAATATGAATCTCTTATTTTAGGACTTTAATTTACAATTAAACATAAGGCCAAGGAACTATTAGTTTATGGTGACTCTAAACTAGTTTTTAATTAAATTAGAAGTAGATATCAGTAAAAAATGTCTTTTTTATAAAGTATAAATTTAGATCATGGGATTTAATTAATTATTTTGACACATTTGACATTATTTCCTTGCCCAAGGAACAAAACTAGCTAGCAAGTACTTTGGCTTCAACTGAAATGAACTTAATATCTCCCAAAGCATTAAACTTATAAGAATTCATGGTGGGGATAATCTCATATCCCTCAGTGATTGATAACATCAATCACTTCTAGGTCTTTGATGATAACCAGTAGATAATTGACTTCTTATGCAATGCTAGCATGTTTGAGTCCTCCATAATTGATGAACAAGATGAATGTTCTATGGAAAGGCCAAAATAAAATGAAGATGGGGTAATATAACTTAAAGAGAATTAGATTTTCAAGGGCATGATCTCTTTGGAATGAATTTTTGACCTAGACAGATAAGAAAATGAAGCTAAGCAACCCAAAATGAGTGGTAAGGACTATAAGGAAGTCAATTTGGGGAGTCTAGAGAATGAAAAAAATGTCAACATTGGTCTTTTTGTACTGATGAAGAATTGAAGAAAGTTGTTTCCCTTTTAACCAAATTCAAAGGACATTATTTATTGGTCATATAACAACCTTAGAATATTCAACACTAGTGTGATTACTCACACTATCCCATTAAAATAAGTGTACAAACCTTTCAAGTAAAGACAAAGACTGATAAATCCAATGATAGAACCAATAATTTATAAAGAAGTGAAGAAATTGACTAATTCAAGGATAATTTTACCTATACAAAACTCAACATGGGTTGCCAACCTAGTGCCAATATGAAATAAGAGTGGGGAAATTAGACTCTATGTTGATTTTTATAACATAAACAAATCTTCTAAAAAGGATAATTATCCATTGCCATATTTAGATGAAGTTATATAGATGGTAAGTTTCTATAGAATGATGCCATTCTTACATGGATTTTCAGGTTACAACCATGTCCTGGTAAATAAAAATGGCATGATGAAGACTATTTTTAAAACTAAATGGGGAATGTTTACTCACAAATGGATGTCATTCGGGTTCATCAAGGTGGGAGAAACTTTCCAGAAAGCAATGGACCATGTGTTCCATGGATTGATAGGTAAATTCATTTTTATTTACATGTATGATCTAACTATTTTTTTTTAAAAAAATAGGGGAGACCACATGATGTATTTAGACCAAGTACTAAAGAAATGTAAGAAGTATGGAATTTCTTTAAACCCTATGAAGAGCATCTTTTATGTAACTGAAGGTAAGATTTTTGGGCATGTGATAACTCAAGAAGTTATTACCATAGACCCTAATAGGATTAATGTAATTTCAAAGGGTGAATTTCCAAACATTAAAAAAGAGTTAAAATCTTTCTTTGGTAAAATCAACTTTGTAAAAAAGTTATTTCTAGTTTTGCAAAAAGAGTGAGATCACTCAAAACCATGATAAATAAAGATGCAAAGATAGAATGGACCATAAAATTGAATTAAACCTTCCAGGACAGTAATAATTCTATTATTCAAGATCATGTTCTAATAAGTCCTAATTTTAGTAAGGATTTATATCTATACTCTTTTGATTTTAATCAATCTTCACATAGAAGGAATATGGCAAAGAGCACCTCATAGCCTTTATGATCACCAACTTGAATAATGCAAAGCTAAATTATCCTATTTTGGATAAGCAAGCTTACACACTAGTAAAGGATGTAAATAAATTTTGACACTACATCATATTAAACAGGACATATTCTATAGTATCTGATCTAGCTATCAAACTAATATTTGGATAGAATGAGATCAAGTAAATAAAAGGGAAGTGGATGACCAAGCTTGAATAATATGAATTAGAGATCAAATATGCTAATTTAGTAAGGGGGAAAGGTCTAATACAACTCATTGCAAGCATTGATCCTCATATCAATGTTTTATAGGTTTAATAAAACCATGTACATGGTGGAGATTGGTACAAAGACATTACTCATTATATGTTGCATAAAACATGTCCCTTCACACCTTAAAAGAAAACAAAAGAGATCCCCTAGATTGAGATCATCCCACTTTATGATCAAAATAGGAGTCCTCTATATAAATAACTATGAAGGGATCTACCTAAGGTGTGTTTCTAAATTTGAAGCCACATATATCATGGATAAATTTCATGATAAGTTGGGAAGTAGTCACCCTTCAGGGTGCACCACTGCACATAAGATATTGAGGGCTGATTAATATTGGCCATCTATATTAAAATATGCATATGCTCATATGCAAAACTACCATTAATGTCAATTATTTGGCCAAAGAGAGGTAAAGATAGCCATGCCTTTACAACCAATAATTGAGGCAAAGACATTCACATAATGGGGCCTTTATTTTTTAGTAGTTATCAATCCAAACTCCTTAATGGGATATGCGTTTTAATCACATAATAATTATTGCAACTAGTGGACCAAATTAGTATGCATCAAGAATTTTAGAATGATCGATGTCATCAAGTTCCTAAAAGAGAACATTATTACTCATTTTGGGACACCCCTATTTCTAGAGTGTGATAATGGCCCAACTTTTGCATCTACTGAATCCATTGAATGGGTACATGATAACTAGATATTCATCAAGTCTAAATCAAACTACTACCATTAGGGTAATAGAGTGGTTGAATCCACTAACAAAAATTAATGAATGTCATTAAAGAGTCTATAAAAATAAAACTGAGAGAATGATAGTCCCTACTAAATTACACTTTATGGGCAGATAAGACTATATACAAGTAGGCTCTCAAGATGTCCCCATTCTTAATAGTTTATGGGTAGAAGCCTATATTTCCCATCACATTGAGGCCACATACATATGAATTAATGGCCAAGTACATGGATTATGATGAAAGAGTGTGGTCCTAGGTCCTAAATATCATCTAAAAGGATGATGTAAGAGATGAAACTTTTAAAAAAATTAGCAAGCACCAATATGTCATGAAAATATGGTTAAAAGAATGAGCCAAAGATAACGCATTATAAATTTTAAACTTAGTCCTACTATGGGACAAGGCCAATGAAAAAAAAATTTAATGTGACAAGTTCAATCCCCCCAAATAGCATAGATAGTGAAAACACCCTTCAAACTCAAAGACCTATAAGGAGACAACCTTGCCTTGCCTGTTAATGGGCAATACATGAAGTATTACTTCTCTACTACCCTATCCCAAATTCCACAAGGAGAGTAAGTTTGTTTATATTTAACGTAGGTGGAGGTAGTGTAGTTTGATTTCTTTCTTTGCTTTCCTATTGTTTTCTTCTCTATTATACTTTTTTGTCCTTTCTTTTTTTTTGGTTTACTTCCTATTATGTGTTGTAGTTTAGAAATAATCCCTTTTGATAAGAATTATTTTGGATCAATTTGTGTTAACCTAGTCCAAAGAGGGGATGGAGGGATTGTTGATCTTAAACATCAGTAGCCCAAACCATATAAACCTCTAGCTAGAAAACCTAGGTGAGATTAATTACAAATTAGTTTTGTTATAAAGATCCTAAGTTATTTCAAAGCTATAATATTGTTTATATGATTGATCATTTTCTTGAACAAGAGTTTGAACCTATATGTACCATCATACTATCACTCAAATTCACTAAATGAATTTCCTAGATAGGACTTAGTATCCAAGAGTGAATAACATTCAATTATATCTTGACATAATCTTAGACCTAGCTAATTTAGGTTCCCAACAATTCTAGATTATGGATGCAGGTATTACATATATATATATATATATATATATATATATATATATATATATATATATATATATATATATATATATATATATATATATATATATATATAGTATACTTGCATCCATAATCTCTTTATAAATAAGGCCCATAATGGAAATCTCTACCAAACCTATGGATTCCTACATGGTAGTAGAGTAAGGCCCATAATGGAGCCAAAGGTATCTCTCTCAAGGTTATAAATGTTTGGCTAACATCAGAGCAATGCCTAAGCCATCCCTAATGAAGCAAAGCATCATTATCTAAATCTAAATAATTCTTAGGTCATTTCATGCCTTAATGTCTTGAAGCTTGAAATTTAAAAATCCTTAACCCAACGGAAATGGTGAATGAACTGTAAAGCACACACATATTATGTTTGTCTAAAAGATTTAAACTCTATTTCCAACTTATGAGATTTCATTTGTTCTAAAAAGCAATTTTGGATGTGGCTAAAAATCATAGTAAGATGATTGATTATGATTCATATTTGAATATCATAACTAGATTTTAGCATTTTGTATTGTTTCCTCACAAAGGTCACCATTTGTTGATACTCAACTACCCCCTATTCCTATAATGGGGACCCTCCTATCTTAATTTTCCAAAAGTGCCTAGGTATCAAGTTTTATAAGTCCCTTGGCTATATATAAATTTGATCTAATACTTCTTAGCAATTTTTAGTTAATCATTCATCTTGAAATACATATAACACATTTAGAAATATTTAAGTTATTGTAAGTTATCTCCAAGTTTCATTCAAACAATAGATAATTAATTGTGAAATTTATTCAAAATGTGTAGATAAGCTTCACTAAGGATATTCCACCTACTTCTTTAATCAACATAGACACAATAATAACCTACCTAATCTTATTAAACTAGCCCTTTGCTTTTCTTAAATCAAATTTTTACATACTTTTATTCAAGCTACTTTTATTGTGCTTATGATGGGCATTTTTTGTCTCCTAAATTCTAATTTAGATTCTCTCATGTCTTTTCAAGACATGAACTTAAACATAGTGATTTGTGATGCCTCTCAGGACCTCAAAATTATAGATAAACTTCTAAGGAGATAATTATTTTATAGCATGCCAAATTTTTCCATGGCACTTCTCTAAGGAATAAATTTTTGTGTTTATAGCTTCTAGCTATGCCATTTGCCAAAAAGAATGTTCTCTGTGCATGACACTTACAATGAATTTAATGGACCCAAAGGTTATCATGTGGCAACATATCAAGATATCAAAAATGAACTAGCCATTAGAATTCAAATCCATAGTCTACATTTCAAGATCTTAGATCTTATGATCAAGACCATTCAATCCAAGACATCACATATCCTTTACAATTTAGTTACCTCTATGATATGTTATCATGTGTCCCAAGTATAACCATCAAAATTTGAGCAGCTCACAAGAATGATTCATGTCCCCAAAATATCCTCTGAGACTAATACATTTCTACACCATGTTTCATCTGATCTAAATCTCATGAGGACTCACCAAGCAAATACGTAGATGCACCCAAGATGTGTGATCAAGGCTCAATAAAATAAATTTTTCCAAGGCCCCCTTTAAGAATGAAAAATGGTAGAAGAAATCATGAAAGCTTTTAAGAATGATGTGTGTCCCTCTCAAAATTTCATAATGATGACACTTATCATGTACGCACTACTTCTATCTAAATATCCATAGAATTCCCTTGAAGGCCCACTAAAGTGATGAATGTACCCAATAGATTAATGAGATGAAGCTATGTGTCATCCCACCAAATTTTCATCTAAGATCTATAGGATTCTCTTTGAGAATGATAAATGGAAGCACTTGATCCACATGTTTAATATAAATTTGTCAATGATTTCCATAAAGCTCCCAAGGATAATCATAATGTGACATGTGTTTAAGAAAAATTATGATCACCCATGAGAAATCCACCTATCTAATTAAGGTCCTAATTACTCATGAGAGAGATAAGTGGCATTCCCATAAATAACCAAATTAGAGGGCCCTACCCTATAACTCACCATGAATAAAAAGATTTCATGTGGTAGAAAACAAATGAATCATCATATAACTACGTCTGAGAACCTGAGAGAAATTAAAAAATTACATGTGTCTAGATTTGATCCAACCAATTAGCTTAGTCACATTTAGGACTCACAAGTGCCTAATTAGAACCAATGTGTCATGCCACATGTTAAGAGATGGAAATATCTAGCTTTAAATATAAAATTGATGGTAAATCAAAGGAAAATAACTGATATGATTTGAATACAAAGGTGATGAAATCACCATTAATGTTGCATGAACTAGAATTGCCATCAACTTTGCATTAATAAAAGAAACCTTCAAAAGGTTACTTGACTCAACTATTACTACTCATAATTTCATTTGAATCCCTAAGTGTTTGCATAGTCTTTTATTTGTGTTATCAAGTTGACCAAGCTTGAACTATTCATGAATTGCACCTAGAATACCATTGTTGGAGATACAAAATTGTAGAAGACTATAAGAGAATGTCAATTTGCACCAAATATATCACATAAATGGCATGATAAAGACCCTCCACCTTTAGTAAGGGAATTATCTATGGAAATGATTATTTATTATTTCAATTTGGCAATTCAGTTGTTTTTAAGGATACAAAGTTTATCCCCAAAGCCATAGATTCATGAGACAAGCACAATAGTAGTTTCTACCACACCACTGAAGGAGTTGGGGATATTGATGATTCCAAACCCATGCTCCATGTTATTCAACTTACTTCTGATATTCTTAAAATCCAAGTATTTAATCTTCACAAAGCTACAACAAAACCAGAGGTTATACCCTATGCTAAACTAGTCTATGGCATCTTTGGAAACACAAAATGTGAAGATGGATTACTCAAGTCCATGCACCAAAGGATTACAATTGCCTTCATTATAGGGATAAGTTTTTAAAGGTACTATAACCTACCCTTACCATAGCTTGACTATAACTAGAGCATCATCAATGGCTGGTAAGAGGTGCATAAGCCTAAAATTATCTTAACTTCATGGGTGATGAACCCAACTAAAGTAGTCTTCATGGATGACTAGGGTAATATACACATCCACCAATTAAAAAAATGGGGAAATATTGGCTTCACCCTACTTAACATAATATTAGATAATTCACATATATGATATGTGGATATAAGGACTATCCTAATATTGTAATTAATTCTTTAAGATAAATGGATCCCCTCCCTTGGGGATATCACTATCAGCAACTTGATCACTACTATGGAAGACACATGTAAGAATGGAGATCCATTTTATATGATGATTTATCTATTGGATGTTATTTTTGTAACCAAATAATTAGGGTGAAAGACATGGACTCTTGAGTGAGATGAACTGGTACCTCAAACATATTATACAATGCATATCCACTAATTTTAATATCACATTAACATAATTATAGAGGACTTATATCCCCCTATCTATAGGCTTATCATATAATTTCCTATGTATAGGGTTCCATCAGAGGTTATATAGGCACTAAGGAACATTGGCAACTTCTAGCTCTACCCTGACTATTGAGTCATCCAAGTGGAAGGGGTAATGCTAGCTCCCCTTAGGCTACCAAGGTATGTGCTAATGAAGTTGGTATAAGAAGAGATAGCCTACCAGATGATCCATGGAATTTATGGCCTCTTGAGGAGGAAGAAATAGGCACCTCCCCATAAGGATCCTTAGTAATTAGGGAAAGCCAAAGTGAAATAATGGCAAGATGTGATAGTGGTAGCACGACATTGGGATTCCTACATATTATGTAAGGAAGACCTCAGAGCATGGGATTTGAATCAAGTCATTACCAATCACCTCACTAAATTCAAGAGGGATGTGGCTATGAAATATGAGCACCAAGATGAGTTATTTGATTAGATGTACCTCAATGTAATGAATTATGAGGACTTGAGAAACTTTACTAGGAAGAACATACCAACCAATATGAGGCTCAACTGGGAAAGACATAAATATGATATAATAAGGCCTCAGCCTCTACCAACCCAAGGGATCCTATTTAATGTGGACTATGAGGAAAAATTAGAAGAAAAGGAATAAGATGACACTCCTCTTCCTAATAATAGGCCCTAAAAGGCCCCCAATTCATGCCACTCTAAGTGTGAAAGTCATACCTTCAAGTTCTAAACAAGGATATCCAAGAAACTAGCCTAGTCCTACACAAGAGCCTATAATCACCTATACATATATTTAAGAAGCTACCATACAAAGTTAGGACAAACTAGGTCTTAAAATCATTGATCTAGAGAAAGGATCCCCACAATAGGGAATTGAAATCTCATTAAAACAAATCTAGGAATTAGTTGGGATGACTATTGAGAGAGTGTTCACCAAGAAGAAGTCTCCATCATCTTCCCAAATTCCCAATGTAAATACTTGTCCTTTATATTATTGTCCATTTGTCAGCGCATTCACAATTTCCCCTACTATTGCTACCCATGCCACTCCCATGTTCACATCCCTAACCTTTACTTCCTTTGGATTAACTATTCCCCAATTCATCTCCCATGCCACTGCTAACATCCCACCTCTACTAGACTTCTAATGCATTATCACTATCTAAGCTAAAATCTCTATTCCTTCTCATACTACCACTAGTGCATCCCTTATCTTTGGATCCATTTCATCCACCAACCATTGAATCCCATTTCACCATCATTCACCTAGTAGAAGCCACCTCATCTCACTCTAATAACCAATATTATTAGACCCCAAACATTTCCCATAATTATTCTTTGCATGGGCCCAACTATGTCTTTGTTTGATCTATTGGAATAATTGGATCCCACAAAATTATTTATCCCTACTATAGCATTGCCTTCATCATCAACCCAAGGACTCCCATTATAGCAACCTCTCATACAACAAGTGTCCATATAAGTCCCAAATTGGGTAAAGGACATGATATAAATAGTAAGGTAAGGAAGGTCTCAAGCCATCTAAGTGTTAGCCCAAGTTGGAATGAGATTTGACATAACCACTAGAACCATGAAGAGAGTGGTAAGGAGACAAGTGGAAAATACATAGCCTATCTTGATTATGATATATGAGAGTGAAGAGCCACTCTTTAATTTAAAAAAGAAGAGTAAAGTAGGCCTAGGAGAAGTACAAGAGTATGTAGATGATACTATTTCTACAATTCAAGAATAGGCAAAAACAACTATTGCCATAATGCAAGGGATGCAACAAGAGGTACAAAAGATGTAAGAGAAAATAATACATATAGTGTTAGACAACACTTTAATTACAATAATCAATGTTGTGATCAATGTTTTCAATCTCTACAAGGTGATGAAGAAAAGACAAGAGGATGGGATCAAATAGGATAAGGAAGTAATTAAGCTTGACTAAAGCCTTGTATTCTATGACACCAAGTTAGAAAACTTGGTGAGATTGACAAGGATCAATAAGTTCCCTAATCTAAAGGTGTTACCTTTTGAAGACATTATTCTTACACAAACCATCCTCATGAATAGGAGGGGTATTTTGAAGACATGGTTTGATCAACTCAAGGATGAAAACACATCCTTTGATAAAATTGAGTTCAAGATAGCCCACCTTCTAAAGGACATCATGATCACCAAAGTGACCAAACTGGATGGCTCCCTAATGGATGACCAAAAGTTCAAATCATAAATGAAAGTTTTTGTTTCTCAATTTCAAAAGGATGTAGCCAGTGATAAAATATCTACTAAGGAGATAGACATTGTGGAATTTGCAAATTAGAGACTACAAAAGATAGAAGAAATAAAAGAGGCATTACGACCAATACTTACAAGGCATGGTAAACTAATATAAGATATTCTTGATTTATTTAAGCCTATGATCTTGGGATTATCCTAGATATACAAGGACTATAAAATCCTATGTAAAATTTTAGACCTAGGAGGATAATGAGAAAAATCTAAGGTAACAATAACAATAGTAGTTAATCAGCCAACAACCACCATCAACCCCTTAGAGGATATTTCATTATGTTTTTGTATTTCAAGTGTAGAATATTATTTTTTAATGTGGTAGTTTGAACCACGTAGCTATATTTGGGTTCCATTTATGGGCCCACTCAAACATACCTTAGGAATTTGAGCCTATAATTAGGGGTTTCCCCTTTATTTTAATTAGAACCAGTTATTTACAAAAATCAATACAAGAGAACCAAAGAATTCATGAGATTATCTATAGTGTTTAATTGTTGGATTTTTTTTTCTATTCCTCAATATTTTATATACTTAGTTATTTCCTTTTTGAAAATTAATTTGGCAATTACATTTTATACATGGATCAGTTAGTTAAATATTAATGCTAGGATGACTAATTTAGTAGTATACTTTCTTTGTTTTCCCTCATTAAAAAAAATGCGTGTTATGAAATTTACTGCAAGTGAGTTATCTTTATGCAATGTATGTTGTTAAACATATGATTTTTTTTCTTCAGAAGATTCAACTACATTTATTAAATTTTAATCATTATGCTAGAGTTGGTAGATGTTAGTTTCTTGTATTTTACCTTAAAAGTTAGCATAATTGGTATTTTATTTCATCTTAAGCACAACTTCTTTCCACCCTACCCTACTCAATCTTGGATCCACCCATGAACCACCTTACCTTAGATCATGCTATATATCCATTGTTCATTTAAATTTTTGGAAATAATTGGAAAATACTAAGATAATTCACAAAGATTAGCTATAAATTATGTCATTACATAACATCTACTATCGCTACATTAGGGTATGCTTGCAGACTTTGAAATGGTGATCACATCTCTACTATTTGTGCTATTACAATCAATATTTGTGTATAAAAATTAAGCCCCAAGTCATTCTAGCACTTTAAATTGATTTTTAACTTTCCCCTTATTCCCTAGTGACATTAGGAGCACTAAAAGTACATCAACAAATTCAAGGCCAATCTTGAATCATGATCAAATAAGAAGAATGCTTAACCCCAAGGATAAATGAGATCCACACCAATAAAATAGACCATGGATCAAAACTAGTAAGTTTATCACATTGTATTTTCAACTAGTTTGGATAAATCAAGGTAGTTTTGCAAAGATAAAGGTATTTCATTTGTCTTTATCTTACTGTATATTCCAAGGTAATATGAGACTTACTAGGAGAGATAAAAGGTGAAGGTTTATATCATTATATAGGGGTATTTTAAGCCAATTATTATTTTTAAATGTCATGATATATGTAATTGACTATACATCTTTTCCAAAATGTCTTGCAACTACTTTTCTATTGTTGGAACCTCTTTGTAATTTCCAAATGATCATTTTATAACATTCAAATAGGATATAATGAGTAAGTTTTAGGGTAAAGGAATATGATAAAATATTTTCAATTTCTTCCACCTTGATATGGGTTAGGAAATACTCCATGATCACCTGGTTCATTAGCTCTAATAGCTCAAGAAGGTAGAACATGTAGTTTCTTAAAGGAAATAATCCTATGGATGACTCTTTATAAAGGTTATCTTTTGAGGATTAACTTCAAATATCATCCAAGTCTCTTCATATATCACTTAGATCAAAATACATGAAAATAAATGAATTATATATCCAAATGAGGAGAAAACCTATCCCATATCTCCATTGGATTCACAGGTCATCTTGGTAGCTTAAGAAAGTCAAGTGATTTTATATTAGTACATAGAGAAGAGAGAGAGAGTTGGGTAAAATTATCCTAGTGATATATTTATGACCTTATTACCTTGAAATTACATGATTTATTTTAGGGTTTTATGATCTATTCTTTATGAATAATCACTGAGAAAATAAGTGCTTAAAATGGCCCTTATAATCCTAGACAATTTTTCCTTAGGATTATATCTCAGGGTTACTAAAGATAAATTTTTGAGTATATAGTGATATAAAAATATCCAATGGTATATAAAATATCAAATTCAACATGTTTATCTATGCACCTACTTGTCTTGACAAGAGAAATGTAGCTTCTCACTATTTTGGTGTGGCAATCAAGTGTGAGGAGAGGATGAAGTGATATCATTCATAAAAATGTTGACAAAAATAGCATAAAATGTCATTTTAAAACTTATAAAACTCAACCTAATTTATTAAAGTCTTATCCAAACATCAAGTAGGTAAAATGGTGAATAATAATCTATGATCATGGACTTAATAGACTATTGCAAATATTGAGCAAGAACAAACCTTTTTGACATCATTGAGAGGGAAAAGGTGGTTTGAATATATGGAAGATCCTAATAGGTATATTATTAAGCATTTAATGCCCATTTTTACCTCCCCTCAATGTTTATATTACCTCCAATTATCCTTATTTTGATAATTCAAGGTTGAAGACTCAGATGTGAAGAACTACAGTCCTATAGGTATCAAGTTCAAGATCATCAATCTTGGATTATTGCATAAAGTTTCAAGAGGAAAATGTATTAAAATAAGATAAATAATATAATATTACCTTATAATATCTTCAAATTCATGTAATATAATTAGGTTTCATCACATGATAGGCGAAATAGGTGTTAGGCATAAAATAGACACCTACAGGCCTATATGTACTATAGGAGGAAAATATGATATTTGGGATAAAAGGAAGTCCAAGGTTTGAGGAATTATGAGAATATATAACTTCACTATTTTTATTTTTAATTAAAAAATATTATTTAATAAAAACCACCCTCATGCCTTGGTAGAGCATTTTTCCCAAAGGGAAACCAAACAAGACTGTATGGGCAAGGCTAGGTGATTGAAAGAATTTTAGATGATTTGAAGGGAGTTTCAACCTTGAAAATAGTTTAAGGTGTTATATTAAATTATTTTAGGTCATATGAGATTCATATATATTCTAAAATGAGTTAATTAAAGGTGAAAGTAGACCTATAGGTCTACAGACCTATAGGTTCACATTTTGTTCAAGTGACCAGAATTTGGAAAAAGGGGAAGTGCCTTGAGATTAATAAATGAAATACTAGACTAATTCATATGTTAATGTGGAATAGTATAATTTATACACTCATATATATTAACATATAGTGACAAATGAACATAGCAAGGTTGACATACAGTAGAAAGAGCCTTAAGCTTAATAGATTCCTTTAGTCCTATCATAGGTAGACATAAGAAAAGGGCATACTTGTTATGTGAGACAGAGTGTTGAGAGGTTGGTATAAGGGAATAATAAGAATTTTTTTCAAGTTTATATGCAATCACAATTTTTTTCTTAGTCTGAAGAGCACAAAACATAAGAAAAGAGTCAAGAAGATTATCATGCATTTACAAGCCTATATGTAAAGTATGAGGGAAATATGCATGTTTTGGATTAATTTGTGGAATTATTAAATTTATTAAGTTAATAACACATTAATAATATGTTATAATAAATTTTATATCATTAAAGTGGAATAAAAGTGCTATACAAGAATTGTTAGGGTCATATTCATGAGAAGGCTTACAAACCCTGATAGTAGGCTAATTCAAGTTTTAACTGGTTAGAGAGGTAATTTACTTTAAGAAAAAACTTTGAAAAGCTATTATACATGTTATACACCCTAAAAATGTGTCTTAAACTCAAAGAAAATGTATTTTCACCTTTTAGACTCAAATAGTCACCTCACAAGTTCACCAATAGGCTTGATTGTTTGAGAAGCCTATTTATTTCATGTGAGAACTTTGAGGATAAGTTACATTGGTAAAAGTGGCTATTTGATGATTTATTAGGGTATTAATAATAAAAATTAGGGGCATTTTTTTGGAGATCAAGGATATGTTTTTTGTGAACTATCCTAAACAAACCAAGACCCTAAAAACCTACTAGAACCCTTTAAAGAGACCTGATTAATAATATCAATTATAAAAGTGTCTATAATGGATATAAATGGTTCAAAAACTACTATAATGGTCCATATTCCTCTCCTAGAACATTATAAATTATAATAATGTCATGTGTGAAGCTAAGAATACACTAAAAGTGGCCTAAGAAGCTATTTTTTGGGCTTGTTTACAAGGTTTTAAAGTCAGTAGGTCCTCTTAAACACTTGTAGAGGATATTTGAGATAGAGTATAGATATTTTGGTCCTAAAAATTCAAATAATAAGACTTCATAGTGACAACATAGGATATAAGTCACTATAAATATTCAATGAAGGATTGTGAGTACTCTTGTATTAAGGAGGTATAAAATGGATTGGTTCTAAGACCTCATAAATTAAAGAACTTTCTAAAAAACTTGATGAGTATATAATTTCACCTATAAAATATTTTAAAGGTCATGAAACAAAAGAAAAAAAAGGCCATTATTGACCCTCAAGGTCACTTGAAGCTTCCAAATAGAAATGCCTCCTGCAACATTCTTTTAAAAAAAGTGTGAAGACTTAACTACAAGTTGATCTATAATGCTAAAAAAAGACCTCTGTGAACTACTATATTACCTTTATGAAGTATACAGATATGGTGGAGGTATATAGAACAAAAAATTAGATCTTATCTTAAAACTTAGACCTTGATAACAAGAGAGATTATAATAGGAATCCATCAAGTCCAAGTTCAAATCTCACATGAATAAGAAGTATTGAAAGAGGTGGAAATCGGTGTACAAGGTTATAAACTATGCCAAGTGTAAATTGGAAAAATTGTAGATTTACTTGAATAATCATATGTGTAACTCCATGGTAGATTTAAATTCAAAAAAGAATGAATCAAATGTCATTCCATGAATAAATTCCATGCCATTCCTCATGAAGAACTTCAATCACACATGGTATAGAAGGTTAGGAAACAACATGACAACACATTCCAAGTAGTCTTGGTGTCAATTTATTTCTATTTTTTAATTCATTTAATGATGAAGAGTAGTTCATGAGTTTTTTTATTCTTATATATTTCTCTATTCCTTCTATTATTATATAAATGACGACTTAAAAGGCATTTGATGTAACCTCTAAATGTGTATGGAAAATCCCTACCAAACTTGAGACTTTTAATTGCCTTTGAAATAAAATTCAATTTGAGTTACATATTCTCAGTCTTGCATTCAATGAATATGAAATGAATTATTAATGAATGTTACTGATATTTGTATTACTTATTTGCATTTGTCCTTTCCATTCATGTGACTATGTGAGTTAGTTATCTTTCCATAGGTCATATAAAGTTTATCAAATGGTTTACTAAGTTAAACTATTGAAATATCATTAGTGTCTTCTTTTATGCCTCTTTATTAGTCACCTTGGCTATTGTATTAGCCATAGCCTAATAGGAATTGAAGGAAAGCCAAATAGAGAATTAATTTATATGTTAGGAAGTGAATACATAGAGATAAATTATTTCATACACTATTTTATATTATTTCACTCTGATTAATATCATTCTATTACATGCTATTAAATATCCATAGCAATAGTATAACAAATTCTTAAATAATAGGAAGACATAATAATAAATAACATGGTAATAGACATGGGTATACCCACTAACCTATATATGTATATCACTATGGAAAATGTTATTTACCATGTTACCATATAATAACTTGCATAGTAAATTCTAATTTACCACCCCATAAATTTCACATGTAAACATTATCCCTAACATTCACCCCCTTAATGTTGACATGGTACAACATAACTCCTTTTTTTATTATAATGTGTTACACAAGCTTGCCTCATAATCTAGATCAAAGAAAGGTGTGTAAACTTCCAATTGGCTAATTGTCTTGTTGCACATGACCACAACTATGTGAAGGAATTCATCCCACATTTACTCCATGAAAATAATGAACTTAGTATTCCACTAGTGGATCATCTTCATAAAGAAGGAAGGCAGTCAGAGGATTGATACACTAGTAAAATTTTATCTACCTTTTTACATCTATGGTTTTTTGGATTGACCACTAACCCTTTCCAAATATATGAGTTTTATAATAAACTTAGAGACATAATATATAATGTTTTATACTAGGAGTTAAAACATTAATATTTTTTTTACATCTTATACACACCAAACTAGAACTCAAAAAAACACACACTGAATGTCACATTTGACATTGTAAGAAATCACACATGGTAATTTACACATAGTAAATTATGATTTACCACCCTGTAAATTTCCCATGTAAAAATTATTCGTAATATTCACCCCCTAATGTTGACATGGTACAACATAACTCCTTTTTCTACTATAACATGATACATGGGCTTGCTTCATAATATAGATCAAATAAAGGTTTGTAAACTTCCAACTGGCTAACTGTCTTGCTGCACATGACCACAACTATGTGAAGGAATGCATCTTGAATTTACTCCATGAAAAAAACACACTCAATATTCCACTAGTTGATCATCTTCATAAATAAGGAAGATAGTAAGAGGACTGCTACACTAGTAAAAGTTTATCTACCTTTTTATATCTATGGTTTTCTAGATCGACCACTAACCCTTTCCAAATTTATGAGTGTTATAATAAACTTAGAGACACACTCTAAAATGTTTTCTAATTCGAGTTAAAACATAAGGATTTTGTTTACATCTTTTGCATATCAAACTAAAACTAAAATAAAACACACATTGAATGTCACTTCTTACTTATATCCACTGTGTATGATCATGCCACTCAATCTCACACATCAAAGAAGACTGCCACTACCACTAGTAGTGTTCCTTGACTTTAGCCAATTTGGTTTTGAATGGAAAATGAAACATTACTCTATGCTCCACTCCCATAATGTGAACATTTATAAAAAACAAACACACTAAAAAAATATAAATCCACACCATGCAAAAATGAAATACACACCACACAAAGTCACCAAAACATTGATGTAGTCCCATCATTGGTGACTGATGAGAGGTCACTGAAAGGCCTCCATCCTCTATGTATCATCCATCCTCTAGTGAATAAAACTACTCACATGGATAATATCTTGATGAAGCTCAGTTGCATGTAATTATAACTAAAATGGAGTCCCCCCCCCCCAATAATATTGGCATGCTCACCAGGTGTTAGGTATGCCTAAAAATGCATCCATAAGGTAATTATTTTTACAATATTTAAATTTTGACATTATTGAAAATGAATCAAGTATAAAATATGACTCAATTATTATTTTTATGACCAATCCACTAATGACCATAATATAAATAAATATTAGATTTGACAACCTATTTATCACTTTTAAATTTTTACACAAAAAAGACTTTTGACTTACAATTTTTGATAATACCTATAATAAAAAAACAACCTAAATAGGTTAAATTTTAAACTAAATACATTACAATACCAAATGACAATTTCAACACACCTTTGACTCATTTAATATTAAACACAAATGAAAAATACTATGATGTTATTTTGACACACAAAAAAATGTGAAGAGAGGACTTATAAAATTTGACACTAGATTCATTATTTGGCAATGACTTATTGACAAATAAAAACAAATTAATTATTTATTTATTTTTAAATTATAGTAAAAAAAACTTAATGAGACATGGTAAAACTATTTTGACTAGTATTTTTGAATACAATGACTTAAAAATCAATAGACTTGAATTTGATTATGACCTCTTGGGATAACAACTAGTTAATGAAATTAGAGAATGTGGGATGGTGAAGCCAAACATAGTTCTAGTTTTGATACACCGACAATGTTTGTAAACTATATATCTAATGAATGTAGGATACAAACTTCAGTGGAATGGAATGAAACATGATATTCATAGGATGCTTGCATGGGTAATGCCAAGTGATAATTGTGATATACCAAACACTAGTGAATGTCTTTAAAAACCATACTTATGGGGAAGTGGATCTTAGATAGATTCAATAATATAAAAAAAAAATAACCAAGCATGCTGATGTAGAATTGAGACAATTCTAACTAAATTCCAAGGTGATGTGTTTGGGATGTTTCAATTGAAATTCCAATAATATCTTGTAACCAACTACGTGGAATTTGAAACTATCTATAGTTTTATTTAGGGTTATCTTGAAAAATAATGAAAATAAATGGCACCAATTGATATAAATGGTTAAGTCAGTTTTGGATCAAGAGATGACATAAAAATGTGACCAAAATAATAATTCATGAAATTAATTTACCATGTGGATCAAATCAATGCTTTTTTGTTGATAGAGAAGTACTGAACCTTATCAGGGTCGCTAAAAAATCCATATATCATAAAACCAAAGTTAATTTTCAAAACATTAACTATCAAATAGCTAAATACATATCATGGACTATCTACAAATGACTCTCATGGTAAACACCTACTCTGATACCAATGATAGGAATCAGAGGAGAGCCAAATATAAAATTAATTCAAATACTAAGAAGAAAATACATAGTGATTAATTATTTCAAACACTCTAATATATTATTTCTCTTTGATTAATCTCATTATATTACATGTTATTATATAGCCATAGTAATATCAAAACAACTTCCTAAATAATAGGAAGACATAAAAACAAATAACCTAGTGATAGACACATGTATAACTATTCCAACCACTAACATATATATATATATATATATACATATATATATATATATATATATATATATATATATATATATATATATATATATATATATATATATATATATATATATATATATATATATATCACTATGGTAAATGTTATTTACCATGTTATCATATGGTAACTTACAATAAATTTTGATTTACCACTTTGTAAATTTCCCATGTAAACATTATCCATATCATAGCCTTCATATAGAAACACTTATGTGGGAAGATTTTTTTTTAAGTTGTGTAAATCAGATTGTAATTTTGTATTTCATAGTGAAAGCATTGGCAAGTAGAGGGGACTATATTTGGTGTATCACCTCAATGTTTTCTTACTAGTTTTAGTCCTTTTCTATCCATTTTATTTACAATTGTATAAGGTTAGCTGTAGATTTGGGTGAAGCATCAAGGGAGCTAGCCCAATATAGAGATTCACTTCACTACTTAGGCCACCCACAACCTAAAATTGATTCCTCCTATCATATATTTATGAATTCTTGAACAACCTTTCTAGGGTTGGAAATTATATAGATAACAGATTCTACTAATCAAATCTTTGAAAGTGAATTTATTGGAAGGGATTTGAACAATACTCAACAATGTGAAAAAGTATAGTGTGGTAATAAGGAAGGCAAGCCATGTGCCCCCAATGTATGTGAAAATGAGCCATATCAATTTTTTTCAAATTATTAATATAAGTAGGAATGTACATTATCCACATGGGAAAGAGAAATGTGATCATGTAAGTACAATGAAAGCTATAATGTGATAGATATGTGATTGTAAACAACAATAATCATTTATATGGTAGTTTATTTAGATTTTTTGAAATGTGTTAAAAATCAAGAGGTCAAGTTCCTAGAGTAAAACCTAAATCTAAGGGATATAATAATGGTTGGATAAATGATATAATAATTATGATGAAGGTAAAATCAATGAATCTATGTACAAATGGAAAGATGCAACTATAAGCCTATTATATCATCAATGGGATGCCTCTATATATGCCTTATATTATGAATTGTAACCCTTAATTATATTTACATATTTATATTTTTCATAATAAATATCATCAATATCATACCAATATTCTTTTGAATGGGTACCATATTAATCAATGTAATCATTATTATAAGAAATAACTAACTTCTTAGGTCATGCTTAAAATTATGATATGGTATTTAGATTATATTTTATATATGTGTATTAGAAATTAATTACACCATAGATTAGAGTTTTTTTTTTATATTATAAGCACCTTAATTCCATCACCCTAGTTATATTTTAAATGTATCCTTACCCACTTTCACCAACTCCATTATGTTTATTAATTAACACAATTTAATCCCACTATGTTCCTTCATGGATAATTACCTAATTAATAGTTATTAATTAATTAATTATTAACTAATTACATTCAAACATAATTATCAAAAATAAATAAAAAAATACTAGTTATCCTCACCCATGTTTCACTCCATCTCAACTACTTGATCAAAATGAAAAATCAAACTATTCATCAATCTATACAATCAGTTAACTCCTTAATTTATGATTGCACATCCAAAAAGTAAATAAATCAAGTAAATAAACAATGAATCAAATTATTTTTAAATAAAATTAAAACATGATAGATTTAGATCAAGTGAGTTACTATCATCCACCCAAAGTCTATGTTTCCTAATTTGATCAAGTTAATATTATCTATTCATCCTCCCATCCAATTATCTATAAATTCACCCTTCATCCTTCATTGTCACATCTAAGAATATAATATATAACAATTATATAAAATATTTTATATATTTACAATCAAGCAATCATTCTTCATATGTAGATGCTACCAAAATATTTCATATTTATTTGAGCAACCATAATTTGTCACAAGCACAAGAAAATCCACTCAATAATGCATATCTTCACTTAGTAATTTCACGTATTTTTTTGTTCCCTTATTCTCTCAATTTAAGGTTACACTTAATTTAGAGTAGTTTTTTATAGTTTTCTTAAAAATTATCAATCCAAGTGTATCCATTTAATGGAATTATCTATAGGATGCATACTTCGTCTAATCATATTTTTAGGTTTTTACTAATTTTTTATTGTTGTTACTATTAGGAAGGGTTGGATTTAATTTTAAATCAATTTTATAGAATTCTAACCTGATGTTCATATTTTTTTGTTTTTCATGTTAGTTTTTATGTAAAATCATTTTTGTTGTGTATTAGCATTTATATACTCTAAAGTGTATATTTTGTACTCGATTGTGGAATTTTTAATTTTTTGTGTTTCTACATCAGGGTTAGACATTTCTCCACTTTTTGGAAATTATGTTTTAGATTTTGGTGTTTTTGTATTAGGTTTTGAAATTTCTACATTAGGGTTTGGTGTTTCTACATTTTTTTATGTTTTTACATTAGGGCTTGTCAATTTTTTTATTTTGAAGCATGTTTTTTATTTTATTCATAAATTATATCTAATTTTAGGATGTGAAATTTTTATATTCAATACTTTTCATCATACAAATTCACTATTTTTCATCATACAAACCCTCTTATTCATTAAAAATTGTATTTTTTAATCCTTAAACATTTAAAAATACTAATGCTTGTGTGTGAAACTATATTGAAATAAGACTTACAAAGAAAACATAATATTATTAAATTAATATTTTATTTATTTATTTATTGTTGTTTATTTGTGTGTGGTTTAACTTGTGTATTCTCTTGTCTTACAACATAAAGAAATATTGAGAATTAGAAATAGTTTAGGTCACATGTGTATTTTAGTTCAAGTTTCATATGTTTTTCCTCATGCCTTAATGTGATCTCAAAAATTAGAAATAGTTTGAACTTTTTCATTTCCTTTATTACTATCTGGTGATTTGGATTTCATTACCAAGCATTATAAAAATTCCATGTTTTATTGTAATATATATATATATATATATATATATATATATATATATATATATATATATATATATATATATATATAATATTTATAACTCATGTTGTCATTATTTAAGTATGATAACCATCAGGCGAAGTGATGTGGATTTGACCACTAACACACAAGCCTTTGATGACACCTTTGTATCATAAATTTGTGCCTTACATACTCCAATGTATATCGAGGAATCCCATATTAATATTTTATAAACCAATATTAAGAACCATCCAACTATAATTGTCTAGTGGTACTAAGAAAATAGCATTCCCTAAGATCACCCGCTCTTACCCTCAATGTATCCTTGTGGGCCACTATATAGTGGTACACCTTGAATATCATATGGTTTCATTATGTGTGTGTTATTATTTTTCCTCTTATGTAAAAGTAGTCTAAAATCAAACACAAACAAAATAAATGTCACCTAAAATGAGATATCAAACAATATTGAATCAAGTCCCTTATACTAAAAACCCTTTTAGTCATAATCCAATCTTTTTGGTAGATATTTTAATCAAGATCAAACTAATGATGATGATATTATAGTCTTGAAAATTAGAGAATATATGATTATATCACAAATTATTTATTTAAGATAGATTAAGGTATATATTTACATGGTATTTTTTAGGGGATATTTTTACCCAATTGGCTAATTTTTTACAATTTAAAAAAAATAGATTTGCCAATTAACAATTTAAAAAATATATTCACAAAAAATTCCTTATAAAATTACAAAATAACGTTAGATTCTCAAATATATATATATATATATATATATATATATATATATATATATATATATATATATATATATATATATATATATATACATATACATATATATACATATACATATATATATATATACATATACATATATATATATGTATGTATATGTATATATATATATATATGTATATGTATATGTATATATATGTATATGTATATATATATATATATATATATATATATATATATACATATACATATATATACATATACATATATATATATATATATATATATATACATATACATATATATATATATACATATACATACATATATATATATATGTATATATATATATATATATGTATATGTATATATATATATGTATATGTATATATATATATATATATGTATATATATATATATATGTATGTATATATATATATATAAGCATTAACTTACAATTTACCTATATTTTATAGTTTTCAATCTAAATTCTTATCCTAAAAGAAAAAACTTCTAAACAAATCTCAATCCTTAAAAAATACCTTGGATCTCAATTACATCAATTCTTATTTGAAAAAAAAAATGAAATTATCATGCAACTCATATAAGTAAGAGCCAAACATCCCACAAATTAAAATCTTAAAAATCTGAATAACATAATCAACATAAAATATCAAACCCATTCAAACTAAGGATATGTTACTTTTAAAAATCCCATTGGAAAAAATTAAAAAAGTCTAGATTCAACCAATTAAAACCCTAATCCAAATGTCTCTCATATAAACCTTGGCAAAGGAAAATGAATTATAGCACAACAACCCTAAAAATATTAAATTCAAGGCATGTTTGACCAATTTTGACAATAAAGTCAATAATTAGCAAACCTATCCCCCTGTATAAGTCCTTCAACATCTAAATCTTCGTATTAAAATCAACAATCCAAAACAAACTAGACCCCTTATTCACCAAAACCTTGATTTATCCTACCCCCATCATCACCATTCAAGGTAACATCATTTTTCCAATAATGGAAAGATATGAAGGATGATCTTTAAGGACTACAAAAATGAATTCATAGAAAGATTAAATGAGGAGTTGTGCCTATATCCCTTTGATATAAAAATAATAAAAGTACTCTTTCCCCTTACTTTTAACCACCTAGGTTTGAAAAATACAATGGAAAGGGTGATTTAAGAGGACATGTCAAATAGTTAGTCATATATTTATAAGAGGCTATGTATAGTGATAACTACTTTGATGATATTATTCCCTTAGTGTTTAGGAGGCCAAACACTTGAATGGTTTTTACACTTTCTTAATGGATCCATAACAACCTTTGTAGATATATTTACAATATTTAGAAAAAACCTTCTACATCTTTGAACATAAAATTAAAATGATGTACTTATATAAAACCAAACAAATGAAAGGAAAATGTTTATCTTCATTCTAAAAAATATGGAGAAACCTAGCTAGTATGTTTCCTTGGTCAATCATAGAGAAGCCATTTATCAACATTTTTATCACAAACCTTAATCGACAAATG
Organism: Torreya grandis; assembly: GCA_037957365.1. NCBI lineage: Eukaryota > Viridiplantae > Streptophyta > Pinopsida > Cupressales > Taxaceae > Torreya > Torreya grandis. The sequence continues at coordinate 2,154,310 of JARHVA010000766.1, read as the reverse complement.
GAATTTAATATACAAGTTCATTATGCTATTAACTTTGACAAAATAATTAAAAAGGATGTAAAATTTAGAAATAACTTGTCACTAAAGGATTGGTGAAATGTTTCCATAAATATCATCATAATCAAACATAATCATAAAAAGCCAAATTATTTAGTAAAAATAAAATTATTGACATTGAACAAGTTACCAATTCAAAACACATTCATGTTGTCAACATTAATTCCATCATTATTATTCCTAGGGGCCATCCTAAATAGGATATCAAAATAAGGCACAATACTTCTCTAGGATAATCACTAAAAGTTATATTTCATTAATTGGTCATTTTAGATATTATCATTTTTCCACAAACCTAGATCTTTGACAAAATCCAATCAAAAACCCCATGGTAAAAAGATAATTAATACTATAATTTTCAAAAAATCAATGGAAATTTAACCAATTAATACATGAATTTAAAAAATAGCATTCAATATTTGGGTGATAAAGGATATATTGAAATTGATCTGTATCCACAATAAAGAATCAATTGGGGATATACCATGATTATTTTACAAAACATTATCAAACTCATCCACAAAAATGTCAAGATTAAAAAATCCACTCCAATAATTTCAATTATAAAAATGATTCCCATTCATATGATGTATTTTCTAGTTACATTGAACATATAGACAATCATGTATCAACCATTATAATTAATTTCCTAGATTGTGTTTTCACAACTAGGCATATAAAAATCACTATCTAAAGGACTCCTCTACCTACTATGTATATATGTATGTATATATGCATATATTAATACATGTATGTATGTATGTATAAAAAATACTAAAAATATAAATATGAATGACCATATTAATTTCCAAAAGGGCCTAAAAATATCATATTATATATTATAAGAATAATATGAAAGGAAATTTTATTATAATATTAAAAAATCAACAACAAAATGAACCAAATAAGAAAAAGTATCAAGATGTCTATAATAGGAGATAATTACAACCTATAATTTTCCTTATTACCACCATAACCCTATTTATTATACAAAATAATCCATAAAAAGTAGGTCCTAACTACCCACTTTCCATCCACTTAAGTCTCGAATATCTAGAATAAATTTTATTATTTATTTTTAGAGGGACTAAAATATTCAGTCAATGCAAGTATCCTTTTCATATTAGAGTTCAAAACAAACTCCAACCACTCATATCTTTCCAATTTACTACCTATGTCAATGAATTTTTGAAGTCTAAGCACCAAATAATTAACATTAGACTCAATAAATTTACCAACACTAGATTGCATAACATTCCGAATAGAACCAAAATACCCTAATGATCAAGGTGAATCCTATATATTTTAAAAACATATATTATTCATAAGGACATATTTTACTCTAGTCCTTTAAGAGACAAGTGCCCCAAGGACATTGATTTATCTTAATTCTAATTACTAATTAGACACATTTACTTGAGTCATGAACTCATATCTGACCAATACGACATGCCTCCCATTAGCCCATTGCACCATCTCCCCTTGTATATAAATTATTTCATCACCGAACATAAAGTGGAAAGGGTGATTGTATACAATGGCTATAATTTAAATATATACACCTTGGAATTAATCAAACATCCTTATTTATTTGAAGTAGCATTAGATATAAATACCATCACCATTAAAGCATATGATAATATTGAAATTGAATCATTAGGAACTATATATCTTCCTAACATGATTGGGAATGTATTGTAACAAACCTTACTCCATGTCATTTATCTTGAATTCACTTACAACATCCTTTTCAGGTGACCATGGATTCATGTTATGCAAGACTCCCCATCCACATTCCATTCATGCATCAAATTTTCATATTCAAGCATGGAAATGACTATCTTTGGTGATCATTAACCTTTACAATATTTAAATATGTTAGCTAGGTGATATCATAAAACCAAGTATTATAACATCACCAAAAATACCTCTAAAATATATGAATCCATAATACTAGACTTGACAAATCCTTCATCCTACCTACATCTAGATGATATCCCATCTACATCTAAAGCCCCACATTCTAAATCTCATTTCAATATCCTTAATAAAGGTTATGGAGAATATGAAATACAAAATTCTTTCCACGTGGATAAACTTCCCATTTCCAACTTGAAGCCTTGGTAGGCCTAACATGAACAAGAAGATAAAGTCAATCTCCTATCAGTTCAACACACCCACTTTTGTTAGATCAGGATCCCATGTAGATAAAAAAGTTTGAAAGGTCCAATGACTCCTAGTTATATGATGATGACCTATTGACTTTATTTAAAAATAATGAGTATCATATAATAAAAAGGTGTGTCAAATCATGATCTATAAAGGAAAAGGACTAGGTCTTCATGAATAGGGAATTTGAGAACCTAAGCATGTTCAAACAAATAAATAATCTCACAAAATTAGATACAAACCCCATGGTGACTAGTATGAGGATGTTAGTGACACTTCACCAATATCTAAGGAATATTTTTATAAAATAAAAAAAATATCATATCCTCTATAAATATATTTACACCACCAATATTTTCAATTAAAACATTGTCCGTACCATTAACCTTGACCTCTAATACCCTGAACTTATCAATTGGGGCCAAAAAAATAACATAATACTTTATTTATTTCAAAATGATGAATCTATCAAAGAATTCATGGGACTTTGAGATGGAATGCTACCATGGGATCACTAAAATGACTTTTAAATCAACTTAGACATGTCAACATATTTTAGGAAGTAGGAATAATTCCTTAGTAAAAATAAATTTAAAAATAAAAAAGAAACAAAAAAATTGAAATGTCCTAGTAAAACCTTTCTAAGGAATTATCAAACTAAAAATATAAAAATAGATAAATTAAAAATGAGTTTATTAGTGAAAACCTTTCTAAGCCACTAATAGATAAGGAACTCAGCCTTCTCCTTGCACCAACATAGTTATCGAATGACTCTAAATCACTTATTGATGAAACAATTATTGTCAACATTAGAATATAAGAGGTTCCTAAGATTATTAAACTTTAAACTAGTTTTAATCTTGAGGAACATGAAGTTTTTGTTACCCTCCTAAAAAAAAAACTAGTCATCTTTGCTTGGTGATATGTTGTTATTCCTAGGTTGGATCTCATCCCCAAATAATTTATAAATGGGTTTCCTTTCACTAATAAAATTTATGAGTCGAATCACTCAAATTACAATTAAAACTATTAATACAATGGAAAATTCAACACTTGTCAGTTTATGGTGACTTTCAACTCCTCATTAATGAAATCAATGATGAGTAGTAGGCCAAAGATGACAAACTCATCTCTTATAAAATAATTATTGACATATTAAATTAATAATTTATGCACATAAAATTTGAATGATTCCTCAATGTAATCAATAAATTTTTAGATGCCATGACTACCATTGGCTATCACCTTGAGATTCAAAAAGATACTATACAATGCCATTTTTTATTGAATAACTAATTATCCTAGAATATAATGTCCCATAATTTTAAATGGTGTGTAATATTTTTGGTCCAAATTCCCCTTGGTATCATGCCATTTACACTTACTTCCATGACCACATCATCCCTCTCTATCTTTCACTAAATCAAATAAAATACTTTATCCAATTGACCTCTCACTTCACCCTCCTTGGCAACACCCTCTATAATATGGGTTATGATGGTAACCTACTAATATGTTCAAATTTGGAATAATCCAACTTAAAAATCAAGTAATTTCATGATAGGATCTTTGGAAATAATACCAATTAAATGGTCCTAATAAATAATCCACTCATAAAAGGATATTATTGTCCTATTATTTGAAGGATCCAATGTTTCTACAAACAAATTAAAAAAAAAAAAAAATCATAAAAAATTAAAAAAAGGTCCAAAGGTGAAAACCATTTTTATGATACCTTTTGTTAGTACCATGATGAAAACTATTTTTTAGCATCATGTCTAGATATATAATCTACAAATACCCTACACTTGGGTGTAAACCCACTACATTCAAACCTAGACATCCTAAATCATCCCTATAATTATACCATGATGCCCATTCTTCTTCCCATGTTTTACATCGATCAGGACATGGAGGAAGTCTTGAGGCATATTTTATAAATATCTTCACATATTAGATCTTATTCAAAGAACACTCTATCACAACAGTACAATGGAATATGGATTATTTGGCACATAGTTCTTATGCAATATGGTCCTTGAATATCCCATCCTAAATACCTCAATGATTCCATACACTAACACCTACATACATTATGATAATACAATTTTTACCCTTGTATCCTCTTTCTTAGTTAAAAATTAAAAAAAAAATACAAGAAAATATAAAGTGTTCAAAACCCAAAAACTTATTTATCTTGTCCTTAGTCCAGTTAAAATCTTATTCAAATTTAATCAAATTATTTTAAATTTATCAAACTATATATTTCTTGATATAATACCCTAAAATATACTATGTTTTGTGGAAAATCAAATATATCATTATCATCGATCAACCAATATTCATTTCTTATCTTGATAATGAACAAAACATAATCTATTTTTTTTACATTGTGTGTGTTCTTGTTAATTTATTCTTATTATTAATTGTTTTTTTTTTCTTATTTTTTTATACTAAATAGATGAATAATAGGATATATTAGGTTTATTTATTATTAATATGATGAATTGGATCACTCATGAGAGTCTCAGAGTAAGCCTATAGGGGTAGGACCTACTAACCTAGTATGTAACTAGACCATCTCTAGACCTTGCTTGGCCTAATGAAGTATCATTATCTATTATCGACGTATATTAAGAATGGTTTAAATTATTTGATAATATTATATGTTTTTTTATCATTTAATTTATGTGAAGAGTTAATTAAAATAATATTGAAGGTCAGTTTCAAGGCCTAATATTCTTTGTAGGTCAAATTCCAAGAAAGTAAAGAGAGAGATGGTAGACAAATGAGGTATGAGATTTAGATTTCATGATAATAATGAAAATGTGAGAATTTTAAGTGGTTTTATATTTATTCTCATATCTTTTAACCAAGTTTGAGTTCAAAGTTTTTAGTAAAATGCATGAAAAGTTGTTTTGAGGTTTCTCGAGTGCACAAAATGAAGGGTTCTCAACCCAAGAAGGACTTTCAAGTGTTAATTGGAATGTGTAAGATATGCATGGGAAATTTATATATTTAGGATATATTGGGAAGTTTTTTATACAATATATCTAGGATTTATTTTTGGAAATGAGAGGAAATCCTATATGAACAATTGTTAACAATATAAATAGTGTTAACCCTCTCTAAAACCCTAACACTAACCTGATGTGAAATATATTGCTAAAAATAGATTATAATGGTGTAAAATGACTATAAAAACTATTTAATCATGTATTAAACTCTTTAAATCATATCCAAGTGTTATTTTTTTTTTAGGTGAGTGAGTGGACCCTATAGAAAGGACTTATTTTTTAGAGATTTATTGTAACAATCAGAGTCAACCAACTCAAATTTGATAAATGGATGGAGAAAAAATATTGAGACTTGTATCTAATTTACATGATGTTTTCTAATAATTTTTTATCCCTAAAGTTTTCTAAACTAGTCATACAATTTGACCTATCTCTAAAATACCTAATGGTGAAAACAATGAGAAAACTAGGCAAAAGTGAGGTGATTAGGGATGCATTATCATGGATTAGAGATGAAACCAAATTCATGAATAAATGTTTAAATACATATAATACATGATAATTATATATATATATATATATATATATATATATATATATATATATATATATATATTTCTCTCAAGTTGACTTGTCTAGCTTAGCGAGGTCTGTGTATAGTGAGGTCATGAGACTGGTTTTCAATACCAACATTGCCATTAGAGATTATGAAATTTTATTTAAGTTTGTTATAAATATGTTTTAGGATATTTTTAATTCATTTTAATTGCTTTATTATGTTATTTTAGATGTCATAAGTCAAAATTTTCATGAATGTGTTTTGAGGTTATTTGGCAATTCTGAGTGGGCTACTTGTAGAGAAGGGTTTGAGTTATTTTGCCATAAGTTGTGAAGTATAAATAATATTATTATTAAAATAAGGTTATTTATATTATTTATGTTCTATTTTTTTCCATTCTTTTTAAAATTATTCTTATGCTTTAGTTTTTTAAGATAGACTTTTTGGGTATGCACATGCCTACTATGAACAATGTTTTGAGAAGGGGTTCAAGTGGTGGTTGGAACTAAAAAGTTTGTTTAACCTAAATTTAATTTTTATAATGTGTATTTTATTCATATTTAATATTTTACTATCATTTGATAATTTTTATAGTTTTCTAAAGAGTTTAAAGGTTAAAGTGTGCTAATGAAGGCCTAATTAAATTAGGTCTCATTAAGGCCTAAAAGGGGTTTTAGTCCTATATGATATGACCAGAATATTTTAATGTTTGACTCATATTTATGTAATTTATTAAGTCTTACTTTATTTTTAATTTAAGTGGTAAAGTGTGTATGTCCATCTTAGAGCTGTATGAGCAAGAGCCTAGTAGAATAACAAGGCCCATTAGGCTTAATTAGCTAGTTAGTGTATATGAAATTTGAAGTAGAAGATATAGCATTTTAAAGAGATAAAGGAGGTATTTTATACCATAAAAAAGGTCAAAATAAAATATCATGAAGATATAATAGTGGTACTATAGATGACTATCAAATTCAAATGACCTAATATATCTTAAAGAGACTTAGTTGAGCGAAGGAACCTAGATTACAGTTTAAGAGGGCTAAGGGTGTGAAGAGATAAAGAGGCGGTCATCACAAGTTGGTTGAGATAAAATATATCCTTAATATTATAAATTAAATTAGATATTTTTTTTTTTCTTATTCATCTATGGGGTTGGTGCCTCCTTGCAAGTAGGTGCTTGATAAAGCCTAGTCAAGTGGGTGCTTGGCTAGTTGGGGTTAGTGTTCCATTTGAAGTTAGTGTGTCACTAAATATTAATGTTTGTATTATATTACCATATTCCATTGGCATTATCAATTTTTTTTCCTCCCCTTCATAGTTTTCCACTCAAATAAGTTTTCTATGTGTTATGTTTTTATCTCATGCTCATGGTTCTTAATGTGTTGTTAATTCATTGTATTGTTTTGATTGTTCATAAATAACAATGTAAAGTTGCAAAATTTTTGAAGACTGATTCACCCTTACCCTCTCATTAATTTTTATTTAAATAATTGGTATTATATCCTTGTCCTTTGAGTCAAGTCTAATAGCTTGAATTTTATCCTAAGAATAACACGAATGTCCTATGATCAATAGGAATAAGATAACATATATGATGAAGTCTACTATTATAGTGAAAGAGAAGTTAAAGTGGACCTTGAATTTGAGTTCATAAGTGCTCTTGATTATTTTAAACATAAAAATAATACTATCAATGATATTATGTTTTAGTTAGAAGGGGTCAGTACACATTTTAAGTCAAAGGAAGATAAGTATGACCAATTGAAGATAGAGCTAGATTCCTTGAAGATTGAGCATGAGCATCTCATAGACAAAATGAGTAAGTTTGTGAGAGAGAGAGAGAGTGAGAAGTTATAAAAATTCAAGAGTGCTAACATGAAAATACCAATTATTTATCCCAATTCTATAAAGGATAAGTCATCATGAAACCATGGTAAGTACAAAAATGTTATTTTCTACATTTGTCACAACATAGGACACATTGCAAGATTCTAATTTAATAGAGTTAGAAGGCCCAAAATCTTAAAAAAGACATATGAAGCTCCTATAATACATAAGAAGGATAAAATATTGGTATAGAAACCAAAGTAAGTTAGAATGGATCATATTGAGCTCAAAAAGCAAGATGGACTATTTGCCAAGGAGGACTAGAAGACCAAAGAAGATTCTATGCTAATCAAACCACCTTTCACATTCAAGATGAAGACATGAAATGTTTATATATATATATATATATATATATATATATATATATATATATATATATATATATTACTCAAGCCACATGATAGAAGATGAAATAAATCCATCTCATTAAAGAAGAATGTTTAGGAACAGTGAAGTTTGGAGACAACACAACTACCAATATAGTTATCAAGGCTGTCTTGAGTTTAGACAATGGAAACACCAAGACAAAAAATGTGTTGTATGTGAAAGGTTTTAAAAATAACCTACTTAATTTAAGTGAAATGTCTAAACAAGGCTGCACACTAACCTTTCATGAAAAAGGGTGTGAAATAAGGTGAGCCAAACCAAGAAGGCTAATTACCAATGTGAATATGATTAAGAACCATCAATATGTATTGGATGAGATCAAGAAGGAGAGATGATTCAAGATCAAGATACATGAAATTTGGCTATGGCATAAAATGGTAGGTGACCTAAACTTTGAAAACCTAGTCAATATTAGCACTAAAAATCTATGAAATAACATGCCTAAGATAACCAAACCTATAAACAAAATTTTCAAGGTATGTCAACATGGAAAGAAGACTAGAATAAGGTTCAAGTGTAAGGAGTAATCTAAGACAAAACCCTTGGAGTTATACACACTGATCTCTTTGGGCCTACAATAATTCAAAGAATTCATGGAGACAACTACTTCATGTTATTCATTGATGATTACAGAAGAATGACTTGAGTTGCATTATTGAAATAAAAATCAAAAGCTCTTGACAAATTCAAGGAATTCAAAGCTCTTTTTTATATTGAGAAAAATAGGAATATCAAGTGCCTCAGATCTAATAGAGGAGGAGAGTTTTGGTCCAATTAGTTTTATTACTTGTGTAAGGTTCATGGAATAAGGAGACAATTCTCAAAAACTAGGACACCTCATCAAAATTGGGTAGTGGAAAGGAAGAATAGGACAATTCAAGAGATGGATATAACTATGCTAAAATAGTCGATACAATTTGACAGATATTGGAGAGAGGATGTAAGCACTTATATCTACATTTTGAATAAAGGATAGATAAGGACTAATGTCAATAATAATCCTTATGAATTTTAGAAGGGCAAATCTACCAATGTAGAACACTTTAGAGTGTTTGGGAGAAAATGTTTTATCAAAAGAGATATTAAATACTTGGGAAAGTTTGATTTTAGATTTGATGAAATCATATTCTTAGGATACTTATCAATGATCTTAGCCTATTGATGTTATAACAAGAGACTACAAAAGATAATGTAACATACCAATGTGAAGATTGATGAGACAAAGAAATCTCACTCACAATCAAAGAACACTATAGATAATCTAGATTTCAAGAATGAAGAGGAGACTACAGAGGTTGATGAGGGAAAATAACAAGTTAAATAGAGATAGGAATTAAAAGGACCCTCAATAAATATTCAAAGAGATCACCATGAACGTCAAATCATTTAAAACAAGGATGTAGGTATGGAAACAAGGACAAGACTGTAAGTAATCTAAATCAAGAGAATGTTTCTCTATTATCCAATATTGAACCTAAGAGTCTTATAGAAGCAAAAAAATAATTTTTTTGTATAGGTGCTATGAATGAGGTGTTAGACCAAACAGAGAAGAATGAGACTTGGGAACTAGTTCCTAAGCCTAAAGACAAGAATGTCATTAACATAAAATGGATGACTAAAAACAAGTTGAATGAATATGGAAAAGTAACTAGGAACAAGGCTATATTGGTATGTAAGGGATATTCACAAGTTGAAGGGGTAGACTTTGAGGACACATTTACACCATTAGTAATATTGGAAGCCATCATATTATTTATAACATATGCAAGATTAAAAGGATTCAAGGTATGCTAGATGGATGTCAAATTTACCTTTTTTAATGTTAATTTTTAAGAAGTGTACATTGATAAACCTGAAGGGTTCTCACTATCATATGAGAAATACTATGTTTTCATATTGAAAACATCTCTCTATGGTCTAAATAAATCTCCTAGAGCTTGGTATGCTAGGTTGGACAAGTATTTATTAGATCAAAGGTACAATAAAGGATTTGAAGACAGTAAATTATACATCAAGACAAAAGATGATCATCATCTGATAGTAGTTGTCTCTATGGATGGCATCATCTATGGTAGAAAAAATGAGAACATAACCAGGTTATTTTCATAGGTGATGAATAAATAAATTGAGATTTCCATGCTAGGATAATTATCATTATTTATTCGGTTACAGATCACTTCATCTAAATAATGTATATTCATCTCACAAGCCAAGTACATAAGAGAGGTGTTGAAAAAGTTTGAGATGGAATATTGTAAGGTAGTTAATACAACCATGATCAAAATATTTAAGTTGAGAAAGGAAGATGAGTCTTCAAATTTTAATCAGACATCATATAGGTCAATGAATGGAATTTTGTTATACACCACTACCCTTAGACCTGAGATCATGCAAGCAGTAAGTCTTGTGGGAGAGTTTCAAGAAAATTCAAATGAAAATAATATGCAAGTAGTTAAAGGGATACTCAATTATCTCATGGGTAATATGGATTATAGATTTTGGTATCCAAGAATAAAGGATTTCAATTTGATAACCTACATAGATGCAGATTGGGTAGAAAGTATAGAGATAGAAAGAGTACCAATGGAGGAGCCTTCTTCCGAGGTGGGTGTCTAGTTTCATGGATAGGTTAAAAAACCATAAATAAATTTATCCACTTATGAGGATGATTACATTGAATAATATTAATGTTTCAATTAGTTATTATGGATGAGATAGACCTTAAAAGACTACAAGGTGGAATATGGTGGTCATAGCCCTATCTATTATGATAATACAAGTGTTATAAACATCTCAAAGAACTCTATCATTTACTCAAGGACCAAACACATTAATATTAGGTATAATTTTATAAGATAGAATGTAAGTGAATAAAGTTTCAAACTTTAATATGTTTCTACATAGGATCATATTGTAGACATCTTGACCAAACCACTTCTAAAGGTAACTTTTGAACACCTAAGATAGGAAATGGGTGTAAGTCCTACCCTTAGAAATCATTGAAAAATTCAAGTACTATGGGGAGATAATAAATATAATTATCTCTAATAATGATGGGTTGTTCCAAGAAAGTATGCATGGATATAGGTGGGACATGTTTGTATTATGTCTCATAAACTAATATGTCATGTGTATTGAGTATTTTGGTTGCAAGGAGTGTGATCTACGGAGTGGTAGACATCACTTTATTATTTATGTAAAAGGGGAAGAAATAAAAAAATAGGGATACAAAAATGATCAATATACATTATGTTTTTTCATCAATGACAAAGGGGGATATTATTGAGCATTATTCCTATGGTTGAAGTTTGGCATTGATGTTGTCATTAATGTCAAATATTCTTATGAAAGGTGTTAATGAGGTCATTAAATAATTTTATTGTTTGATATAATAATTAAGAGTTATGAAATTATTTTAGTATCATGTAATGGTTATTACAAATGTATAATATAATCAATAAGTGTTTCAAAGTTAGTTATCAAGTTTCAAGAGTAAGCCTAGTCATGACACTAGTCATTACATGAAGAGACCTTGTGAGAAAGTATCAGCTTGGTGGCCTAGTGGGATGATTACACAGAGGTATAACAAGTTGTATGAGGTTTTCTGAGTATGAATATGATGCATTGGAACACTCATTAAAGTATCATAGTGAGCCTATAAGGGTAAGACCTACTAACCTGGTATGCAACTAGATCACCTCTACACCCTGCTTGGCTTAATGAGGTATCATGATCTATTTTCAAGGCATATGAAGTATGTTTTACATTTTTTTAGAATTTTATATGTTTTATGAGCATGTAAGTGAGGTGGAGAGTAAATTAAAAGAGGATTGAAGGTCATTTTTAAGGCCTAATATGTTGTACAGGTCAAGGTCCAAGCAAGCAAAGAGAGATGGTGGCCAAATGAGGTATGAGATTCATATTTCAAGATAATAATGAGCATGTGATAATTTTTAGTGGTGTAATATGTTTTCCCAAGTGTTTTTACCAAGTTTGAGATCAAATTTTTTAAGAAATGACATGAAAAATGGTTTTGAGGTTTCTCAAGTGCATAAAATAAAGGGTTATATACCCAAGAAGGACTTTCAAGTGTTCATTGGCATGTGTAGCCTCTAAATTGGAAATTTATATGTTTTTTAGGAATGGGTAAGTGTAAAATATAATATCTTTAGGAATTATTTTTAGAAATGAGGGGTAGTCCTTTATGAATAATCATTAACACCATAAATAGTGTTAACCCTCTCTAAAACTCTAAAACTAAATTGATGTGAAAGGTCCTATTAAAAACATCCCATAATGTTTTAAAATATATATAAATACTACTGGATTATGTATTAAACTCTCCCAATAATCTCTAGGTGTGATTTGTTTACTAGGTGAGTGAGTGAACCCTATAAGAAAGGCTTTGTTTCTCAGATATTTGTTGTAGAAATAAGAGTTAACCAAGTCAAATTTGATAAATGGATGGAGAAAAAAGATTGATACTTTTGTATAAATTCCATGGTGATTTATTAATATGTTATATCCCTCAGGTATGCTAAACTAGTCATATAAGTTGACCTATCGTTAAAAGGCCTAATGGTCCAAACAGTGAAAAAATTAGGTAGAAGTGAGAAGGTGTTATGGATGTGTTATCATGGACTAGTGATGAATCCAAATGAATTAATAAATTTTTAAATACCTTTAATATATTTTAATTTTGGATATAATATTTTTTATATCATTGTATATATCAAAAAGTTACTCTCAAGTTGACTTGTTTAGCTCAATGATGTCTATGTACAGTGAGGTCATGACATTGGTTTGAAAGACCAATATTTCCATTGGAGCTTATAATATATTTTTTAATGTTGTTTTTAATATGTTTTATTATAATTTTAATGCATTATAAGTCCTTTATTGTGTTCTTTTAGATGTCAAAAGTCAAAATTTTCATGACTATGTTTTGAAGCTATCTAACAATTTTGAGTACTACTTTCAGAGAATTGTTTGAGTCCTCTTACCCTAAGTTTTGAAGTATAAATAACATGGTGATGAACATAAGGTAATTTATATTATTTATATGTGATTTTTTTCCATGGTTTTTTGGAAAAAAATTCTTATGATTTAGTTGTTCAAGATAGAGTTTTTGGGTATGCATAGTCTTATTCTAAGTAGTGTTTTGAGAAGGGGTTCAAGTGGTGGTTGGAACTAAAAGGTTTTGTAAAAATAAAGTTAATTTTTATAATATATATTTGAGTGATATTTTATATTTTCCTATATTTTCTGGTTGTGTCATAATTTTTATAGTGTTATAAAGATTTTAAAGGGTAACATGTGCTAATGAAGGCTAAATTGAATTAGGTCTACTTAAGGCCTAAAAGAGGTTTTAGTCCTATATGCTATGACTAACATATTTTAATGGTTGGTTGATGTTTATGTAATATACCCAATCCTATTTTATTTAAAATATATATGGGAAAGTGTGTATATCTGACCAAGTGGTGTATGAGCAAGAGCCTAGTATAAGAAGAAGGCCTAATATGCCTAATTGGCTAGTTAGTGTATATGAGAGTTCAAGCAAAAGATATAGAATTTTAAAGAGATAAAGGAGTTATTTTATAAAATAATAAATATGAATATTAATGATAGGGATACTATAGATGACTATCAGGGTCAAATGACTTAATCTATCTTGAAGAGACCTAATTGAGCGAAGGAGCATAGAAGGAAATTTGAGAGGGCTAAGGGTGTGAAGAGATGAAGAGGTAGTAATCAATAGTTGGTTGATAAAAAATATGTTTTTAATATGATAAATAAAATCAAGTCGATGAGTTGGTAATGATTCATTTAGGGGGTTGGTGCCTCCTTGCAAGTAGGTGCTTGTTAAAACCTAGTCAAGTAGGTGCTTAGCTAGTTGGGGTTGGTGCTCCAAGTGAATTTGGTGATTCAATTAATATTTATTTTTATATTATAATACTATATTAAATTTACATCATCAATGGTTTTTACTCCCCTTGAGGGTTTCCCACTTAAATAAGTGTTCTATGTGTTATGCTTTTATCTCATACTCATGGCTCTTAATGTGTTGCTAGTTCACTATATTATTTTGATAGATCATGAATGATAAAGTAAAGTTTTATAAGTTTTGAGTAATAATTAACCCACCCCACACTCAATAATAATTATTAAAACACTATCTTTTTATTTCTACATTATTTGAAAAGTCATTTCTTATTTTAGTTGTAACACCCTTTAAAAGAGGGTAAAACATAAACATATTAATTACACCACCCTAATTATATCATCAATAAATACTAACTAACTGACACAAACACCACCATGTTAATTAATTATCCCCATTTAATCACACTACATCCCTCCATATCTAATTATATATTTAATCATTATCAATTAGTTAATTAAATCCATATGCACATAATTGATAAAAATAAACTAAAAATACTAATTATCCTCACCCATGTTGCACTCCATGTCAAATCCTTGATCAAAATGGAATTTTAATCCATGAAATTAAATCAAATTTATTTATGTTTGCATATAAAAAAATCAAATAAATTAAATAAATCTAGTAAATCAACAACCAATCAAATCAAAGCATGCAATCTTACATCAATTGAGTTAATCTCATCCATCCAAAATCTAAGTTTCCTAATATAATCAAGTTAATTTTATTCATTCATCTTCCCATAAAAATATATATAAATTAACCCTTCATCCTTAATTATCATAACTTATAATATAATATTTGATAATTTAATAAAATCTCTACCACATTTACAATTAAGCAATATTTCTTCATAGGTACATGATGCCAAAATTTTACATGATTATTTATTTAAACACAATCCCTCAAAAGAATGAGCAAATAAAATAAACAAGGGAGATATTTTCTTGGTAAGTTTAGATATTTTTGTATTCTATTATTTAATCAATCTAAGGTTACACTTAATTTATATTAGGAACTAGGTGGTTATAGTTCTAGTACAAGCTCTATATTTCATGTATGAAAATATGTTCATCATTTTTAAGAGATTGCATATTATATTGAACTAGAGAATGATTATGGATGATTGATTGAAAAATAATAATATATTTAATTTTTTATTTTATGTTATATTATTTCTCTATTCATAAATTATATCTAATTATTGATTCCTTAGTGTTATCACATATATTTTGTACTTGTTGTTATGTTGTAGCATATTGTACAAAAATGTAATGATACAATGGGATCACCTCCAAGATGTAGTACCTTAGGAAATTGAGGTGAAACTATAGATAAGGTCAAATTCCTTTCACTAAATTTGGTGTAGTTGATAAACTACCCATTTATGTGTAAATTCCACTTCTTAGTGACTTGCTTCTAAGCTAGAGTTTGACTATGAGAAAAGTTTTAAAAAATGAATTTTGAAAAACTAGAAATGGTAATTACACCAAATATTTTTAGTGTGTTTTATTTCTTGATTTGAATGAACACAATATAATAATAAATACATTTAAATTTATTATAGCACAAACTCATGTAAATATGAAGCTAAAGATATTATTGGGTATTTTCTCATAAAAGGAAAAAGATTCTCTATTGTTTATCAAATAATATTTCAAAAGGGAAAAATAATAGAATAAATTAAATTTTATGACTTAAATAAAAATAAAAAATCCACAAATTTTATAAGTAACCTTGCATACACAAATATAACATAGTTAATAAAGGAAAATCTTCAATCTATTCTCATTCTCCAAGTTATAACATGTAAATAAGTCATTCAAAATGTAGAATAATTATTCTAACAACAAAAATATCAATGGGATACATCATAGTACCCATATTTATACAAAAAAAATATCATGTAAGAGATTTCGTTATAAAAAATTCCACACCTAATTCAATATCATGCAAAATTTGAAAACTCCATGTAAAGGGGCATGATCTTCAGCAGGAATGGCATCCTTGGTTAGAAAAACAGTTGGAAAAATAACATTAAACTCCTAAGCATTATAAGAAACTACTGGAGCTATGGGATAACTTACTAAACTTTCATGAAATGCCTTCATCTTATTCAATTAATATTTTGTAACTTCTCCATGCAATGAGGTGCCAAAAGTTAACTCAAATTTAGAGTAAAAGATAGTTCTTAGATAATTTGTTAAGTCATCTAATTTTGACAAAAATAGAAATGAAATTTACAATATTATTTTTTATAATTTAAATAACTTAGACTTGTCAAAAACTAAAGTGCAATTTATAAGTTTGCTTTTCATAACTTTTCAACCTATCAAAATGATACTTCGAAATTACAAGTGGCTCTTTCCTTTAAAAAGAAATATGAAAATGATATTTTAAATTTTCAAGATGCAACTTTACCATATTTTTACAAGTAAATACAATATATAGAATTTATTTAATGGAAAGAATTAATTTACAACCAAAAACTCTAAAGACACTTTGTCCTTATTTTCCTATGCCTTCTCAATATATGCATCATAAATCTTGAAGATATCTAGGATATGATCTTCATTAGGACCAAAATATTAGATGTGGATTATTTCACATTTTTCAATTATGTCAGAGAGTTCCCTTTGTGTAGCGTTGTATACTTGAGTCTCTTTCCCCATTTAAACCAGTATATTATGGTACCTCATAAAATAGTGGATGGATATCAAGATAAATGTTGTGTCTCATGATTACTCTCATTTGACAACACCTTTGATTTTTTCACAAAATTATTATAATGAAAGGACCTAGTTTTGATGATCTCTTACTTGACACGACAATTTATTAAACAAGTCTTCAATGTCAGAGATCATACTTATGACCTTGTCATGTGTAGATTTAGCTTTATTAATACTTTATATGAGTATTATTAGTGTTAACTGAGCTACTATGTCTAATTACTCATGCTCTACATAATTTATCAATATCTATTCTATAATGATGGTATCAATTTCAATCGTATCTACAATTGCCAACTTAGGGTATCATAGGTTCAACCTTTCTATCTCACTGATATTTTCTTATTTTCTCCTTTAAAGTTTCCTATCCATCCTTTAGAGATTTTTAGTAATATATTACTAACTCAATGAATATATTTCCATTTGAAATGAGCTCCTCTACTCAGTCCTTTCTATCCCTCCACATGCTGCCAATCTCTATTACTACATCAAGTGTTTCTTTGTTTGTGATCTGAGTAATAGATTCTATTGGTTGGGAAGTGGGATCAATGAATTTATTTAATGTAGTCATCAATTATTCAAAATTTTTATTTAGTTCATCCTTAATGAGATTTTCACTATCCATTTTCTTAAAAAGACAGTTAATGTTGGATTGAACATCATGTTTAAATCCCTATCTTGTAGTATGACCAAGGTCAGGTTTTGATATCTAGTAATCCTCCACCACTAGATCTTCTTTTTATTTGTCTAGTGGGGGAACTAAAATCTCTACATACTTCTCCCCTACTAATTCATATAGTATTCTTGATATGGTTATGGATGTAGACACTAGAAAACTATACTAGGTGTTAAAATTCCTTGGAACCCACTAGGGACCACCTAACCCTTCTCTACCCACTAACTAATCTATTGAACCATGGGTATAGTTATATATCTATCTAATTAAACATATAAACTTACTAACTTAACCTTAACCCACCATTCTTAATTCACCTTCACCCTTTACCCTTGGACACTCGACCATCGATGGTCAACTTAATCATTGATGGTTAGCCTAATCATCGATGGTCAAGTCCTCACACTTATAACACATCACCATATATTTTTGAGCTAACAAGGCAAAATTAAATATGTTTTCCTTATGTGGTGATAAAAACCTCCCAGTCATTAAAATCAATATCCTCACCCTCTAGGGAACCTTCTATCATCCATCTCTCTTTGCCTACAAAAGGAGGGGAGTAGGAGGTGAAATGGATCATCACAAAAACTCTTGCATATAGGTATTCAAGCTTTCTAGCATCCAATATTCCTTCAACAACTCAACAATAGAAAAAGAGACCCAAAGCTCTACCAAATTTGCTTTTAATGTGAAAGTATTGTTACTTTCGTAAAATTTCCCCAACCTTCAACCATCAGCCATCTAGAAAGCTATAGGTATATTGTACTTGTTCTTTATTTCATTAAATTTATAACCCCCCCAACCTGATTAAACCTATCTGAACCTTTTTTCCCCAACTTTCAAACCCTTAATAGAACCATTATTAGACCATTCACCTATTCTACAACTTCCTTTTGAGTAACCTTCAAGAATCCAAAAGAAATCACTAATGGTTAGCACAACTATCAATGGTCACCTCCAACCATCAATGTTTACCCAACCACCAATGATTAGCTTAACCACTGATGGTCACTATGGCAAAAAATAACAAGTTATTTTTATCCCCTTAACCCTAACCAAACCTAGATTTCTATGTTCCTACCTATTCATAGACCCTTTTCTAATTTTTTTAAACTTGAATTCACAAACTTTACCATGAGTATTGACCCACTTTTTCTATATTTATTCATTTTATTTAACAAGCATTATACTTTCTTATTATATTGTATTCCCACTTTCTTTATGAAATTACCTTACTTTTATCTCTTTTAACTTTATTTTTATTAAGAATGGCTTGATAGCCTCCTAAAAAGCTTACGTTTCTTGGATATAACTCATGCTAGGAAATCCAGCCAACTATCTTGATAATAACCCCATTTGTTAGTGCTTTCTTATCTATAGGTTATTCTTTCCTATCCAAAGACGAGTTTTCCATCTCTAGATTACATGTACATCACCAACCAGGTATTTCTACCACACCCTTATTACTAATTTATTATCTTCTTCCAAAATTAAGAAATGAGTATAAATTAAGAAAAACATTTTGGCACACTAGGTGGGACCCTAACATCATCTTGGTACCCCTTTCTTCCTTTATTCTTTTCTAATACAATGAAATCTAAAATTTCTTTTGGGCTTAAAATAAATCTTTCATACATTGATTGATTGCTTTTTTTAGTTCATTTAGTAACTTAAAAGAAAAGTAATTACTTGTAGTTTCACTCTTCTTTTCACACACTTTACCAAACCACATAATCAATCAACACATCAACATAAAATTAAGATAAGTCCTGAATAAGATTTCATCACCTAATGATAACTTTACCCTTTCCCAACAATCCCACCTAGAGGTCATTACTAAGGGGAGAACTAACTCAGCTCTCTAGTTGAGTATAAAATCTAAAATTTAGTATATCTTGGCTAAGCACCTAACACCCTTATCACTTCATTATGTGAAGTGAGGGGGTATGCCCAAATATCAATCCACATACTGACATTCAATAAAAATTCTTCTTGAGAACCTAAATTTAATCTAAAAATAAATTTATATTTCTTTTTTAGTACTTGATCTATAAACCAATTTTATTCTTCACGCTTTCTAAGGCATAAGCTAGAAGTGATCTAAAAAGAATCCTAGGTTTTAAATGCACTTCTAGTGTATGTTTGGATTGCCTTGATATTCCTTTCCTTTAGATTGATTTGTGTTTAAGTTGTGAACTTTCATATTTTATTTTCTATTCCTCACATGGTCTTTTCTAGACAATAATTGATTAATCAAACCAACCAAGAACCACCATCTTCCTCCTCCTCTTATTCCATGGAGTATACTTCAAATTCTAAGAGATATCCTCATATTTCCCCCCCTCCTACTATGCATTATATAGTTTTTGAGGGTGATGCAAATTTCACTACATTTCTTGATAATAACCTCATGGCACTCCAACTTTACCTAAACACCTTGGCTTACCACACCCCTATTACTTCAGTTCCTCCTATGAATCCACCTTATGGTATGCCTCCCCCTCTTATGGTTGGTGTAACCTCTACCCAACCTTTGATTACCCAAGCATCTTCTTCTATGAATATAACATCCATTACCACCATCCAAACCTAATTAGACATCCCAACCAATAGTCAAACACCTTCTACACCAACCAATACCTCTAAAATAGCAGCAACCTCACCTTTTGTTACCCATACCTAATCCACCATGGGGTTATCTTCTACTCATATTTCAACCATTCCCTTTATTATTACCAATCCACCAATTTATACTCCACTTCAATATTTAATTATTTCCATACCTCCTACCCTTTAAACTATTAGTACAAGAGTTACCGCTCAACCCCAACTAAATGCCAACCCATCCATACCTCAAAATTAACCCATATCAATCCTAAAATAAATACCGATGAAATCTTACCAATATGTTCCTAATCCATAAGGATACATAGCACCTTCTACCTAACCTTTTATTCCCATCAAACCTTATATGGAAACATCCTAACCTCCAATGACCACATACCAATATGTGGTATCTTCTCAACCCTTTACCTCTTATCCATATATTACTTCCACCCAACCTCAAACAAACTTACCATCTAATTATGGAGTTTCCCAACCTCAAATGGATTTGGTCAAAATGTTAATGGACAAAATGACCAACCGAGAATCATCTATTTCTAGGGCTCATAACCTTTTATCCTATGATCAAATTTGTAATGAACTTATCCATCCATCCATTCCTATCTAATCTTATCCTCTTAAATGGGAACTACCTAAGTTTTCCAAGTTCTAAAACAAGGAGGACCCCCAACAACACTTAAGAGCATTTCACCATTCTTGTTATTTGATTACATATGATGTTCTTCTTCTCCTTTAAACCTTTCCCATGTCTTTAATGGGACACTCCTTGGATTGGTATAGTTATCTCACCAAGCACTCTATATTTTCCTTTTCTAAACTTACCCAAGTATTTTTAGGTCATTTCTCAATCAATATATCTAAAAATATCTCTATTACTGACCTCTACTCTATTAGTTAATTTGATGACAAATTAATTTCTAATTTCATACCTAGATGCAGAGGTATTACCAACCAAATTTATTTCTCCTTACCCTAACCTGAATTTATTGAACTCTTCTCTCGAGGGTGTGCCAAACATATTTCACTTACTCTTCAAGTTCAAACTTTCTAAACTTTTAATGAGGCTTTAACCATGGCACAAATATTATAAATCTAAGCCATTGATGAGGGAAAATTGAAATAGAAAAATAAAAATTCTAGATTTAAATCCAATGACCCTCCTTTAAACAAGACAACCAATCAATCTAAACATCCCAATACTAAACCAAAGGCATCCACCAACCTTGTTGTCCTTAAAATTGCTCCACCTCTAATTATCAACTAACCCAATCTAACCAATTCCTCTAACTCTTCCAGACAACCAAACTAAAATCAAAACCATGTTGCCTCAAAATAATATAATTTGATATGGGAATCTTATGCTTGTATTTTGGACAAACTAGTCAAAGCAAACATCATAAAATTTCCTTCAATAAAACCTCCCCAACAATTTGATGTTTCTCACCCTACACTTGGTTGGTAAAATGATAATGAAATTTGTGTTTTCTACTACATCATTGGACATGATGTTAGTAGGTGAAATACCTTTAAAAATATTGTCCAAAAAATGATTGATAAGGGATAACTTGTATTTGATAATCCCAATGCACCCTCAAATTAATCCCTTGACATCTTTCATAAACCTTTTCCCAACCATGCCCCTTTCACAAACTATGATGATAATAAACTAGAATCATATCATGCTCATGAGTTCCATATGATTAATGTCATTAGTAGTGAGCCTATCATTGAGGATACCATTACCTCATCTACCCTTTCCTCCATTCCACTCATTTAAGTGGAATACTCTCCTTCAATTCCTTTGGACATCTAAATAGAGGCATAAACCACCCCTATTTCTTTACTTGATGAGACCATAGACTCATCCACTTCTCCTTTGATAAAAATACCAATGGAGGAAACCATTTCTTCAACCACTCCTTCCTCCATTCCACTCATTAAAGTGGTAGACTTTCTTTTAATTCATTTAGATATATAAAGAAAGTAAATAACCATGTCCATCCATTCACTTGAGGTCATCACACTTTCTTCACCTATCCTAAAACCACCCATTCTCTCTTTAGGAACCATCCCAAAATAAAACATCACCTTACCTAAACCTTCCATGGAGGAAACATCCTCCCAAACCTTGACACCTTCCATAAATAACACAGTTGAATAAACCATTCTCACACCTCCACCTATGAACTTAATTTTTGAAACCAATGACTAAGGGATCAAACCCATTTGTAATAATTTTTCTATATTGGTTCAAATTCTACAATTTACTTCTCAACCTAACCTAGATAGATCCACCTTTTGGCACTATCTTAGGATCCCTTACGAAACCAAACCTAAACCTTCAACCTCACTTGAATCTATCATCAAACCTATCATTACCTCAACCCCATCCTTAAACCCTTCTCTTTCAAAAACCATGTATAACCATCCAACCTCCCTCTAACTAAAATTTCCAAATCACCTTACACCTCCTTAACCAAACTTATCAATAATCTAGGAATACTTCCTACACCTAATCTTGTTCACCCATCTTTGAAGTTGGACTTAACCCCTTCTAGTCCACCAAATAAAACCCCAACCAAATCAACTCAAAAGGTGAAACCACCTAAACTCATACCTTAAACTAGACTCATACCACATCCTTCACACTTACTTATATTTTAGGACCCCATCCTTATACCATCCCATAAGCTCATCCTTCTATGAAGAAGGTGAACCCTCTCATAATTACGTATTCCTCATCTAGTAAACCTTATCATTTTTATATTCATACACCTACCTCCACTAAAACATCTAACCCTCCATCATTCTTAACTAACCTATCTACCTCTACCTACTTACCTATTATCCAACCCTTATCATCCACCTCCAAACCAACCATAACCAAAAAATCCCAACCAAAACCACCCATAAAAACCCTTACACCACCTACAATTTATGTGGTGAAGCTTACTCCTAAGAAGGCTCCTACTCTTAAAAACAAAAACCCCACACACTCAACATCTTTGATTGAATCTTATTTAACCATTTTACAAAGGTTGTTCAAACCTCTTCCTTAACCCTACCACTCATCAAACCTTTTTAACCTTCATACCCTAAACCGTCATGGTTCAATAAAAATTTGATTTTCTCATACCATAGGACTCTTAGACATGATACAAAGAATGTTAAAGATCTCCATACACTTGTCCATAGCGTATGGGATGAGGATGATCTATTATTAGATGAACCTCCCTTGATCCCATCACCAACCCAACCATAAACTCAACCCATCCAAAATTTACCTACTCCTCCACTCTCATTTGAAATTGAAGAGGAACTAAAGTAACCATCTAGCCCAAAACATCCCTTAATCCACACTATCCATATGGTTACCTGATCTTGGGCCCAATAAAAGGATAAGGGAAAAGTAAAAGTGTCCATACAATGGACATACTCTTCTACCCCTTAACCTTCCAACCAAAACCAACCACCTCACCTTTACCTTCACCTTATCCAAAACCTAAAATATCCATTTTAGGTTCTTCTCCTTCTAACCCTTTCAAATCCATCCTAAAAGTAGTTTTAAAACAACTTCACCAGACACTAGTGAAAA
Organism: Torreya grandis; assembly: GCA_037957365.1. Lineage (NCBI taxonomy): Eukaryota > Viridiplantae > Streptophyta > Pinopsida > Cupressales > Taxaceae > Torreya > Torreya grandis. Next base: position 2,130,656 of record JARHVA010000766.1, on the reverse strand, counting down.
TGAGCCTTTATGAACTAATCAACACCTCACCCCATCATCACCAAACATTGATAGAGGCCTTGAAATCTATAAAGGTTCAACAAGAATAACATCAACCTCTCACATCCTTTATCAAATCCCTTTAAATTTATAGCTTTGTCACCTTTCAAGATTTGAAAATACCTTTTGTTTATTCTAAAGATCTTGATCTTCCCCTCCATCACTGCATACATCAATCAAACCTGCATCAAAAGGGTAATGATTTATGGAGGAGATACTATCAACATTATCTCCTCTTATGCTTATGACCAACTCCAATTTCCTAAGAATATCATTTCAAAAACTACAGTGGTCCTCCACTCCTTTAATAACACTATGGCCACTAGCTTAGGGATAGTCATCCTCCACATCCACTTGGGACTTTATAATATTCTATACCTCTTTTACATTGTAAAGGGTGAGTTATAATATACTTTCTTACTTGGATGCCTTTGGATCTATGTCATGATTTTTGTCCCTTCTACCTTACATAATTGTGTGAAATTTGAACATAAAGGTTAAGTTGTTACCATAAGATCTAACCCTAATCCTTTTACATCATGCAACATGACATATCAACCCAATGACATTATTCTTCCTCTTTCATCCACCTCAAAACTAACCAATAACAACACCACCTAACCAACCAAAACTAAAAATACCTCTACCCTTATCATAGATGAAGCTTCAACTAGCTTAACTATCCCTTTTTATTAGATCCTCATAGAATACCCCTTGGAACCCACATTCTAACATCTCTCACTTGGGTAATAGTGTCTTCTAGCCTTGAATTCTTTCCCTACTCCTCAAGAGTATGGGAACCTCACCCATGATCCTAATTATGACCCCAACATTAGAACCATCATCCCTTTCAGGCTTCCTAAACATCAAACAAACTTAATCTATAGGGGAATTTATCATCTAATTCTTGCTTCTATCAATACCTCTATCATCTAGCCATTCACCTTTGAATTCTATCTTGACAAATGAACATTTTCCAAGATATACCTTTACAGGTGTGCCTAAAAAGGATTTTTCCTAGGCCATTATGTGCATGGACCTCATGAGTTACCTACCATTAAAACCCAAAAACCTCATGAGTTATTTGACCTTGGATTCATACCACTAGAAGAACCTACCTCACCTAAACCCATTAACACCATTGATGAGGATATCCCTTCCTCACCAACCATATCTCCTTCAAATTTTGAGGATTTCAATATCATTCCTCCTATTTTTTTTTTATCAATACCATTAATATAGGCCCCTTGAATTATCAAAAGGATGGCAAAACTAAAACCCTTCCTCTCATCCATCTTGAAATGGTATAAAATTATTCTTCTACCATCAACACCATCCAACATCAGGATGATGATTCCATTCTCACCTACCTCAGTGTGAGGGATTATTCTATCCAGAAAACCCTTCCTCCTAAGAACCAAACCATCTTAAATGAATCCACTATCAATTTCAATGTGGGTACTTAGGATAACCCTCACATTATCAAGATTGGTCAATCCTTATATTTTATGGAGCAAAAATAATTCCCCTCTTTCATTTATGATCATAACATAGCATTTGCTTGGTCCTATCAATATATGAATAAAATTGACCCTTTTATATCCCTCCATAATATTTTTACCCATCCTAATGCCAAGCATGTTTGGTAAAATCTTCATAGGATGTACCCTCACATCACCCTTTTAGTCAAAGAAGAGATTTAATGCCTCTTATCTAATGACTTCATTCAACCCATTGACTATCCCCAATGGGTTTCTACCATCATTCCCATTACTAAACCCATAGGGGGACTTCACCTCTGTATCAAATTTCATCACCTCAACCTTGCTTGGCCAAAGGATGACTTCCCTTTGCCTAACATAAACTAACTTGATTGATTTAATAGCTGGCCATCAGATGTTATCTCTCATGGATGGTTTCTCAAGATATAATCAAATCATGATTACCCCCAAGGATCATCATAAAACCTCTTCCATCACCCAATGGGGAACCTTTTACTATAGGGTCATGTTATTTGGTTTTAAGAACACTAGAGCAACTTACCAACATGAAATGACCTACATCTTCCATGATCTAATCCATAAAATTATAGAGGACTATATAGATGATCTCCATAAGAAATCCAAACATCACGAGGATCACCTAGTTATTTTTACCATCATCTTCAAACACCTAATCCACTTCCATATTAGACTCAACCCTAATAAATGTATTTTTGGGGTCCTTTATAGAAAGATTCTAAGATTTATTGTATCCCTTCAAGGAATTAAAATAGACCCTACAAAATTTAGAGAAATTTTGTAGATGCCTCCTCCAACCCACCTTAAGCAACTCTATAGCTTGCAAGGGAAGCTATAATCAATCTATCATTTTATCTCTCAATTATCTAATAGATGCCAACCCTTTCAACCTCTTCTCAAGAAAGATACCTCTTTTAAGTGGACCAAAGACTATTAACAAGCCTTTGATTCACTTAAAGAATACCTTATTTCTCCACCTATTCTTACCCCTCCTAAATATTATCAACCCTTTTACCTTTACATCTCTACCACTGACCATTCTTTAGGGGCAATGCTCATTCACCATGGTGAATAAAACAAAGAGCAAGTTTTCTACTACATAAGTTGAATGCTTATAGAGTATGAGACTCAGTACACTCATTCTAATAAATTTTTCCTCACCTTAGTCTTTATGGCTTCCAAACTTCATCATTACATTCTTAATCATAAAACCTATGCCATCACCCATACTGACCCACTTAAGTACATGCACTCTAAACCATACCAAAACTAATGTATGACAAAGTGGCTCATGCTTTTAGCTAAGTTTGATCTTGAGATCCTTTAGAAGAATTAAATTAAAGGGAAATTCATTTCCAACAAATTGGTTGAATATCCTCTACCAGATAACCAACTACTTCTTCTGGCATTTCTTGATGAGTCTATCATGACTCTTTCTCAAGAGGACCCCACCTACCAAATGACCATGTTCCTTGATGGATCCAAATGATAACATGGTGGGGGTGCTAGAGTTATCCTCATTTCCCTTGATGATGAACCTCTTCCCTGTTACTTTAAACTTAAATTTGAATACACCAACAATGTGGTTGAGTATGAAGCCATAGTCATAGGTCTCCAAACCACTCTAGCCTTAGGATTCAAGACAATCGATGTCTTTGGAAGTTCCTAACTTGTGGTCAACTAGGTAAATAGATCTTACCAATGTAAGAATGATGTCTTTCAAAAGTACAAACAACTAGTAGATTTACTCTTAACATCATTTAACCATTACCTTATCTAATCTACTCCATGATCTACCAACAAGTTTATGGATACAATGGATTATATTACTTCTTAAATCCTATCTCAACCTACTGAGTCTAAAATATTTTCTACCATACATCATTTTATCACCCTATCTTATATCCATTCTAGCCTTCATACCATATATAGTGTATAACAATCTCCATTAGACATTTGGTATGAGAAAACCTTCAACTACCTCAACCTAAACATCATTCCTCCCAATCTCTCTAATAATTCCCAAAGAGACTTTGTTTAGAGTACCTATCATTACACCATACTAGGGTAATAATTTACAAGAACTACTTTAATGGCCTCCTTATTCATTATTTTCATAGTCATGAAGCTTCCCATGATATTAGGGAAATGCATGTTGGAATTTGTGGCAAATACTTTAGTGGTTTAGCTATCACTAAATGTATCCTTTGACTTGGCTACTATTGACCCATCCTAAACGAAGATTATTGTGATTATGTAAATAAGTGTGTTAAATTCCAACAACATGACAATTTACATCATGCACCTAACCATGGCCTCCATATATCCAAATTCTATTGACCCTTCTCGTAATGATGACTTGATCTCATTGGAGAAATCAATCCTCATTCTTCACAATAACACTAATCGATCATCATCACCACCAATTATTACACCAAGTGGGTGGAATTTATTCCTCTCATCTCAACCAAAGTTGACAAGATTGTCAACTTCATCAACATCATCTGTCATTTAGGTGTTCTCCATAAAATCATCACCGCTAATGATAAATATTTTAAGAACAAGTAATTCTAAGGTCTCTTTGATGCATTCAACATCAAATTAAGATTTTATCAGATACCTTGTCTTAAAGGAAAACTAATATGTAACCAATATGGAGAAAAGTAAGAGAGGCAAGTTTGTTTTTAATTACCTTGGACACTACATCATAACCCATAATTATGGATTAGGAGCTTACCATTTGTTCTCTCTTGAAGGAAAACCAAAACCTAAGCCTATCAATTTTTTACATATGTGTCCTTTATTTTATTAAAAAATATCAAACTTACCTTCTTGTCTAACTTAAGCTCATCCCTTGATTTGTAAGATTGTCACATTTTCCCTCATAAAGTTAAAACTCTAAGCCTGATTAGACTTTTCCATGTCTAAAACTTAGGATAAAAACAATTAGGATATCAAAATATCACTTGGGTCACATGTCTCTAACATTGTAGACTGCTCCCTTGAAGGATAGCTACCCAAAACTAAATTACACAAAAGATAGAATGCTCCCTTAAAGGACATTTACTAAATATACAACCCCAAACTTAGACCACTCCCTTGAATGATGGCTAAGTCAAATGGGTCAAAAACAATCATTTGAAGCTTCTTGTATCGATCAACCTCACAAACCTATCAAAATCAAAATGAAAAATGACCTTATATCAAAATCAAAATAAGCTCTCCCAAGGAAGCTGCAATCAACTTTCATATATATATCATTACTAGACTTCTCACATCAATTAGTCTACACCTTAAAATAAGACATAAACTTGTCTACTCTAGTTCTTAGGTCAGCTATAGAATGGGAAAACTAACTCACATAAGGTTACCTTACCTATTCACCCATTTGCATTTCACCTATCACCTGTCTCCCTTTTACACTATCTATAAATCAAGGGATTATGAGCTTACTTGACATGATGTGATCAAGACACCATTTTATCAAAAAAAGTAGATAATGCAAAGCATTCAAAAAGTTTATGTTCCTTAAGCCAATATAAATTCACTTTTCTTAGGTCTTAATAAATGAAAAGGTATTGTACTTTTTCCTTACCCTCTTATCCTTGGTTCATATAGAGATACACCTCATGATTCTCATTTATTTTTCCTATTTTTAGTTTTTTATTTAACTTACTTTATGTATTTTCATTACATACTTAACCATAATCACATTACATCTCCTTGATCATAAATAATAAACATCAATGATTTACACAACATTATGAACCATATCCATGAACCACATCATAAAACATCATATCATAAGTATCATCCTATCCATCTACCATCAAACATCATATCATAAAACACATAAATAACCATAATCAAACCATTCATCATCATATCCATGAACAAAACAAAATGTCATTATCATCACAGCTATATCATAAACATCATATCCATCAAATAAATAATACATTAATATCATCTCTCTCTCATGTACATCTCACATCATCAACATGCAAGCTAGTATAAAAATCATGTATACCTACATAACATATCATATATAATTCGCTTGGGGAACCACTACCACTAGCCCCTCTTGCCTTGAAATTGCACTAGAATCTAGTACTAGTCCTCTTGGGATCCCTACCTATCTAGTCACTAATGTGGCCCACTAACTTAGAGTTGTCACAACTACCCCACCTACTAAACTGGCTCTATATTTACCCCATCAAGGCTTTAATGAACACTATGCTAGAACTATAGCCTCATAATATCTCAACTCCTTAACCATGGCCAAGTACCATTCCATAATAATAGTAACTAGTGGACCTACTAACACTACCACTGCTCTTACCCTCTACCTCAAGGTGTCCCTCTCTTGGGTCACCAAACCTAGAGAGGTCATTGCTTAATCTCTCTCAATAGTAATGGTGGTGACCTGACCCTATAAAGTCATAATTTGACCCTATAATGTGGTCACTTATCCCCATAAACCTATAATTTGAGCTTATATAGCTACCAGTTCTATCTCTACCTATCCATCAAAACCACCATCCTATACCTATGCTTTAGTTAGATCCACATCCATGGCCTATCAGCCCCCATCATTCCATCCAAAATTGGCCACTGCATATTAGGATTGGTACCATCCTACATAGCCATCAATAAAACTAGCATCATCTATCCCTACTCTTGTAGGCATCTCCTCATGGTTTAATACTACATTTGATAGTTATGGCTCTGGTAACAAAAACTATGCATCCTCCCTCTTATACCTCAAAAAAGGACCTAACATCCCTAACATAAATCCATATTTCCTTCAAACTCTATCAAATGGGATGATCTTAGTCTCACCCTCTCTCCTCTTATAAATCCACCTCTAGCTCTATAAAGATAGAGTGTGATAGTTTTAGAGGGCCCACCTAGGCTATCCCACATATGGCCTCCAGACCACATCACCCATAACCAAACCCTCCAAGGCATATCTAATCCATTCAATGTCTCTCACCCTTCCACTAGTTCCTATCAAAGCATAATCCCCCCTCCATCATAGGAAACCTACTCCATAGTCTTCCTATGCATAACCATCCCATAGTAGCCCCAAAGGTCTCAAAACCCAAATGTTATTATATGCCTAAGAATGGAACATGAACCCAACACTGATCCCATATATCTTATGAGTTCAAAATGCTTAGATATCCCTAAATATCTAAACTAACAAAATTGGTGCCCATGTAAACACCATCCTGCCCAACAACATCTATACAAACACTCCTAGTAATAAACAGGGAAATCATCCACTACTCAAATTAGGTAATTCAAAACAAGACAATACCATCATCATCATTGTCATCAAATACCTATCATCTGGTGCCCTCTAATATAGTGGCTCATAACCAAAACCCCTTGAATGCCACTTAACATGAACCTGATCCTTACCATATAAAAGATCCATCTACTCATCCCACTCCTCAATTTTAATATGATAAATCAACTACCCATAAATAGGTATCTTTTTAATCATATGAACATCCTCCAATAAGATGGTCATCTCTCTTGTAGGTAGTATGAAGGTGTTCATGGATGGATCCCATTTCTTGATGAGAGCCATGATTATTTTCACATCTCTTAGCAACTGTTGATAATGTTGTATGGCTCCTAAGCTAACGTCTATATATATCCAATCATCTTTATTTATCCCTCCATAGATCTACATAAATATCCTTAAAACTTGATCCCTTATCTAGATCTAGTCTCATGCCTACAAAATCAAGGTTAGCACATGTCACCATTTCTTATTTCCAAATCAACCTAATTATTAACCTACACCTACCTCTTTCAACCTATTACATCTATAAAATTACCTCTATCAATTGAATAACATCTAACCTCATCCACACAAATTTAAACATCCTCCCTAAACACTATCACAATAACATCTAACTCTACCAAACAACTTTTCCACACATCACTCTTACTTAAAAATCTCCCTATCCTATAATTTTACCTACCTCACACCTTGTTAAAACATTTTTTTCTACACTTTTTCAACCCAACCTTCACTAAACTACTCAACCACTAATGATTATCCTAACCATCGATGGTTAGGTAAACCCTTTTACCTCAGTCTTCAACCTTCAACAGTCAACTTAACCATTGACAGTCAGGTCAAACCATTGATGGTCACTATGTGTGACCACTAGTGGTAAAACCCTTGAACTTACCTACCTCAAAACTATAATAGAACAAAAAAAACAAATAAACTAAACTATTTAAATCTATCCTAAAACCCACCCTCAACCCAAATCATCTTTCAAATTTAAAATTAATCCACTACATTTACTAAATTCACCTAAAACCTACATCTAGGTCAAATCCTACAAAACAATCATAAATTACCCAAATTCAACATTAAAAACAATCAAATCAACTAAATAATAGTTTTAGAACATCTCTTACCTCATTCCTCGATCACTATCAATGTCAAATCCCATGTCCTGCTACTAAAACACATCTTCATCTACCCTACATATCTAGTCCTAGCTAATCACCTAAGAAACACCTTCAACTAATCACCAATCACTAACTTAGCAAATGATCAGTCAACCCTCTCATAACAAAATGCCAAATCAACCAATCGATAAGTCACTAGAAAACATAGAGGTCATTATGTCAAAAGTGAAAATGAAATTTTATTTTCACTTTTTATATTTTAAGCTTTTAGGGTTTCATCCTGACCATTGATAATTGACCTTATAAACCCTAACCATCGATGGTTAGGGTATCACTTGTAAATTTTTTATCCACTTATACCTAAGCAAAAAATTTTGGAGATCATTTAATCTCCCCAAAACCAAAACATGAACTTTTGGAGATTATCCTTCTCCAACCAACCATTAAACCATGTCCACCTTGACATTGGCCATTTTTGACATGAACAATCACATATTTAGTGACAAACCTTGCATTGGTATTTTTTACTGCATCAACTAACTTTTACATGTTAAATATTTAAATTTTCACCACCTCATGCATGACTAGACCATTTGTGTTTTTCAAGGGAGCACTTCCTACCTTAGATACATCTAAAAACACTGACCCTATCTAGGAGACTTATAGAGTCACCTGATCAACTATGACTAATGTTATAGACCATTTACCCTATCACTTATCATTATAGAACTGACCTTATTTTAATCAACATTAATAATCTTAGTATTTACACAATCTTAACTATCTCACTTAGTCAAATTTTGTGCACATGTTTGTGTTTCAAATTTTCAACTCCCCTTTTTTATCGCCAACCTCATGACTTACCATATACCACTTATCAAACCCTGACTTGATTTTATTTTCACCTCATTGACTCCTAATTTGAGGGGGAACACCTCTTCTCATACTTCAGGTAAATAAACCTTTAACCAAATAGTCCATTTTTATTTTGTAGCTTTTTAATTCAAACCTACATAACTAAAAGGGGAAAACTGTAGACACTAGAAAATTATACTAGGCGACAAAATTATTTAGAACCCCCTAGGGACCACCTAACCCTTTTATACCCACTGACTAATCTATCAAACCATGGGTCTAGTTAGCTATCTATCTAACTAAACTCAATAACTTACTAAATTAACCTTAACCCAACCTTTTTAACTTACTTTGACCCTTTACCCTTAGACACTCAATCATTGGTTGTTAGCTTAACTATCGATAGTTAGCCTTACCATTTAAGGTTAGGTCCTCACCCTTCTAACACATCACCAAATTTGTGTGAGATAATGAGGCACAATTAAATATGTTTACCTTATTTTGTGATAACAAACTCCCAAGAATCAAAATCAATAGCCTCAGCCTCTAGGGAACCTTATATCCTCCATCTCTCTTTGCCTATAAAAGGAGGGGAGTAAGAGGTGAATTAGATCATCAAAAAAACTCTTGTATATAAGTATTCAAGCTTTTTAGCATTTATTCTTCCTTTAACAACTCAAAAATATAAAAATAGACCTAAAACTTTGTTGAATTTGCTTTTGAGGCCAAAGTAATGTTACTTTGGTAAAATTTCCATAGCCTTTAACCATCAACCATCGAAGAAGATATAGGTATATTTTACTTGTTCTTTGTTTCATTAAATTTATAACCCCTTAACCTGATAAAACATATCTACATCATGTTTCTTAACTTCCAAATCTTTAATAAAACCATTATCAAACCATTCACTTACTCTTTGACTTCTTTTTGAGAAAATTTTAGGAATCCATAGGTAACCACTGATGGCTAGCACAATTATTGATGGTTACCTGTAATTGCTAATGGTTACCCAATCAATGATGGTCAACTCAACTACTGATGGTTAACCCAACTGTTGGTGGTCATTATGGCAAAAAATAATATCAAGTTATTTTTATCCCCTTAAACCCAACCAAACCTAACTTTCTTTATTCCTACCTATTCATAGACCCTTTTTGATTTTTTGAACTTGATTTCACCCACTTTAACATGAATATTGACCCACTTTTTATATATTTAGTCATTTTATTTAACAAGCATTCTGCTTTCTTCTTATATTGCATTTCATTTTCTTTATACAAGTACCTTACTTTTATCTCTTTCAACTTGATTAATATTAAAAGTGGATTGATAGCCTCCTAGCAAACTTACTTTTCTTAGATATAGCTCATGCTAGAAAATCCACCTAAATATCTTACTAACAACCCCTTTTGTTAATGATTTCTTATCTACTAGTTATTTATTTTAAGATAAAGATAATTTCTCCATCTAACACACCCTTATTAATAGTTTCTTATCTTCTTCTTAAATTAATAAATGAGTATAAATTGAGAGAAACACTATGAGTTGCCTTAGATTTATTAAATGTATTTGTAAGTCCAAAATACAATGTGCTTGGGGGTACCATCTACTTCTATTTCCTCCCCATTAATTGTACTATCCAACTTAGTTTGGCATCCTATTGTCTTGGCACTTCCAACTATGAATCTACAACTAAAGATGTTGCACGGTTGGTTATGGTGATAAGTGATGTGTCTATTACTATTATGGATATTGAATCTTTAGATAATGTTTTACAAATACCTTACCCATATTGGGGTTGAGTTTCCACATTTATATCAATGGTTTTCCATGTATCTACCTCCTTTGAGGGGGTTAGGGTTATTGTGTAAATAGAATAAATGGGTGCAATGGAAATGGATGTACCTAGTGGGGATGTGGAAGATGGAATTAATACCAATGGAGGGGTAGGCATATGGAGTCAAAAAAGTGGAACCTATGGTAGTGTGGAATCCATAACCATGAATTAATCAATAAAAGTTATGTAGACACTTAGTATTAATGAAATAGGGAAGGTGATAGGAGATTAAAATGAAGTAATAGTTATCCCAGTGGTTGGGATGGTTAGTAGGATTGTAGTCAAGATGAATGAATCCATAGATATATACTTTTATGTGGTATTAGTGATTAATGGGGTGGTGGTTTTGATTAAGGATGATATGGAAGGAAGTATGGAAGAGGGTATTCAAATTATGTAAGAGGGGAGTGGAAGTTAAACCTTAGTGTCCAATTGAGTTAATTGAACTATTAACAATGGAGTTACTAGCACAAGTGAGTTGGTGGAAATGAAGGGGAAATTATTTAAGGTGATGGTGGAGTGAAGAAAAAGGGGTATGTGTTGATGCTGATGGAATGAAAAATATAGGAGGAGAAACTATGATAGAGATTAGAGTAGAAACTATTAGTGGTTTAATAGTAGCAGTATCTTTAGATGAAATTACTATCAATTGATCTGTTATTGCTATTTGGCCACTATATTACCCTCTTTTAGCCTTTTTATTTTCCTCTCTTATGAGATACCACTAGATTATTTATCTATTCTATGAGGTTTCTAATACTATAACTTTATACTATTGGTGGTAGTCTCTTCTCCTTGACATCTCTTATCTTGTCACTGATGTTCATTATTTCCTTGGTCACCTCAAACCCCATTTTTCATAAGCTAATTGATTTTTATATTTATTATGTTAGTGGTTATATCCATTAATGATAAGGACTCAATAATATACCACCTTAATTCTAGAAGGGGTTGATCAAATATATTTTTATCATAGTAGACCTTCTCTACTAGGGATTCATCATCTACAAAGTCCTTAGGGACTAGTGCCATGTTAAAATCCTTGATCTAATCTAAGGTAATCCTAGAATAATCCTTGAGACTAATTTATTTTTCATCTTAAATGTCCTCCCAGTAGTCTTGATAGGAGGGAACATGAATGCACTAGTAATGTTTCCATTTACATCATTGAATGGTCTTAACCCTAGAGCCCTTAAGGTCATCTAAGTCATTTTTGAAATTTTACACTTAGATTTGGATAAGGAAGGGCATGTATACCTTCTTATACTAATTGGTAAATGGATTCTTACCTTGTGTTTTCTTGATAACAACTTTTGATTATCCACAAACTTCCTCACAAGTTTTATTGAATTCCATTTGTTGCTTACATACCTTGGGAGGGTGTAAGGATAACTATTGAATCCTCCTACTCTAATGTATGAGTATGTGGGGAATTAAATGAAATAAGATCTTAGTTTATAATATCTAAAGTAGCAGCATCAAAGAATCTCTTATTTTTTAGTTCTTTATCAAACATGACTATGATGTAGTATATGAATGCATCATTTAACCTTATAAAGTTCTTCTTACTTTCCTCGAGAGTGATGATAAGGTCATAATTAAAAATCTTTTTTACTTGGTTAGCTATTGTATGTAATCTTGGGAAGGATCTGCCCTTTACTAATATGTACACTATATATGAATTCATATAAAACTTCCCTTTATTATGGACTTACATCAACTGCTTGTGGATGGAGTCAATTATCAACTATGCCTAATGGATGTATTGCCTATTTTGATAGATTAACCATATGTATTTGTACATCTAGTCTTGAAAATTCTTAGGATCAAGGTTTCTAGTGACTCTATGTAATAGTATGATTAAACCACCCACTTGATCCTTAAAATCTATCCTTGCTAGTGTTTTGGGTAGTCTTATGGATGTAGGCATAAATATTTTTAGCCATTGCTTATTCATGACCCTTAGACATCTAGTGTTATTGTCCTGATAGAACTTCTTTGATGATTCAAGAATTATATCAAGATAACTCTAATATTAAAGTATTAGGAACATTGAGTCTATGAATTTAGGGTCTAGGTTCAGAATTATTTCTCCCTTTTCATTCAATAATTCTATCTTTTTAATATCATAATGCTTCACCAATTTGATCACCAACTTAGGGATCTACACTGATAAGGGGAAAGTTACTGCTTGAGGTATTCCATAGTTGTAAATGCTTTGAATCTAGTCATTTTTTAATTTAGCATTCAATCTAGTCCAAAAATAACCTAGGTCAATGTGACCTAGGTTTTTATATTTATTCTCATTTGTGTTGGATTAAAATATAAGTAGGGCACTTGGTCCCTTGGATTTAAATTTCAAATCTTTTCTAGACATGGATTCTGGGGAATTTTCTAGGGGAAAACTAGCTACAAAGTTTATAGGTTTTGAGCGTGTAAAACATAGGTGAAAGCTCTAGTGGAGATTGGGGTTGCTATTACAAGGAAAATGTCTACTGGAGATGGTGGTTCCAAAACACAATTTCAATGTTTGATGAAAACTATGGTGGGATTTAGGATTATAAATGTAGGTAACATCCCCAGTGGGATTTTAAGTTATAAGGTACACTAGGTTTGTTTGTGGATTTATAGGGTTGTAGATGTAGGTGGAAATCGTATGAGTTTTGAAACTATTTTGGAAAGTGAAAAGTATATGGGGATTGTGTAGGGAATCCTCAAAGGAATATTTACTAGTTTTCCTATGAATTTGAAAAAACCCTAAGTTTTCAACAGATAGAAAATGTTTTAAAACTCAAAAATAGCTTGATAACAAGATGACCCCTTAAATGATACTATGAAAATGAATTAAAAAACCCTAGAGCTAATGCCAAGAAAGGGAAAAATGCTAAAATTCTAATAGATAGAAAAATATGGAAAATCAACTTGTGATTAACTTTTGATAACAAAAAAGATTGATGAAAAGGACATAAGGATAATATAGGAATACTAGGCAAAGGGGTTATAATGGAATTTGGTTCAAGGTGTGGTATCATGGCTTGGCATCATATTAGGGTTTTGGTTTGAGACACATATATCCAATATTCAAAACATGCAAATTAATAATGAATTAAAAATAACCCTAATTATATTTATATAACCTTTGAAATAAATTACCCTAAGTTGTTGGTTGGTGGAGGTTAATAAATTCAAATTCAATGGGTAACTTCATAATTTTTAAAATTTATGAATTGTAATTTAACATCCTCTCTCTATAAGATAGCTTGGTTCTTTGAAATTGGGAAGGTAGAACTCAAGGCACAATTTCAAACTTTATAAGTTGTAAATAGAAAATGGATTTCTAGTTTTTATAGGAAGAGTAGTCAGTAGGAAGTGGGACATGAGTTAAAATTTGTAACTTTGCAAGTTGAAAATTAAAATTGGAGTTCCATTTTTTTTTTGGAGTGATTCATGGGAAGTGGAAATTAGAAATAAATTTATAATTTTTTAAGTTACAAATTGCATTTCAATATCTAGTTTCCATAGGGTATGTGTTTGGTAAGAAACAAAACTTCATTTGAAATTTGAAACTTTACAAGTTGAAAATTATGAGTGGGGTTCTAATTTTTTATGGGAATGAGTTGTGTGGGAAATAGAGGTTGGGAAACACTTTGAAATTTTTTAAGTTTTAAATTTCATCCCAATATCTAGTTTCTACCAACTATGAGTAAAGTGGGAAGCAGAGGTTTGGATGTAATTTTTAATTTTGTAATTTGAAAATTGTACCCATATCTTTGGTTTCCATGAGGCTTTGGAAATGAGTGTATTGGGTAATTTTAAAGCATTTTTACAAAAAAATAATGGGTCTCCCTTAGGGTACTAGATATTTTGACATTTTAGGACAAAAATATCAACATTTTTGGTGACCTCTATGGAGTGATTTCCTACTAATCATTTTATTTATAGTAGCCTTCTATTTCATTGGGTATAGAGTAATTTTAAGGTTAACACACTTTAACCAGTGAAGAAAAGAACTATGATTTGTCTAAACAATAATGAAACATGAAAAAATAGAAAAAAATAAGGAAACGAAAATTCCTAATTAGTTGACCTGTGTGAAATCACTTACTAGAAAAAACAACTAACCCTAATATATATATATATATATATATATATATATATAATATTTTTGGAATAAATTCCAATCTCAAAATAAATATTTGAGGTATATCTCATTGAATGGTATAGGTAGTTCTGATCCATTGAGATTGGATATTTGGAATGAATTTGCTCCACTGCACTGAGTTATAATATATGGACCACTCCATATTGCATCAAACTTGGTGTGCTTTCCAAGTTTAAATTTTTAAACATCCCATTTAAGAATCATGTCTCCTTTATTAAATTTAATTCAAAAGAATTTTTTCTAGAATTTTTTCTTTTTTGAGCTTGATTTTCTTCCTAAACTTTCATTGGTTGATTCTTGACTTTTTCTAGTTCCATGAGTTCCACCAATCATACTATCATTTCATTATTGTCAATTAATTCCATCTAATGATTGAGTTTTAGATATGGTAACTCAATTGATATAATAACTCTAGCTTCCCTTCCATATACCAACATGAATGTAAAATTGTCAATGCATATCTTTGAAGTGATCTTATCATCCCACAATACTAATTTTAACTTGACATTTCCTTTTGTTGTCTTTCATTATCCTTTTGATAGTTCTTATGATATTTTTTTTGGTAGACTTGACCAAGACATTACTCTATGGGTAATAATTAGAATAAATACCCAGGTATGAATTATGCCTTATGATCCATTCAACTAATTGAGTGCTCATAAAAGCTTTGATGTTGTCTGAGATAATGGTGTAAGGAACACCAAAATTTATGACTATGCCATCTATGAATTCCAAGATAGATGCCTTCATGGAATATTTTAGTGTAACTACTTTAGTCCATATGTTGAAATAGTCAGTTGATATAAGGACCCATTTATGGCTTACACTCAATGGTGGATTGATCATACCAATAAAATCTAATCCCCATTGAGAAAATGGTCAGTTATTTTTAATTATTTTGAGAGGGAGAGATACTAATTTTTGCTTGCCTAAAAAATAGGCACATTGTTTGCAATTCGTTACCCATTGATGGGCATCTTTGAATATGTCAAGCCAATAATAGCTCCCTCTCATTATTTTAATAGTCATGGATATTATAGGTAAAAGTCCACTTGATGGACCATAATGAAAATATTATATCACCTTGGGGACCTAATTTTACTTGATATAACTTATCATGACTCAGTTCATACTATTCCTAAACAATATTCCATCGACAAGAACATAAGGAATGGATTGGATTATAAAATACCTTTTATTGGATTTATATAAATCATAAGGGTACTTACTATTCTTTAGGAAGATGGTCATGTCAAGGGTCTTGTTGCTATATATATGTGGCATGGATAGTTGAGATTCACTTTGAGCATACACTACATCAGATACTACTTTAGTAAACTTGATATGAGAAGTTAGATGTTCACATAAACCCTTTCCTCTTACAAGCTTTATAATTTTTATGTTTACATCATATTCCATTATTTTTATGATCCATACTACTATTTTTTCATTTATTTCTCAAATAAGAAGGAAATCTTAGACACTTTGGTGACTAACCATTAAATAAAGTTTATTATTGGAGAGCATATGCCTAAACTTCTTGAGAGCTTTGATCATATCATATTCTTACTTCTCCATGAATCTATACTTTTATTCATAATCCTTTATGGATTGATTGAAGATATATATATATATATTTTAAATTATTCTTTATCATGTTGGGTTACAAAAGCTAAGATGATTCCTTCTCATCCAAAAGCATAGAGAATGAAATCTTCCTATAGTTGGTGTTCACCAGGGTAAGAACTTGATAAATATCCTACTTGATGGCTAAAAAACTATATTTTCCTTCTTGTGTCCAGATAAAAATGATTGCCTTCTTAATAATAGTAGCAAGGGGCTTGGCCATAGAGGCAAAATTTAGAACAAATATTCTTACAAAGTTTATATTTACTAGGAAACTTTGTAACCCCTTTTTATGGCTTAGAAGTGTTATTGTAGATATAACACTTATTCTCTCTGGGTCTATTATAAAACCCTCTTTTGAAATAATGCATTCTATTATTTTCCATTCATGAACTATAAAAATTCACTTTTATGGATTGAGGGAAACTCTATATTCTCTACATATTTTTAAACAAATTGCTAAGGTGATCTAGGTGTGCATCAACATGTTTGGAATAAATAGTGATGTCATCTAGGTATATCAGAATCATCTCATTTATTAAAAATTTGAATGCCATATCCATGGATCTTTGGAATTTAATACCAGCATTAGCTATACCAAAAGGCATATTTATATATGCATATGTGCCTAATTTTTTAGTGATTGTAGTCTTGAACTAGTTTGATTCCTACACTAGGATTTGGTTGTATCCAGAATAACCATCTAGAAGGGAAAAAATTTTAGATGTTGATAAAGTTTGTAGAATTTTATCCATGGGTGGAAGGGGATATTTATCCTTCAAGGATGCTTTATTTAGGTATTTAAAGTTTACAAAAAGCTTGATTTCACCATTCTTTTTCCTTACAGAGACCAAGTTAGCAACCCACGATGAATGTTTGATAGGGAAAATGATATTAGCCTATATCAATTTGGATAACTCACTCTTCATTAAGGGTTTTATTTTTGGATTGATTGGTATTTGTTTCTATTTAATAGGCTTGTTATTTGGGTCAATCTCTATCATGTGTTGGGTTAAGCTAGGGTCAAACCCCCTTATATCTTGATAACTCCAAGTAAAGTTATCATCAATTTATTAACACAACTTAATAAAATACTATTTTTTGGAATAATTACATACCTTTACAGTCTTCAAAGTTTTTCCCTTTGAGATGATTAGTAGATCATATTCTTTTTCATTGATCATGATGTTCTTTTTTTCACCTTTAATTTGATCATTTAAATTTAAGATACTCTATAAAGTAATAAGGTCCATGGGTAATTTTTTTGTCTTCAATTTAATGATTTTATATTCATATTGATCTTAGAGTCTTGACTAGTTTCTATCATAGAATTTAGTTTCTTCCCTCAAAAAATTTATAATTTATTGATCACTATCAAATACTTTCTAGTTAGTTTCATTGTCAATGACAGATGGCTTTACTATTAACTTTATATGTTGGATATTTTTCTTATTTATTTTTTAAATTAGGTTATACTAGGATTCTATTGAGGCCATATGATCAATGTCTCTATTTTGTGCTCTTGGTACCGCTTGAATGTTTGTCAAAAAATAGATAAGCTTGGTCTAGTTTATGAACAAAATATTAAAAGAGTATTACAACTAGATAGGTCACCAAATAAGATAGTAGGAATCATTAAAGATCTAAAGTTGACACTAAATTCTTGTCCAAATGTTACCATTTAATAGGATGTATTTGTGGTGGACTTGCCTCCTTACTTTGCCATGTGTCTTTCAAGAGACATCACCTCAAAGATTATGGGATACTTATCATCTGATTGGAAATATTTAATATTTAAAACCAGGTATAGTAATAATGTAAAAATTAATTTTTAATCCATTACACATTTCCATTTGGATCTATATATGCTAAGTGTTATAAACACTAATTGTGTCTTCTTCGATGAGGTGTTAGGAACTAGTAGAATGGAAATTGATTCATCTTTAGGTGGAGTGCCAAATTTTTTCCTTGATGAATGGGCCTCAAATTTACATGAAAATGATCCTTATAATATAATTGAGGAACTATGACTTGTTTTTTATCGACTCCATGAGAATTATGCACTAATTCTAGCCATGGTGAAGGATGATGAATCTAGTGAAGGTTTATGGCAGTTGTACATTGATGGATTAAGTAATAAAGATAGAATGATGCTAATTTATCCAAAGAACTAAAGGTATTTATCTTCTATTAAGTTCTAGTTTGGTTTTTCAAATGATGTTGTAGTGTATGAGGCACTACTTCATGGTTTGCAGTGGGCTAGAAAGATGAAAATCAAAACCTTACAAGTTTTTGGTGATAGTGAACTTATAATTCACCAAGTAATAGGTATTAATGTATTAAATAACACATTAATTAGATATTAAACTTATTTTTTGGGTAATAAATATGGTACTAGGGATGGAATGATTTTAATTTCTCCAACAAACCAAAGGTATTTCTTTCATTAAGTTCTAGTTTGGTTGTTCAAATAATGTTGTAGTGTATGAGGCACTAGTTCATAGTTTGTAGTGGCCTAAGAAGATGAAAATAAACACCTTACAAGTTTTTGGTGATAGTGAACTTATATTTCACCAAGTAATAGGTCTTAATTTATGCAATAACACATTACTTAGATATTATAAGCATAAAGTGTGGGACTTACTTGAGGATTTTTAGGATTTCAACATTTAGGCAATACCACGAGATGATAATAAACATGTAGATAGGTTGGATTCCATAGGAACTCAATTTAATATCCAAATTGATATTAAAATTAAAAAATTTAGTCACACGTTAAGGTGGTTTTGAGGCCTTCTATTCTAGATAACCATGAGAATTGGCAAGTGTTTGAGGATGATAATTAGATTATCAGGTTCTTATAGGAAGAGGTTGAGTTTTCCTCAAGAAATCAATCAAATTACTTATAGACTTATGGTGATTATATTGTGAAACTAAAAACAAATAATTTTACCAAAGGACTGGTCACACTTGAGAACATATTTAGTGGTGATGATGAATTAAGGAATGTGAAATCATCTTTGTCAACTAAAGAAGAACAATATGCCAACATAGAGATTATAATTGGTAAGAATTTGAAATCAAGTAAGGTATACACTCCTTCACAAAAGGAAGATTTATTTTAAATATTTAAAAGTTTTTTTGATGTGTTTTCATGGTAGTATAGTGATCTCAAAGGATTTAACCCAAGTCTATCTCAACACACCATTGAGCTAGAGGTTGAAAATAAACTAGTGAGAGAAAGACAAAGGCCCTTCAATCCAAAGAATAAGATTTTGATGAGAGTTAAACTTCATAATATCATAGAGTTAACTATTATATTCCTAATCAATAACTCAACTTGGGTGGTAAACCTTATTCTATTATGGAAGAAGAATAGTGAGATTAGACTATGTGTTGACTTTCAAGATTTGAACAAGGCTTCCTTTAAAGATCATTATCTATTTCCATCTATGGAAGAAATTTTCTAACTAGTTTCAAGTTCAGAGAGGGTTTATTTTTTAGATGGATATAGTGGCTACAACTAGATATTGATTAAGGAAGAGGGTCAATTCAATACAACCTTCACTAAAAAGTGGGGGACCTTTGCATATAGAAATATGACCTTTAGTTTATCCAAAGATGGAACATCCTTTCAGAGAGCCATGGATATGGAATTCCAATGTCTTCTTAATAGTTTTATAATTTTTTTATTTGGATTACATAAACATTTTTTTAAAGAGTTTAAGTGAGTACATGGTCCACCTCAAATAAGTGTTTAAAAGGTGTAGGTAATTTGGGGTGTCTCTTAATCCCAAAAATTATGTCTTCTCAGTTCATGAAGGTAAGCTTCTTGGGCATGTGGTTTCAAATTATGGACTAATATTAGATTCTAAAAAAATAGATTCAATTCTTACACTTTCCTTGCCTAAGCACAAAAATTCCTTACAAATCTTCTTATGGAAAATCAATCTAAAAAGAAGATACATTTTAGACTTTGCAACTTTAGCTAAGCCACTTACGGCCATGCTAAAGAAAAATTATAGTTTTATCTAGTAAAAGGGATGGATAAAGAGTTTGGAAGAGATAAAGAGAGACAAAGATAGTTCTCCTACACTCATAAATATATATTTCATAAATTATTTCATCTTTTACACCTATGGTAACATGGACACCATTTCAAGCAATCTTATACAACATAATCATGAGGACTTAGAGTAGTTAATATCCTTCTTTAGTCAAGTCTTGGAGGAGTATGAAACAAGGTAATATTTTATTGAAAAACATGTACTTTTAGTTATAAGTTATGTCAAAAATCTTAGATACTTGTTTTCTAATAATAAGATACACTTAATGGTTACCCAACCAAGTATTAAAGAGTTCCTCTTGAATAAATATATAAATGAGAAGAGATTTTGTTGGATAATGAAGGTAATGGAATATGATGTGAAAATCAAGGTAAAAAAGTTTATTAGAGGTAAATGAATTTTTGATCATTTATCCCAAGACTTGTAAGAGGCTAATGAGGTAGTTTTAGTGCCAAATGATGAAGAAGTTGTAGCTGATCATACCTCACCTTCTAGCTAGTTTCATGACTTGGTAAGAAATCTCCAAGATGGTCTTTATCCTTCTCATTTAAGTGATTCAAAAATATGATATTTTATATTTCAATCCATTCCATTTCTTCTTGTTGAGGGTGTTTTTTCCAAGAAAGATATCAATGGCATGTTGCTAAGATATATAAAGCTAATCCAAACACAAAGATTGCTTTAAGAGTTCCATAATGGACATGGTGGAGAAAATTTATCATCAAGGAATACAACCCTTAAGATCATGAGAGGTGGGTAATATTGGACAAGCATATTTTATGATTGTTATGCATGGGTTGAAAACTGCAAACAATGTGTTATTTTTTTAGGAAAAGTGAAAATTTCAACCTTACCTCTCCAATCAATTATAGTGGACCAACCCTTTATCCAATGGGTATTAGACTTTATTGGCCTTATCAATCCTCCTTTAATCTTACGTCATGAGTGGATCCTTACTACTATGGATTACTTCACAAGATGGAGAATGGAATTAGTATTGAAAGAAGCAAATGAATCCATTGTACTATATTTATATGAAGGTTTACTTATTATATTTAGGGTTCTTTCAACCATCATTTCAGATAATGCCATGGATTTTATCAGAAATAAGATCAACTAATGGGATATTTAACATAGTGTCTATCTCACTTTTTAATCAAACTATAATCCACAAGGAAATGGCCTTGACAAGTTCAAAAATAAGAACCCATTGAAGACTATAAAAAGGACTATTGAAGATAATAAGAGGTCATGGCATTTAAATTTGAGGTTAGTTATATGTGCTGATAGGATCACATACAAAATACTAATAGCCAACTCTCCATACAAGTATTATATGATAAGGAAGAAAAATTACCCATTTATCTTGAGTTTAATACTTTATAAATAATGCATTAGCTTGAGTTGTTAGAGAATGAACCAATGGATATCAGGTATGCTCAGCTTATGGAGCTAGAAGAAATTAGAAATTAGTCCATGCTAGCCATGGAAACTCACCAAGCATAAGTGAAGAGAGCCTTTGACAAAGGATATTCTTAAAGGAGTTTCAAATAAGGAGATTTGGTTCAAGTGGGATGAGGATAAAGCTAAACCAGTAAGGAATACTAAGTTTGACTACCTTTGGAGTGGCCCATACATAATCACTAGCTACACATCCCATAATGCCTTCCAACTTGTAAAGATGGATGGTGAGGAGATTCTAATCCCAATTAATGAGAAACATCTGAAACACTACCATTGAGAGATAAGTTCCTTGTAAATAGTTATTTAGTTTGTATTCCTCCAAGTGCTGTCCTAGCGCATTATTTTGTTTATGTTTTTGTCCTAGATAAATGATTTATTTGCATATTTTCTTTTTTGGTTAGTTTCAAATATTTTTTTGTGTTTCCTTTCTTGTTTTTGAGGAAGAAGTTTTAGTATTTCAATTCAAAAGTTAATTTTAGGTCATGGATCATATTTATCACTATTTTATGAGTCCAAAATTCATGTAAATGGTCTAGTTATCAAGCATAGAAGGCATGCTTCCCAGTTAAGTTACCAAAATGTTGATAATTTTGATCTCACATGTTAAATTATCACCCCTATCATTCTAAAATTTTCATGTCATGCCATTTTTACTTTTTTGGTTAGTAGTTTAGTATTTAAAATCCCTTAAATTGATCATTAGATACCATTATTATCTATTCTTATGGTTGATTAGGTGAGTTAGGTCTTGTCCTTCATTTGTCTTATGCTTGTCTAATCATTTATTGGCCTTTTCGAGCCAGTTTTAGTGGAGAAAAGAGGATAAAGTTTTTTTTATGAGTTTAATATCATTTTTCAAGGTCATTACATGCCTAAAATATGAATAATAAAGTTTATGACATTTTGTATTAACTTCATGACTCATTTATATGAAATTCTAACTATTTTTTGCCTTTTAGAGAAGGTTTTGTAGGGTTTTGATGGTATCTGATCATGAATAAGATTAATTAAATATTTATTAATCTTACCATACATATAAAATACTTAGTAACACATTTTACATCATTTCAATCAGATCCCCTTAATGAATTTGGCCTTTTTAGTGTAAAAATAATCTTTTTTAAGCATTCATACTAGTTATTAGGTGATTTTTGTGAGAAAAGAATATTATAGGATTTATTGGGTACTAATATGGTAATATAAGTGTTTTTTAGGACATTTTATGTTTATTAAAAGAAAAAAAAACTTTGCTCCTATATTGACTTTCTTGGTAGCTCTAAAAGGACAGTTTTCAAATGTTCAGTATGAAAAGAAGAGACAGATTTAGGATCTAAACCTTTATAAAAGTTGATGGGTCTAAGTAATATTTAAATTATTTTCATTTTTTAATGTATTTTTGGCTTCATAATTATGAAAATTTTTGAAGAGTGACAACATGTCACTATAGCCTATGCATCTAAGAGGGGTTTGTTCTTGGACCTATTTCTCAACATCAAAAATTTATGGAGAGTAATGGTTTTTAGGGATATTTTAGGTGTAATGAGGATTATTTTAATATTGGTTTTATTTTATAAATACTTACAATAAGGTATTTATATCATAAAACCTTTTTTTACTTCACTATCTTTTAGAATGGCCTTTTAGGCCAATTTTAGAGAAAAACTTAAGTTGTTAAGCATATGTTTTCATATTCATAGGTTATAAATGGAATATATAATTAATGACACACATTTTTCATATAATTAATGGTTCATAAGTCTCCATTATGAGTTTATCTCCTTTGAGAGAGTTTAAGTTGAGTATATCTCTTCAACAAGGTACAAATGCATTTTTTGAGATTATTTTCAATGTTTATGAATTCAAGGTGATTAAATATGTCACTAGTACTATAACATAAAAATTATGGTATAATTATTACATGAGAGAAATATTTTGACCACCTATGGCTTGATAAGCATGTTTATAGCTTGATTGAAGTTATCTCAAAGATGTGAAACATTGACTACAGGGTGTGTACATTTTCAGGAGTTTCATAGTACATATAACATATGGGTGTTAATATAATACTTTTGGTTCAAGTTATTAAAGATAATTTTTGAGGTATTACACCCTTATGCACTTCATAGTAACCAATGGTTCTGATATTAAAGAAAATGGATTTTGGTTTTCCCATAGATAGAGATTTGAGATAGAGATGGAGGTACCAAGGAGGGATTTAAATATAGGTGAAGGGATTTTATTTGGTTTATAAATGTAAAAAAGGACCTAGTAGCATTTATGAATTATGTTACTCTCAAATAAGCACATATAATCCACAAAAAATATAAAATTTACTTCAAGGAAACTTTACCTTAACTTCTCTTAAGTTGCTCTTTATTTGAAATGTCTTCATGCCATGGAGGTGCAACGAAAGAATAAAATAGTTAAATCATCTTGTCACTACACCCTAGACCTGATAGAAATATATCAAGGAAGATGAATGTGTTTAGTTTAATAGAAATGGATATTGAATGGTGTCTTAGTTTAAGTCAATGTTGATTAGAAAACCATAGTAGAAAATAGTACTCCTGGATCAAAAGATCTAGAAGTTGCACATAGGATCCTATCATTAGTAACATGGCATTTGAGAAGAAAATATAGCTTCAAATTATGAATTAGGTGCCCCAATGGCTTTTGTGTCCTCAAAAAAAGGTAAAGAGATAACCTCATAGGTTTCAAGCATAAAGAACAAACTATAGTTATGTGTGGTACTTTGAGAGGCTAGTCATGAGGGTTTTGAAGTTTTGGACTATGCTATCAAGGTATGGTAAAGTAAGCCTTGATATAAAATAAAAAAGGATGAAATATTTTTTAATGTTTTTTGAAGCAAGAACCAAGTTTCAATATACATCATGAATCCTTACCAAAGCCACAAACTTCTCACACTATGTTGATTTTTACCATAATTCATACATTTAAGAATGAGTACCTACAAGTTATAGAAGGGATAATTGGTTTCATAGTCTCATAGAGTAATCAAGGTAGATTTAGTTTGTTTCAAGTTAAAATTTTGATTAATTTGATTATATGGACCATGACAAGTGTCATTACCAGGACAATAACATGATCTCAAATTCACCATACACAGTCAGCTCTACTTGTATTCACATGTCACCATGGTGAGTTAGAGTCTGAGGTCCTAAGAACATTAATTTTGGTGTCATAAATATTCTTTATAATTTTAATTCCATTTATTATAACATGATCAATCAAGACATTCTAACTCCATTTGTTAAACTAATAGGCCTACAACATTAATCAACACCTACAGGTGCATCATAGGAGCTAGTCACATTTGAAGGGAGTATTTTAGTTGGTTTAATTTATTAATAATGTAAGTTAACATATTTAAAATTGATATAAGATATAAAATTCATTGAATTCTTATATGCAATGCACACAACCTATATCCATATTAACTACTTTGTCTACAACTGAATGCACACCTATAGGTGGCTTATACAAAGATATGAGGTTGTAGTATGGAGAGGTTTAGCATGTATAAATACCTTCATGAAGTTATAGTATTTGGATGATATAATGATAACCAAGTTTGAGGTCATTGATTGGTAGGCAGACTTAACAGATCAATCCAATTGAAGAAAT